>VZRV01003485.1:1514186-1756344 GCA_013398115.1 Falcunculus frontatus
CAACCCCGGCCCCCCGCCCGCCACCACCTGTCCCGCAGCCCCCTCCCGAAAGGATCCCGCACCGCCCGGTTGGACACTCTGCCCGTGGCGCCCCTGCCTGGCAGCCAATCGCAGCCTCCATACAGGGCACGGACCCACTCCACACTGGATCTCCCACGTCCCGATTGGCCGCTTGGACTTTTGTCCCCATCCAAGCAGCCAATTGCAGCCTGCCTTTGCGGCACAGATCCATCACCTGCGTGGTTCCTTCACCCTAGGTTGGGTGCTCTGCCCACTGCTCCCGTCCCGGGAAGCCAATTGCAGCCTGTATTTCCAGCACAGACCCATTCCCCTCTAGATTCCCCAGCTCACGATTGGCCTCTCGGTCTGCTGTCCCCAGCCAAGCAGCCCATCAGAGCCTGCCTCCTGGTCAAGGATGGTCTCTCTGCTGCCCAGCACAGGGATGGGGCTCAGCACAGCCTGGCATCAGCTGGGCCCAGCAAGACACACTTTGTCCTTGCCCTGGCACCCCTGGGAGGTGGGAAATGTGAATCCCCTTGTCTCCTGAGAGTCAGGAACCTCGAGGAAAGAGAATTAGAAGCCTGCTTCTGTGTTAACATTTGTAATCTTAAATGCTTACATGGGACCTCTGGAAATAAAGGTGCTTGGCTGGAACGTGAAAAACACTTTTCTCACAAACCAAATTGCTTGTTTGCTTTTGGTTTTTGAGGGAAGGACCTAAACAAACCAAACTGTTTTAACAACAAAACAAACAAAAAGGAAGAAAATTGTAGTTTTCTAACTGCCTGAGTGCTGACACATGCAACATGCCACACTTTATCCCGGTGACCCGACCTACTTGGGGAGTTGCTGCTGCACTCCCAGCTTTGACTATAGCCAAGAGAGCTGGAAGAGCCCAAATGAGGCCTCCTGATCCAGCCCAATGGAAGATCCACTCAGTTTATTATCCTGCTCAGCTTTTTCCTTAACAAGCTCTTAAGTATCCTTGATGATGGAGACCTTGCAAGGCCATCCTTTTAAATAGGATAAGGGAATTAAGTAATCTTGTTTGTTAACTCGGACCATGAGCCAGGGAGATGCTCACACGTTCCTAGCTGAATTGCTAGTTAGACAGGCGCAGAAATGTGTATTTAAGGTTAAGAACTGCTATTCTGAATGCACTGATGTGCAGTGGAAAATTAGTACCAATAAACCTAAGTGCTGTTTTCCCAATAATAAAATCAGGGCCCATTCACTGACACTGCAAAAATAAAGGAATATCGACTATGGTCAGGGAAGGGAAATCTTCAATTTTTAACAGATCTGTCTCAAATGTTTCCATTTCCAGTAGATCTCTGAAAAGTCGTGTTAGAGAACACCTGTCCTGTCCTACATGGCTGCAGAATAGCCCCACATGTCAAAGTGAATGATGCACAGTCTTCTACAATCATTTACTTAAGAAAAAATAGATTTCAAAGCAATTAAAATGCTGTTGTGCTTCAGACCTTGCATTTGGCTTACCAAAATTATTATCCCCAGTGAAAATAGCCCTTGGAGAATCTACTGCTCCATCTTTGGGAAAGTCGTTTTTGTAACAGCTTTTCTTCCAGGGTCTGCATGGAGGGGAAAACGAAAAAAAAAAACCAAAACAAACAAGCAAAACAACAACCAAAAAACACCCCCCACAAAACCAACCGAACAACCCTACCCCCCCAAAAAACCCAAACCAAACTAGCAAAACCACCAAATCTTTAATACTGCTTCTGCTGGGATGCTCAGAGATATGAGATATAAGATTCTTCAATATACAATTACCTTTCTGATGATATTCACCATTCACCACACATGCTCTGGGAATGAAACAGCCCTACAAGTTGAAATTAGATTTCCTCTGTATCTTTAAGCTCTGTTTTAATGCAGAAGTGAGAATGAAATCAATGTTTAGTCAGTGAGTAAAGAAAAGACAGAAACCCACTAAGCTAAAAGTATGGTAGTGTGGTTTTTTCCTCTCTCATGGCATTCGTTATAATGAAGATGGAAAAAAAATTATAAATTGTGGGAGGAGGCAAGGAAGAGCTTCAGAATGCCACCAGCCTGTTGCTCTATTGGTGCTTTTTAAAATCATGTCTTGGGCTTAATGCTGTGAGTCAGCTCAGAAAAACTTAGACACAGAATAGTTGCAGTAGGTTGTGCAGTTGTCTCCAGAGGCAACAGCAAGATTATTCCCCAAAGGATATTTTCCCAGTGCTTTGTCCAGCAAAACTTGAAATGTGTCCAGGGATAAGGTTTCCACCAATTCCCTTGAGTGATTACTCCCCAGTCTCATATATCTCAGCATTTGGAAGATTTTCCTGCTGTTCAGCCTACATTTTTGCATTTCTTAATTTCATAGTATTACTTGTGGTTATGGCCCAGATTAATCAAAGTACTTCAGTGCATGCTTAAATTTAGGTATGTGCTCAAGCGCCACTGAAATAAGTACATTGGTGTTTTGCAGGGCTGATGGATCTGCACATGTGTTTTAGCACTGTGCTGAATTGGGACCATGCATCATGCAAAATAATTATCCTTCTCTTACATATTTTTAAGCCATTATCCTTCCCTTGCTTAATTATCGATTAGATAAGCTATATATTTAAGCTACCTAATCTCTCCTTGTGTATCAGTCTTTCCAAGAGTCTGATCATTTTTCTTTTTCAGATCTGAATTTCCTGAAACTCTTCCGTGTTTTGTAAGGACAAGTAATGAGGTATTGCAATTTAATGACATATCCCAGGTGTGATTACAGAAAGAGCAGTTATTCTGTGCAGTCGGAGGATATAACTTACCTTCACCAGCAACCCCAAAGCGCATTGATTTGTTGTGCTGCTCTATCATTTTGTAAGACTCTATAATCTACTCCTATTCTTTTCCATATCCATCACCCCGGCATTCAGGTATTTTTTACTTGCAGAGGCAGACAGCCCTTAGGCCTTGAAATTCAATGTGGTGTTTTACGCTAGGAAACCTGTAACAGAACCAAATTGCAGCCTTAGAGGTTTCCAGAACACTTTCTTCCATGAAAAAAAAAAATCTCAATTTCAAGTTGTATTATTTGAATCTGTTCACCCAGGATTTTGGGTTCCCAATCAATTTACTTCAGGAGGATTTGTCACACATACCACCCTGGCACCGTGGTGTCTGCATCATTTGTTGCTCATTATTTCATTATCCCCCAGGTAGATGTGGAGCTTTAATGATAATTTAATTATTTTACGATGGTTTAAAAAAAAAAGTAGGTTTAGTGAATTGTAATTGACTGTGATTCTGATTACTTTCTCCTTTTTTTTTCTTTTTCTGAAGATGTGTCCTATTTGCTTTCTCTCTTTCTCTCATATTTCCATTAACTTCCATAAACATCTGTCACTGAGCCATTGCATTCTATAATGAATTACCTTATTCTCAAAGATGCACATCATCTGGGCCAATTCATGGATATAGATTTCTGTTTTCAGGACTGTTATCAGTTGCCTACACAAAACATACAATGTTTTCTTTATTCCATAATCAAGTATTATGTTTGGTTTTCACCCTTTTTTTTCCCAGTCTGCAGAACTGTCATTGCAAAACTACATGAATTTTTAAAAACAAATACTGCGGAGTGATACAAATAAACATCATGGACTTCCTGCTATAGATCCAGCAAAACTCAGCTTAACTCTGATAAACCCACATTTCCATCATAAAATCCCAACAATTCGAGCTCACCAATTTCTTTAACAATTAATGATAGATAGATAGATAGATAGATAGATAGATAGATAGATAGATAGATAGATAGATGGTAACACTGAATTAGACCTCGACAGACTCTACATTCTGTGTTTTCTTCTTCCTCATCATCATCTCCTCTGTGGTCCTGGTTTAGGAAAGCACTGAGAGATCCCTCCCTGCAGGAGAAGCACCTCATGTTTTTGTATGCTGAATTTTCCCACAGGCTGTCCAACCACAGGTTTTTAGGCACGAACCTCAGTAGGATTGCTTGCACTGGGCTCAAGCAAAATTCCAAAATAAGGAGTAGTTCAAAAGCAGAAATCAGTAACAAGGCTCACACTTAATCTGACTTTTGTAGTCTCTTCCTCTTCATCTGTACCTTCATCTTCATTTTTCTAGGTATGAGAATAATCTCAAAAAATAACAAAAGACCCCCCCTCCCATATTACATAGAAAATACAACTAATAATGATTTAATTTTGAAAACATGGGCTGTCAAAAAAATGCTTTCCGCTTAAGAGATGGTTTAAACCATAGCACGCTGGCCAACCATAGCAGGTTTGCAGTGCCTTGGCACCAACAAAACAGGAGAGAAAACGAGAGAAGGTGCCGTGGGACATCTGGTCCCTAACTTTTAGCTAACATATTTCCTTGCAGACTGTTCATGCCCAATGCCTGGTGCAGCAGAAGACGGGTCCTCAGTGTCTCAATAACAGTGTGTTGGCTTCAGCTGGGGTAGAGGTAATTTTGTGCACAGAGGCTATTATTGGTCTGTGTTTTGGATTTGTGCTGAACACAGCGATGATAATCTAAAGACGTTTTTGTTATTGCTGAGCAGGGCTTGTACAGAGCCAAGGCCTCTTCTGTTGTGTGGACTGCTACACTGGCAGGGAGGCTGGGGATACACAGGAGGTTGGGAGGAGACATAGCCAGGTCAGGTGACCCAAACTGAGCAAAGGCATATTCCAGACCATGTGGCATCATGCTCAGTATATAAAGTGGGGAGAGGAAGGAGGAAGGAGGGACGTTTGGTGGGATGGTGTTTTTCTTCCCAAGTCACCATTGGGTGTGCTGGGGCCCTGCTCTCTTGGAGATGACTGAACATCTTCCTGCCCTTGGGAAGCACTGAATTAATTCCTTGTTTTGCTTTGCCCGAGTGCGCCGCTTTTGCTTTTCCTATTAAACCGTCTTTATCTCAGCCCACGGGTTTTCCAGCTTTTGCTGTTCCAATTCTCTCATCAATCTTACTGGTGGGGGAGTGAGTGAGCTGCTGCACGGGGCTTTGTTGATGGCTGAGGTAAACCATGACAAACAGAAATATGCCTGATTTTCTTTTTGTATTCCTACTCTTTTAGTGGGCGTCAGTGCTGTTTCAGTGCTTCCTGAAGCGTAGGCAGTAGGGACACGGAAAGACTTGGATAGATGCTCAAGATAGGGTGTTGCCCTGAAAAGTGTAGTATTTAGTCCAGCTGGGAAGGCTGTGCAGACCCACTGTGGAAGACTAGTGATGACTGGTTGACTGGTGGCTTAGACATTAATTGCAAAATGGCCATGCATAAAAGCTATCTGAACTGTTGACTTGAATCTGTCTGTAGTCGAGGTCATAAGGCAATTAGACTCAAAAACCATTAATAATTTAGCTTAGTTGAAACCTAACAATACAGACTTCCTCTACAATTCCAAGTTATTTCAAGTGTTTGGAAAGCATGACCTGTCTCTGTTGTTCTAGTACATATATAATGTGGGAGAAAATAAAAATTGTCACTGGAATTTCACTTTAAAGAACGTGTGTTGCTTTCTTTTTTCTCATTAATTTGAACCCGTGAATTCTCAGAGCTAGCTCTGATTCTATTTTCAAGTGAAAGCTCTTTTTGTGTATGGATAAATTAGGCTGTAAGATGTAACTGGCTGTTGTAGAGCAGGGGTGGGACTTTGATGTAGAAGTCATGTTAAAGCAGATGGGTGTGCTGAGCATGCTTCAGCCGGGCTAAATGGGAAGAGCAATTAAATGCTCTTCCACACAGTTATTGCTGAAACAACAGGAAGCAGAAATAGCAGAGTAAATAAACTGTGCCATCAGAGAGGTTTCCCTGGAATGACAGCAAATTTGGAAGCAAAGGGGTTTGTCAGTTGCAGCTGCTGGTAGAAGTCAGAAAAGTTCGAGAGAACCAGGAAAAAACCCAATAAACAGCAAAAGCAATGGCATGGTTGAAAAGGATAAGAAGCAGAATGATTTTTAGGACCAAAAGGTGGACAGTAATTTCTGGGCTGCTTGTTGATTTAGTCTTGTAGTACTCAGGAAAATCAGACGTTCTTTGTAACAAAAAACCCAACGACACACAGATACTTGGTACCCATACTCCTGGGGAAACCAATGGACTGACCTTAATCTGTAAGGCACTTGAAGACGTATGTTGCATGCTGTGACTTAGCATAACTCCACCAGCCACGATCATGAAGCCTTTACACACTGCAAGAAACCAACATGTCCCCCGAGGAAGAGTGGCAAATCCACCACTAGCATCCCTCACAGCGTTACCATGAAGGATGAATTATACTGATGTCCAGAAGGTAAGGTTCCAGTTCGCGTTGCTTGCTGGGCTTGAGAGAAATTCAAGCTACTGGGAGAAATGTTGAAACAGCCCTGGGGACTGCTGGGCACGGTGCTTTTGTAGGACTCTAACCATCTATCCTGTAATGCTCATATCATCTGTAAACACTTATCTCACCTGTCTCCTGGCAAGCAGGATTAGAGACAAAAAACCAAGGGAAAATACCACTCTTGTTGCAACACTGTGGGAGGATTTAAAGTCATTTGGGAAAGAAAAGTAGGAAATGATCACAGCTAAGCAATTGGTGGTTTAAAGGTACTCTCTGAGGACTTTGACTGCCATGGTATGAATTTAGTATTCATGGTATTAATGGAAAAAGTCTAAACTGAATAGGAAATTAACTTTCTTACTTGAGGTTATACTGCAGTGGTAACGTGATCCTAATTATTTTTAAGACTAAATGCTATTGCTAGGGGTAAATCAGGTTCCAAAAAGAAAGAAATCAATAATACAAAGACAGATTTTGAAGATTTCAAATAATAAAACCAGGTAGAGTGGTTTGTATCAAATACAACAGAAAATCCCTTCAGTGAAACATGTATAAGGTTAAGTCTTGAGCAGATACCTCATGCATACAATTTAATGAATAAAAAACATAAATCAAATAAGACTGGGTCAAAACATAGACAAAGGGATTATACCAAAAATCAGGGCTTTAAAAAAATGGGTGGTTATGCAGAGACATGCAATTGATCTTTTTGGTCTTCTACATGACCTTTTTGCCTCCTGGACTCCGTTTCAGAAATCAGTAGAATGATTTTTTATTAAGTTCAGTTTTCTTTTAACTTGTATCAGCAGTCACTGAAATAATGGCTTTTTTTACCCCCTACTGTACAGTTGATTGGCACATCCTTGTTTCACACATTCATTTTATAAATCTATTAATGCTTCCTCTGATTGAGTCACAGGAAAACGATCCAAGACAAATGGGCGATCTGATCTTCAGACAGCACAGTGCCTGGCAGCTGAAGAGAAAGCAAACAAAACACCGAAATGTACCAGCAGAGGCACCCAGCAACTCAGAAGAGATGGCTGAAATGCAGAAGGGGCTGGTGGACTCACACCTGAGGGCTGTGTGAAATGCTGAGTGCCATTACCAAGGTACTGACACCAGAACAGTGCAAAAAGGGTGACAGTACCAGGTAGTCTTGAATGTTCCTAAGTATGGCTACATATGTACCCAATTAATTTTGTGCTCGTTAGGGCTGTAGAAGAAAGGGACTTGCTGAGCCAAATTCTGAAAGGGAAAGAGGAGCAAGCAAGATGTACCTAATATCTTTCATGAAGGATAACAGGATGGACTATAAAATGTTATCAACCAGCACACGAGAAAAGGGGGGTCAGGGATCTCACCTATTCAGCCAAACGGAAATCTGACAGCAATCAATATCTGGAGCAGATTTCAAAAGAGGTTTTCAGGTGCATAATCTCAGCGGAGGCCAGTGGGAATTGTGCTCCTAAATCCCTTACACACTAATCCGTGCTTTTGCATGGCTATGAAGAAAAATAACAAACATGTGGCAAGGACTGTAGGTAGGCTGATATTAGCACGTGTAAAATGTGTGGTGGTGGCATCTCTTTAAGCTTGAACTCATCACTTGGTAGCTTTGGCTGAGCAGGAGTTTATTATTCATAACTCTAAAATCCACCCCATCTCATTTCATCGCCTAAGCTGTACAATCAATAATCCAAGTATGCATTTTAAGAAGATTTCCAAATTAAGCCAGACACTCTAATGTATAGGACATACCACACCAATTAGTATACACAACAGCTTCTTGGTGAGCCAAGATGAGAGTAGCATAGTGATTTGGAAAATATGAATATCATTATGCTGAAGAGATGCTTAGAGCAGTAGGTAGGGAATAAGGTTCAAGCATTGGAATTGCTTTTCAGATGTGACCCTCAATATATTTTGGAGATTTGTATCCAATGCCAGGCCCCCTGAAATTGACTGGCAAACTGACGTGTCCTGTATCACCAGGCTCTTTCATGGGGCACAGCTGAACCCCTAAATACTGTTAACATTAATAGAATAGTCTGATTTTCCAAACAAACTGCTGTGGGAATTTTGCTGTTCGTTCATGTTTTGTGCTCTTCAGTGCTCCAAATTGTGGAGAATTGCAGTCTATGAAGACACCCGGAGGAACAAACAGATGTAGCACTCAACCGCTGAGTTACAAATGAGTTGGAGATGGTGTCAGTTCTGTCTTCAAAGCAAAACCAGGCAGTTGCCATCAGGTTCTTACCGCTTAAGAGCACAGTTGCCTCTTTAAACTGAGGACAATCTGCCACTGGGCTCAGTCTTCAGCTAACTTCACCTGATGTGTCTGCAGTGGTCTGAGTTCAGAACACCAGCATGCACAGAGCTCCCAGTTACCTGTGTTATCCAGCACACCATTCTCCTTGGGTACATCTTACTCAGTTTCAACTTGTTCAAATGATCTGTGCAAGGACAGAACTTCAGTGCAGCTGTTTTTTGCGGTGTTGCTTACCTGGTGCCACATTCTTGTTTGTGACATTTTCTGGGCACTAGATGGCCTGGATGTGGCAGTGGAGAACATCATCAAATATGATGCAAACAGCAAAATACTTACTTTGTGGTGGTCAATCCAGGATGCCCGTCATAAATTTAAATCTAGATTTAAAGTTAAAAGCCTTCTGCTTTTTGGAACAGTGACATAGAATGGCGTCTTAAAACAAGGCCCATAAATTTCCTTGTAGTTTATGTCTATTTACATGTTGAAGATTGCAAGTTTTTGTTTGCAAAGAAGGGAGAAATTATCTCTCCCTGTGAAATTTGTGATCCGTCTAAGGGCAGTGTAACATCACTGGCCCCTACATTGCTCTCTTTCATGTCAAAATATGACTGGACTGTGATGCATGCATTTTTTGTTGTTTTGGTTTTATTTGTTTGATTTGGTTTTGTTGTTTTTGTTGATGGTGCATTTTTCGGGGTTTTTTTTTCATTATTTTGCTGGGTTTATTGTTTGATTTCGTTCAGGTTCCCCCTGTTTTTTCTTTTATTTGTATATTTTTTTTACTTTTAATTAGTTCCACTCATTGCCTTGTTGTCTCTGTGAAATACTAACTGTCCACACTCAGGCTTTTCTGTATTTAAGGTCTTAGACTAAGGATTCCTGCTAGGACTGCTGACCTAACTGATGAACTAGTTGAGGTGTTATTTTTTTTCTTTAATGTGGCTGTCCTCTAGCTTGGAGGGTTCAAAACAGTGGTGTTGCATGCTCCTTGATGTCCTTCCAAGGACTGACATACAGGTGGATATTCTGTTGCTTGGCTTTGTGACCAAACACCTGCAGACTGCTGGCATTTCTTTTGCTGACCTTGAGCATCCCCCTCTGACAAATTCCTGGGTGTCATTTACACCTTTGAAGAAAAGCATATTTACTTTAAGACATGTATTGAAAGGGAACAGTCATCCCTAAAGAAATAAAGCTGTTGTTTTATTCAGAAAGGGCAGTAAGATTTAGCCCTTCCAGTGGGGACCCTCATTTGCCTCTTTGGCATCCCACACATGTGTATCCCAGCCCCTGAGCTAAGCAGAGGCTGAAGCAGAATAGTCCATTCAGGCTGCAGAGCTGATCCTGTGCATAGAAGCTGGAGAGAATGGAATGGCCAAGGCAGAAACCTGCATTTCAGCTCTTCAGGCCATATCTGTACCTAGCTGACCTTCATGCATGGTTTTCCTGTGCAAACAATGTTGGGCAAGGAGAGGCCACCCACTTCATCAAGCTGGATCTCATGTGGCAGACACCTCCATCTCAATGTTCATCAAAACCAGCCAGGGTTTTATCTGTAGTACATAAATGCTAATCACAGGTATCTATTTCTATAGATGTGTTAGCAATAACTACAAGGTACTGCTGCTGCTGCTGTCTCTGTTTTTCTGCCGTACCATCCAGGTTTTCAGGGGGCCCAATTCAAATCCAGTTATCAATGAGTTTTGGATGCTATTATCATGTTTTATATTTGGTTTTGGGAAGGTGCATGGTTTATGTTTCTGGGGTGCACAATATTGGCTTATATTTGGGTTATGTTCATATTATATTTATATTTATTTATATTATATTTATATTGGCTTTTCCAACAATTTTTAAAGTAATTGTAATTATGCTTTCTGTGTCATTGCCAGTCATGTGTGTTTGCATTATGCTGCATTCTGTCTGGCATTTTCGAGAAGTGGACAAGCAGTGTCCATGATCATACAGTCTCCTTCCTTCCTTTCTAAGGCAACCATGCTGGATCTGCTAGCATGTGCCTTATGGTCATGAGCAGACAAAAAAAAAATCTCAAGGAGATTTTTATGCATCAGTATTTCTCACTTGGACTAAGATTGCAACAAATTCCCTATTACTTTCCTATTGTGATGAAGCCACTTGTGTTTTGTGGCTCTTGCAGAATGCACGGTGCCAAATTTGACAGCCTTTTAGGCTGCACCTTTAAAAAATCTCTAGCTGTATTGCTATGATCATAAACTGAACTGCTAATAGTCTCCAAATGCTGACTGCAATTCTTATGCTCTGTACTTTCTTCCCTCTATCTTCCTTTTATCATTGCCTGTACAAAGAGCCCATTCCTTTGCAGCCATAATTAAGCTCTCAGTTTCTCTTTCCAGTCCTTCTCTGACAGCAATTATCATGTCTATTTTTTGTAGTTGCTGAAGCTGTCAATCCACAATGCTTCCCAAGAGCCATGTTCAGGTTCACAGGAGCAGGAAGCGAGCACAGAAGAAAGTCCCAGAAGTCGGTCATCATTTTCAAGATAAGGTCTGATCAGGGAGACACGGCTGCTTAGTTGCAGAAGATTTAAAAGCAGCATATGGTTCATGTTCTGGATATAAACAGCTTACACACACACCCTGCCACCACACACGTGCTCCAGCTGTCCCCCTAAGCGTACATTGCAACAACAGCACAAGCACTCGTGGTATTTTTCCCCAAGTACTCTTACACCCGTTTTCATTTCAGGAACATTCTCAATTACATGTGGAGGGAGTTTTTTTCACAGTTAGTAATGCTTTCTGGATTTCTGCTGCACAATCTGATGCTGTTTCTCTTTTGAGGCCATTCAGATGTTGAGCACCCATAAAAACAGCCCTGGTAAAGCCAGGTGAGGCTGCAGCTCACCACCCCAAGGGTTTCTTCTGTGTCTGGCTCCATCTAGCACTGTGACTCCCAAAAACTACCATCTCCTCTCAAGTCAACTCTGACCCATAGCAAGAGTCCTAAACCACTTGCTCATTTATCATGGGAAGGCTGCCCCATAGCTTTCGTCACCTTTGTCATTCTCCTCTGAATTTTTCATCATATTTTGTTTGCAGGTGAAGGAGTCAGAGTAGCACGCGGTGTTCAAAAGGGGGATGAACTTTGGGGTTGTACTGGGGTTTAACAGTATTTTCTGTTCTCTATCTGCTCTGTAAAACCTCCTATGATTTTACTCAGCACTTTCCAGGATTAAGGTGGTGTTGTCATGGTCTTGCTCCTGACAGTTACAGCCAGCTTAGAGCTCATATTGTTCACTTGAGTCTCGGATTGCTTTTTCCAAGGTGCATCACCTCAATCTGTTTCCAGTGGGTTTCACCTGCCATTTTATTACCTAGCCTCTCCACCTCCAGAAATAATTTGGTAAATCTTTGGTCAGCCCTTGTTTTCACTAGCTTGACCAACTTTTTTGTTTCGTTGGGACCTTTTCATTTTAACAATTGGTCCTTTTTTAGACTATTTATAAACATGGGGAGCAGCACAGCTCCTAACACACAGTTTTTAGAAACTCCATCAGTGAGCTCCTTCCACATCAAGAACAGCCATTAACTCCTACAACTTGCTTTCTGTCTTCAACTACTAGCATACCCAGGCCCATCCCCTTACTAGAGCAATTTTTTCCAGCTAAATTGATCCATTATTCTCATTTGTCCCCAATCTACTTTTAAAGAATCAGAGCAGGTGTTTTCTCTCTATGCAAGCCCCAACAGGACCACATGTAGGGCACCAAATGGCAGAAATACCAAAACCAACAGTGTGATATGAATTTTGTATTCAAAACAAACACGAGACATTGTCACATAAACGACTGCCTTGCTATCAAGAAATATTCCCCTATTCTCTAAGAACAATTAACTGCACAAAGTTTACAGTACTGGAAGGCATTCACTTACAGACAATGTAGAACAATTTGCAGACGAGGTTGATTGCACTGGCAGGGTTTAACTGAAAAATAAAACAGAGATACACATTGATTGAAGCTATCTAAATAAAACATGAATGGGTTCTAATGAAAATAGTAGGCAAAACAGCACTTTGAGGCTTCAGCAGCAACATTTTTCTCAGTATGGGTTGTGAGGTAGCGAGAACAAATAAGGTTCTTTGAGTCATTTACTAATTTACCACCTTGAGATAAATATTTTCAAGTTTATGGATTTATGAAAATATCTTTGGTGTTATTCACCCCCCTCACCTCTAAACATTTTGAGTAACAATTTTACAGATTTTTGAAAGTACTAATCAATGGAGTACTGTAGGTTGTGTCAGATGACCTGCTATGTCTCTGTAACACAAACAATGCACCTCACCATGCAGCACCAAAAATCACTTTGTGCTCTCTCTGCCACTCTCCTTAAGAAGATGCTCGTCAGCAGGGGGAAAACAAGTCCATGTTTCCTTCAATCTTCACTGGTGTTTCCACTGACTTTTGTGGAACTGCTCTGTTTGTCTGGCTACCGGTGCCTGGTGATGGATGGAAAATTAATCTGAGACATACCTGTGGTTCTTCTCAAGTATGAATGGAATATTTTTATTCATTTGATTTAATGGGGTTTTATTTGACACCCAGGCATTTCATTTCTTCTGTATTATTCCACTTTCTTTGACACTGGTATGCAGTTCCTTCCATCTACCAAGGGATTTCATTATGTTTCTGTTTACTTATGCTTTAGTATCATTAATGAGGATGTTGACTAAGTCAAGACCTGCCAGTAATCTCTGTGTTGTGCTACCTGACAGTGTCTCTCTTTTTTATGTGCAGTTGTTTAGCATAATCCTTAGCCATGGACATTTTGCCAGCTCTCAATACACTTGAGAGCAAAGCTGGTAAATAATTTATTAATGGATTTGTGTCTTACGTTCCTTCATGAAATGCGTATCAACAGTCTGATTGTTACTGATTTTTTTCTTACTTGCAAAATTTCAAGAAACACTTAATGCAAACACGTTTTAGTGTGTGGGTTGTTGGCAAAGTTCGTTAATACGATCTAGACTAATACTTTCTCTGATGTGATTCTGGTTTTATATATATATACATATATATATGTAATGATGTATATAATGTCCATGGAGATTTATTCTTTATGAGATGTGCCAGAGATGCCACATTTCTTTTACCTTTATGTGTTCAGAGAGAACTCTCTTGGTGCTGGCTCTTTCATTTTCTTTTTAAGGATTTCTTTCTCTGTGAAGTGGTCCCATCTCTTACTTTTGTCTTCCTTCTGAAAATGAGTTCCATATTCACCTTTCACTAATATATTGATCAGTCCCTGGCTGTTTTTCAGTTTTCAGTAGTAACTGCCATAGTAGAAAATCAGGCTGAATTTTTTCTTGAAACACCTCTCATTGGGAAATTGATTTTTTATTATGTTTCTTAAAAAGAAAATAGCCATTCAGTCATTAATTGTTTTGTCCTTGTTAGAAAGCTGATTTTAGTTGATCAAACAAAATATATTTTTCAAGTATTCTTCAAAAAAAATTACAATGTTAGCTGTTTTTTCCCCTCTTCTATTACTTGGGTGGGGAGGTGGGAGGCAAATCGTTGTGATACCTTGAGATCATCCAGAACCAGTGATTTGCATATGTATGTCTATTACTCTAATATTAATACATGCGTTTGTTAGTTCCCAAGACTCTTCCTCAAAATCTTTTTTTCTCCTTCCTTTTTCTTTTAGTAAATTCATGTCATACCATAAAAGCAAAAATTTGCTGAAACCTCTGTGAGATAAACTGATACAATGCACACAGGCAAAAATACATCTCAGTTTGAACTGTATTGCGCTCAGCCCATTTGGACTTTCCCTGCACTTTCAGGTTGATATAATATTTTTATTTTATCACCCTAGAGTCACAAGCTCCTAGGCAGTGGGTGTGTCATGGCACAGAAAGAGCTGCCTCTCACAGGTAGGTGGAACAATTCCAGTAGCCACAACCTAGCCTTCTGGTGAGAAAAGGACATTTTATTTCAAGTGCCTAAGAGCAGCAATGTTGGTGAAAAAGGTTGCTATACAGTGACAGATGCTTCACCACCAGATCGTTCAAACAGGATGAAAAACAGCAGGAAAAAAAACCCCAACAAAACACCAAAAAAAAATCCCANACAAACAGGATGAAAAATAGCAGGAAAAAAAACCCCAACGAAACACCCAAAAAAAAATCCCAACAACAACAACAAAACCAAAAACCAAACAAAACCTGGACTTCAAGCACAATGTTGCACTACTTCAGTGTGTGTTCTATTTTCAGAAGGCGCTAAAGAAGCTGAAGCACAATAGGCAATGATTTTTACATTATTCACAACAGAAAGTATTTGCAGAATAATGCAAATACACAGTGGCAGCCTGCGGGCTGTCGTTGAAGGGTAAATGTTTACAGGAATGCTGGGTGTGAGGCTGTGTTGGGTTTGCATGGCACAGTTCCCGTAGCGGAGGGGGTACAGGGGTGGCTTCTCTGAGAAACTGCCAGAAACTTCCTCTTTGTCTTGCAGGAGGGAGTGGTGGGGGGAAGGTGTTTTTAAGATTTCATAGAATCATAGAATAATAGAATAACACAAGTTGGAAAGGACCTATGAGGATCAGCAGAGTCCAGCTCCTGGCCCTGCACAGCTCACCGCAAGAGTCACACCATGTGCCTGAGAATGTTGTCCAAATATTTCTTGAACTCTGTCAGGCTTGGTGTTGTGACCAGTTCCCTGGGGAGCCTGTTCCAGTGTCCAACCACACTCTTGCTGAAGAGCCTCTTTTTAATATCCAACCTAAACCTCCCCTGACAGGTCATTCCCTCAGGTCTTGTCGCCAGAGAACAGATCACTGCCTGCCCCTTCAATTCCCCCATGAGGAATTTGTTTTACTTCTCATTATCCACTTCTGATTTTGGTTGGTGAATGTCAAATTCTTGGTATTTGATCATGCACTTGAAGAAACTGGAAGGCAGCTGTGCTTTGAGAAACATGGGATGTGGGAAAATCCAGGAGAACCCAGTTTTTCATAACTAGGGAAAAATTTCCAAGACAATCCTATTTTTCATTGATAACTTACTTGCTTAAACATAGAGTTCAAACTTGACACTTAGAAAAACCAGCAAAGCAGCTGTAGTGGTGGAAAAAAGACAAAATAGAAACACCTACTTCTGTAGGGGTTCCTACTCCAGTCACCCACTCAGAAGCCTTAGGAAAGGCTAGTGGAAAGGGGCACAGGCCAATGTGCACAAGCTTGTTTTTAACCTCACTGCCATACCCAGCTGGTAACAAATTGTCAGAGCACTAATCTTGCTATTGCTCCAATAATTTAAATTATTTATTATAATTTAAACTATGTTTAAAATACATGTATTATAAGCTGTCCATATATTTAAACTATAATGAAGTTTAAAAAAAAAAAGTGAGGTGATTTTGTTTCTTTGATAGCCTTTTAACTGCCAAACTCTTCCCATCCACCCCACAGCAGCATGGGACAGTCAACCTCCTTCCCACTTACTGAAAACTGTGATTTCTTTTTTTGTTTGGTTGGGGTTTTTTTTTTTTGTTGTTTTGGGGTTTTTTTTGTTTGGTTGGTTTTGGGGTTTTTTTTGGTTGTTTTGGAGCTTTTTGCAAGCTAAAGAAAAGCTGCTCCCCCTGGCGTGGGGTAGAGGTCCAGGAAAAGAGAGGTTCCCTCACATTTGCTTTAAGGCTCTTGGAGAACTTATAAATATTTTGTGACTGCTCTTAGAAAAATATGAATTTAGCAACCACCTTCTTTGGGGAGGGATCCTTGGCTTGTGCAAACTGTCAGAGCTGAGTTGAAATCAGTTATGCAGTGTGGCATTTTGCTTCAGCTCCCTGCTATAAGTCATTAAATCCCAAACTGAGAATGGTTGTGTCAAAACCCTTGAAGCACCTGCTCAGCTAGAAAAGCAGCAAAGTCTAAGGATTTAGTTATATTAGATGCACACATGAAGATAATGCTGGGAAATTAAAATCCTGCTTGGGTGAATTTGTGCATTTTGATTCTGGGGGAAAAGGGCCTATAAGTGATTTGTGTGCAAGACCCATTGCCTTTCAGTTCCGTTGGGTTCACCACATATCCTCCTTAGCCATGAAAATCCTTCCCAGCTGCCATAAACTGCTCTGTATTTTCAGACCTTGTAGTGTAGCTGCAAGTAACAAAAAGCATCCTAACAAGGGGCATATTTTTATTTTTCTGGTTTGCCTTGGGACCATAAAGTCACGAGAAGGCACGGACAGCAGGAACAGGGATTGATGTTCCCTGTATCTTCCAATCTATGAACTAGAAGGTGTCAAATGAAACTAGGCAAGTCTAGTGTTGAAAAAAGAAAGGAAATCCTTTTTTCATGGCATTTGGCATTAGAATGGGGAACTCATGGCCACAGAGCAGTGGAGCTGCTGGTGACTTATGCACATGTAAAAAAGCCATGGGGCTCATTCAAAGACAAGAACTGCTTTAAGAGTTGTCAAATGCCAAGCCTCCCACACCAGGTGTAGCAATGCACCCTGCAGCATCTCTGAGAGCCCTCTGGTGAAGTACCACTTTGTGCTTGCCCTACCCATATTCATTGCAGAGGATGCTGGAGTGATCAGCAGATCCACTACCCATTTTCTTATAATCTGGTTGTTCCACACCGTAGTTCTGCAGTATGACTCTTGCATTGTTGCCTAATGGTAAATTGTTTGGATGGTGGATGAACAAAACCACTGGATTCTCTAGAGAACTGAACTACTACTTAACCATCTTCTTGTTCTTTAGCTTGCACTTGAGTTTTGCCTCAGCTTTCAGTTGTCTCTGTTCAAGCAATTTACCCAGACTCATGAATAGCCTTGTGTTAATGGAAGCTGCAGTTTTCTGTGGATAAATTATTTAGGGGGAGGAGGAATGGAAGCCCCTTCAGACTGTTCTAAATTGAGGACTACGACTTTAAAAAAAAAAAAAAAAAGAAAAGTCAAGAGTTAGCCTAGCAACAAAACATTAATTCTTGAAAATAAACACACCTAAAGGAACGAAACATTGTAAAAGCATCCATAAGCCTACCTATATTAGCAAACTTGTGGGAGGCTAATGTAAAGAAGTATGTTTCCCTTGTGAAAAAATCTGTGATAATATCTGCTTGTTATACCATTTTTCAATCAATCGCTTTTTAAAATGAGTCATTCCCAATCTATATGGTTTTTTCAGGTTGAGCTGTATATGTAGTCCTAATTCATGCTCCATTCCCATGGCAGTCAAAACATCACTGTCTGATTATACCCCAAGTCAGGAATTCAGGTTTCAACTTGTTTTGTTTTTTGAGGGACTCCTTTCGTTTTTCTTCTTCTCTTTTTTCCCTTTGGAGAGATCTTCTTGTTGCCACGGGTGTGCAACAGAAGTGATTCATTCTGGATGGGAGAAATGACCTTTGTCATGATGGCAAGGGGAAGAGCTTAGGTTAGTATAGGAATTATATCTTGGAGGATTTATATTTTTATTTTATATTTGTATTTCATATTTGTATGTACTTTCATTCTATCCTATCCTATCCAGTGCAAATTTATTATGTACTTATGTAATCGAGCAGGAATTAGATGATCCTAATTTTGCTGATGGTTACTGGATCTCCCCGAATATCACCGAGCAGAACCTCACCTGCTGTGGGAAGCCATTGCATAGGTGGTAGCAGAGACTTTGACAAGTTCTGGTTCAGCCTCAAGGATTTGAAGACTCTCTGGCTTGTTTTATGCAGCGCAACTTCTGCTTGTAGGCATTACAATATTTTTCCTTGGTGCAAATAGATTCTTATCCTCAAGTAATCCTGTAAATTTTCCCACTCCTCTGAACTTGCCCAAAAGTGTCACAGCATCTAGAAGGAGCCACAGTTTCTCAGTAAGGGAAATTAATTATCCATGCCACCTGTCCCTGCACTTTCCAAAAAGAAAGAGATTAAAGTAAGGTTGTTTTCTGTAATGTCAATACCTGCACTCTAAGAATTAGAGGGAGTGCAAGTTATTTGACTTAGCCCACCAATGGTAATGACTTTTGGTTACCACAGAGAAAATACATGCTGCATTTAGTAATTCATAGTCCTGATTGTACAAACCTATTTCTTTGCCTTGTGATGAACTAGCCTGGGAAACCAGACATGGGAGTCATAAAATGGGCCTGGCAAGAAAAAAACTGGGGCCAAATTGGGGTCAAGTCACATTTAGCTTGTTCTCTTCAAAATAAAGCAAGCACTTACCTGGTAGGGGTGATCAGACTGACACGTAGTAGACTCTAAGAATGTTAAACAGAAAAATTAATGAGGCATTATCACTGTGACCTCGGATTTGTAAGAATTATAAGGGGGAACCTGTGTTACACCAACTTTTGGCCTGTTTCCTTTTCTGAAGGCAGGCTGAACTGGCTTAAATGAGAATTGAGAAAATCCAACCCTGAGTATTTTTCAAAAATCTGAAGAGCCATGCACGCAAGCACAATTTCACAGTACCAGCTCTACAGCTAAAACAATGCATTTCATCATGCCAAGCTCCCCTCTTCAGACAACCTTTGGAAAGTGATTGTACCCAACAGATTAAAATCTCAAGGATACAGGGGAACTAGATTGGAACTGGATGTTCTTTAGGGTCCCATCCAACCCGAATCCTTCTATGATTCTACATGTTTTGCAACATATCTGAAGCCTCTGATCTTCCTTGCTCTTCAGGCTGTTCCTTGAAATGAACATTGAAGAATTTCTGAGGTCCTTTCACTGGGATTCAGAGCCCCATGTCTTGACCCTTTCTTTCAAAGTCTATCATAATCTCTGAACACAGCTTTTTAACATCTACACCATCTACTACACAAGAATAGGGGGGTTTGCCTAATTTCCTGGTTTTTATTATACCTCTCTGCTCATCTGGCCAAAAACCACATATTTTATTTAGAGTAAAAGTTTTCCTGTTCCTGTTCTTGCTTTCAACTAATACTTAGACTAACACCACTTCACAGTGACCACGGTGAGCCTGTATTATGGTCCATGTATTTTTTAAGAGGCTGACAAGGAACATCTGTCCAGGCAGGGAAAAAGCTGTGGAAAAAGTTACAGGGATTAAGTTTTCTGCATTTTACATTATAATGACATTTCCAATCACTTGAGAACCGCATGATTGCCTTTCATAGCTCCTGGGAATCTTGACTCAGTGAGTGAGAAATATCCTTTTAAATAATGGCACTCGTTCTAGATTTTCTCCTTAAGAATGCATCGGACCTTAATGAATCAGCTTCTTCATGCAATCCCAATCACTGTGTAAGTCTGCCCTCTGACACTGCCTGCATGCAAATCCTTCATGCATTATTCTCAGCAAACTAAATTCTTTTGGTGAAAAGTCTACCGGTTTCTGTCATTGTCAGCAAATTCCCTGCCATTTCAGCTGGGCATTTTATTTGGTTTATTTTTCCTGTTGATACTGGGTTTTTTGGCTTCCTGATACTACATCATTCTTAACCAACAGCAACCACATTCCTCCCAACATTGAGAAAAACAGCTCTTTAAACTGGGGAGAGGAGAGGAAACATGGCAGTGGTCATTCAAACAGTCTTTTGTCTTGTGCTTTAAAAACACTTAATTTACATTAACATATACAATTCCACAGGCAGCTCTGAGCCTTATCAACCTTATGAATCTTATGACTGACCATGGCTCTTACTGGAGTTCAGACTATGCAGCTGAAACACAAAGGTGAGCCTGGCTTAGTAAGATATCTGGAACAAAAGGACTCCTTCCTTTCCGTCCTGTCGGGGGGAACTGCCACGAACAAGCTGCTTTGAAAATTTGGTTGTCTACAGGCTGAAACAGGGAGATCACATTTTTTTGAAAATCTAACCCCTGTTATTACATCATGCTGGTACAAGAGGGGAGCTAAAAGCTAGCAATTAATTAGCATTTAAACCAGCTATAAAATGACAGAAATGCAAGGTATAGTCTTTAAAGTTTAACAATGAGAAACATCCGATTCCTACTTTTATTTCCTGTTTTTATACAGAAGACTTAAATTTTATATGAGGTTGTTTTCCCATTGCACATTACTGCTCCTGCACATTTCCCATCTCCCCAAGCAGCACTAGTGCCTCTGCACTGCTAAATCCATCAGACTACTGAGAACATGGGTCTGGAACAAAGAATGATCTACTCTAATTACTTTTAGAAACAATTGTTCTTAAGAAGCACATGCATTTATTATGAATTGTTATGTTTTCCTTTATCCATACATAATGAATTTATTACAGTTGGGCAATTTAGTACACCCTTGTTTTCAATTTAATTGGATTCCTTTTAATGCCCATATTTAACCTTCAAACTGAAAGGTTTGATATTCCTCTGAGATTTCCATGTTACACATTTATATCTCTGTCTCTGTTGTGAAAGACTTGTATGTTCCAGGTGGTTATGAGGCTAAAAACCAACTAATTTATGCATTCAGTAAGATAACTTATTATAAAAGCTTGTCAAAAACATAGAACTAGAGTCAATGTATTTTTGAACTTTGAAAGCTACTTTGATGTGGAAAAGAGTTTTTAAATTTTAACTGAATACACAGTCATTTAGAAAAAATGAGTCAGTTTTAAAGATGGGAAATTCTACTAATTCTTTTCTCTAAAAAGAAGAAATTGTTGATATTGACTGTCTAAAGACAAGACTACAGCGGTTTAAGATAAATCACGAAATGTTTAGATCAAAAAATTAAGGGGAAGCAGAACTCCTATCAATGTGCTGAACTAATTTTTTCCAAAAATAGTTACAATCAGTTACCAAATCATTATTATGTACTAATAAAATGACTATTTTTTCTTTTTGCACACTGAACGGAACAATGAATTATTCCATTGTTTCAATGCCTCCATAGAGGTCGGAATATATGTCCATACTGACAGTTCCAACCAACCAACCAACCAACTTTGTTGGTGCTGCTGAAGTTGAGCTGGTTGCCAAAGTACCTTGGCAAATGTGCTTCTTGGTGCTCTTGTTAGTACAAGATATTTGGATATTTCTGACATCTTCCTTCAGATCTGTCTACATAATTCGGTTGATGCATTAAAAAAATCACAAACATTTAAAGAATCTGGGATAAAAATTATGTTCATGTCATCTCTTTGGTGGCTCTGTCATACATCTTTCTATAGTTAAGTTTCAATATGATTATTAAATCATTTGGCTTTATTTAAGTTTTATTAGACTCTAGGTACAAGGGGCATGATACATTAAGACAATGGTCATAAAACTACATCAAAAGATTAATGAGATCTTGTTGATGCTGTGTTCCTTCTCTTTTCACGATCAAGACTACAGCAGTTCAGTCAAGCAATCTACCGGCTGTTGTTCACATTTTCAGCAAGAGGTTTTCACAGAGCTGAAACTTTTAAGAGTTTAGGAGATGGCAGGCCTATTCAGCTTCACTGATATGCCATTAAATGCAAATGTCTACATTAGTACAGCATTAAAGTTCAAAATTCAAACACATAATTCATGAAAACTGAAAGCTAAAGTTCCCACACTGATGTTAAATCAATCGTAGTGCTCAGATTATGCACATTCAATTGTATATTGAATTGCAGAAACCAAGCCGTTGAATTAATATCTGCACACTGTGGCCAACTTCAGCACAGAGCCTTAGCAGCTGAATGAACCAGCCCTAACTCTTTGAAAAGTGAACCTGGGCCAAGGGGAAGAGACATGGGGAAGAAGAATGCACAGATGTGTGAGACTACAGTTCACATCTGACTTTGGCGTTCTATCTGCTCTGAAAACACAAAGAAATGTTCCCGATACATTTCTCCGCATCTTTGCTGAAAGGTTTTGTCCTCTCTCCTGCTTAGACACCAAGCAGTTCAGACAAACAAACACATAAACAAGTTTGTTGCAACAAAATGCCTGAGAGATGCATTTTGAGACAGGAGTTTTATGTCTTTGGTCTTGAGCCTGCAACCTGAGTCTGTCTAAGCATTTCAGTACATGATCTGTACTAGGGCCCGAGGGCACTGGCCATGCTCCTTGAATCTAAAGGACAAATTGACTTCTGCTGCTAATTTAAATCACGACAGAAAGCAGCTAAAGAGTTAGGGTCTTGACATCATGGGGAGTAATGCTATTTTGAGTACCTCAATTTTATCCCACCCTTTCATGTCTATTATTGCTGTTTTCTTTGTCCTCCAGTCCTGCAGCCTACTCCAAAATTCACACACGATGAGTTCTAGATATAAACAAGAAGAAATACGATGGTTTATTTCATTATCAGAAATTGGTACTTTTAGTGGGAAGACTAATAAATCTTCAGTCAACTTCCACTGCCAACCAGAAGACTCATTTTGCTTAAATGCTGTGCAAATCTCTTCTAGGCTTTTGATTTGTACCAAGGATTTGTTAGTGGGCCTATTACACACCGCACACACTCAGCCTTCTCCACCCACTTACAGCCTCAAAGACTTGAGAGCCATATCAACAAGGGAATTCACAAAGCATTTAGTACTTGCAGGACTTGAGCTGTATAGGATAAGGAGAAAAAAAAAACCAAGGCCAAACCAAAACCTACAAAAAACCAAACCAGACAAACCTGTAGTGTAATATTACCCAAGAGATGGTGATGTCAGACTGTTTAGCTTCTTGCACAATTTTATAAGTGAACATTTTTGTCCTTGTAAAACTGAGTGAATTGTTTTCTGGATTGCATATGGCCCATTCATTTTTTATAAAGCCAGCATTTCATTTCTGGGTCTGATTTCTGATTATTCAGGCTTTGCTTTAAGCTGCATAAATCCAAGTACCATTCAGGTTTGACAAATTCCTATTTCATTTCACCTTCACTGGAATGGAGCCTTTCTTGAAAATTATTTTCCATTATGGATCATTAAACAAATGTAAAAGTGATAATTGATATCATGTTACCAAAACAAAATCTCAAATTATTATGCACTCAAGTAGCTCTAAATTTTGTTTTGCAAGGTATTTCTTATTTTTAGGTGTAATCCCTCCCCGCAAAGTCAAAATGCCATAAATTCCTGCAGAAAAGACATGTAGTAACTCTATGTTTTTCAACTCACTGACTTACAATAGATTAAAACAGTGAATTGTGTGAATAAGGCTGCTAGTCGATAATTTAAATTTAAATGTAATATATTTAACTTGCAATTTTCTACTGAAGTTAGAAATTTTCTGTTTGGTTACCCAAGCAAATTTAACTATGCTATACTACTGCTATCAAAACTGTGGCCAATGTTCGTATTTCCAGTGTCAAATGAGGCTCAGTGTAGGCTGCAGTTTTCTTCTCTTGAATGTTTGGGCTTTTTTAAACTTAAAAGCAAATTCGTTTTGCTTTTGGCCTATTTAGAGTTTGTTTTTCATTATTTCAAAGCCCCTTGGAAAAGCATATACATTTGCATGGGTGTAAATATAATTTTGCATTTTCACATGCATTTTCCAAAGCCAATATCTGTGTATGTGTCCCATATCTGGGATAATATACTCTATAATTTGTCTGCTAAGCTGCAAGAGATGTGCCACCCTCAGTGTTGCTGGAGGCTGGTAAGGGCAGTGACCCAAAAACCGGCCACAACCCCATCACAAGATACAGGAGTGTTCATTAATGCCATGAAACCTAATCACAAGGAGGAGAAAATTATTAAGCAATTCTAATGTCCTATGCAGTTTGGATTGAAGTGTGCAGGATGTCTTGTTACTCGATCCTCATCCGTCTCTTCTTCAAGCCATAGGGAAGAATGCAATGGGAAGTCAAAGAGCTTAATTTTATAGAGGGGTACATTCCTTCATACCTCCAGCTCAAGCTCCAAAGAGATTCAAAGAGTCAGAAAAACAGGTAAATCAAACCTCTTAAAAGAAGCTACGTGTTGAGTGACCAGCCTATAAAACTTGTTGACACGTGATACCTCAGCAAGAAGAGGCTGATATTGTTACAGAGGATGGCAAACCAAAAAAAAAAAAAGGCACCAAAAAGCCTAGGACGAACCCAAAGCTCAGGATTTGAAAAATACTTGAAAGTTTTCTGCCTGAGGGCATGAATCTGTGCCTAATTAATGAAGAAAATTTTCCTAGGTACAAATTATCCTCCAACACTTTTGCTCTTCATTTTCATCTATTGACATCATTTGCATCCTATTCTGGATGCCCCATGGGCATATGGGACAAGTAAACAGTCTAATCTAAAATGGTACATTACAGCATTATTTCCACTAAAATCCTTTCCTTTGTTAGTTTCCTAAATAATCTGTATGTTTACTGTGCCGGGGTACATCCAGGATGGCAATTTTCACGCACAGGTTTCTGTATATTCCTGTCTCACAGAGGCCCATACAGCCTCAGTGTTCTCAGGGTTATATAAAAATAGCAGCCTCGTACAGAGGTGGGGTATACATTTCAGGAGGTCACTTTTTGAAGATAGACAGTGAATGTTGAATGAGGAATAAACAAATACTTGAGCAAAGCAGCACACTGAGGATTTCACAAAAATACGGACAGTAAAAACCCCTAAGGTATTTATAGACAATTTGGGCAGGAACGCTTTTCTGGTTTGCATTCAAGTTCAACAGCAGCATTCCATAAATAGGCTATACACACAAAAGAAAAGCATAGCTGAAGCCTAAAGATAGAAAGCTGTTCTTTCAGAGTTGCAGATTTATCATTAGCTCAGTTACAGGAAACCTTATTTGGGTGACTTGCAGTGGCAGAGAGGTGACAAAGGCAAACTCCTTGATGTTCAGTGTCTTCAGAGCACTCATATAGGTAACACACTTTAATCCTCTACTTTCTGCCTTGTTTATTGGATTTTTAAAAACTAGATGTTGTTAAAGTTAAAATTACTTCTTTTGCTGGGAAATATCGTAAAAACAAGTGCTCCACATTAAGACACAAATCACACAAGCTCAACAGGGCATATCCTCCTTTCAGTTCTAGCAGCATTAATGTGGCATACAAGAGTAAATTCAATTAACTTCATCTTTGCAAAGAAAAGAACATGTGTTGGCCCAGATATCCATAGCACCTCTGTGGAGTAATGTCAGTGGTCTCATGAAGGCAGGTTGCAATAATAATTATGTTGTGGTAGGTTGACCTTTGCTGGCTGCCAGGTGCCTGCCAAGCTGCTCTATCCCTTGGCTTCCTCAGTTAGACAGAGGGGACAAAATATGACAAAAATCTTGTGGGTTGAGTTAAGGATAGTGAGACCACTTGGCAATTGCTGTCATGGGCACAACCGATTCTGGCAAAATTAGTATCTCCAAGCTCACTGATGGGCTCTGCTTTGCCCAGCATTGGGGCCTTCTTGGAGGTATGTGGAATTTTCCGACATGGGGACAGCTCCTGATATCTAATCACAGAAACCACCCCTGCAGCTCCCCTGCTACCAAAATCTTCACATGTAAAATAATAAATACATAAGAATCCAGCAGGTCCCGGTTGAAAAAAATCTCCAACTTGCATCAGAAATAATAATCTGAATTTCTTATGCTACCTGGCTAAATGGCTAGTATGTTTAGTGGGGAGGGTAGGGGGACCCCAGGCATTGAGTTGTGCATCTTCCAGAAGATGTCCTGGACACAGACTGTGTGAGTGTCAGGCAGGGCCTGGACAGCAGCAAATTGAGGTGTCTGATGGGTCTGGTGCTAGAGGTAGTTCTCTGGTGTGTGAAGTTAACTCTGGTGGAGTTAAGTCCTTAATCTTCCACAAGCAGTCCAGTGTGACCTTAGGCAAGGCTTTGTTGTCCATCTGGAATATAGGATGCATAACACTTCTTTGCTTGATGCTGGTGCAACTTGAATTGTTGCATTAAGGGTCAGGCACGGGACACAAAGGTAAAAGGAAACCTAAATATACAGGACTGAAAATACTGAAGGTAAGAAAGTTTCCCTGTGTTATATTTCCTCACTAATGCAAGAGTTAGAGCAAGATTTGATCTAAGATCTATTCTAGAAGATAGTACATAGCAATGAGGGTGATTTGCGTAGCAGAGATGACGCAGCAGATGGTGACATGAGACAAAAAGGTGTTATTATCCCAGTGATTTTTCTTCAGATTCAAACTCTTTTAAAAAAGCTTTATCTATGCATATAACAGGAATGTTAGGAAAAAAATACAAAAGAATGGAGAATACTGCGGAACAAATGCATTTAACCAAATGTTACCAAATAGTGAATACAGCATAGGATAACCATATGCTTGTTTTATTAAAGTAGATTGCCAGATGAAAAGTAGCCTTTGTTAATAAGATATCGTCAAAAGGTCAATGAAATGTCTCCCACCTGGGAATCCTGAATGTGCACACTGAAACCAGTGCACCTTCGTACATAAATCAATGCTGAAAAAACACATATTAAATCTCAGAGATGTGGAAAAGTGGGAGTCAAAATGCCTAAACTTTACTCCCTGATATTCCTTATAGCACCTAGGTCCATTTCTCTCCATCATACTCCATAGAGCTGTAAAACAGCTGCAGTGCATGTCTCTCACAAGAAAGGCTGAGATTCCAAGTCAAATAGCCATGGACTTTGTGGGGAAAAGCACTTTGTTCATACCAGAATAAATCTTTTAGAGCCCTCCTAATTAAGGTTTCTGATGTTTTTTCCTGGGAAGCTGAAAGTGAAAACTTGCCTTTCTTTGAGTCAGTAGGAGCTTTGCCATGAATGTTAGTGACACCAGGATTGTGGCTGCCATGTGCCTGCATTATTACTCTTTGCTGCTCATTCAGATAACATTGAGTACAACCCTTGATATCATAAGCTTCAGAAATGGAAATCAAATTAAGAAATCCAACGAGTACTGTAATCCAATCATATAGATCAGCCATTGGCCCTTGGATGGGACACAGTAACTGAGGGGAAAACCAGATGTAAGTATCAGCAGCTGCCCCTGAGCTGCCCTTACTTAGGTGGGCTGGAAGAAGGCTGAGCTGCAAAAATCCTGACTCTAACCCACAGCTGCCTCCAATCCTGATACTCCCCCTTCTGCTGCAGTCTTGATCTAATTAAACTGTCATCACACTGTTAAAGTAATGCTTCCTGGGCATTTTATGGAGCTTGAATGAAGTGGAAAAGGGGAAAATGAAGGATTCATTGAGTCTGTGACACAAGGAATCAACACAAGGCGTGTTGGTATCTAATCCCCCCATAAAGTTGAAATAGATTTAGAATGAGATAAGGGAGGGAGGGAAAAAAAAGAATGTTTTTCATGATGAGTTAATTGCCTGACCTGTTTTCATAGGGGGTCACGGTCAAGCTTGAAATCATGGCTTTGAACGTTTTTGTGCTTAACAAGGAAGAATTGTATCAGCTCACTGAGAGAAGAGCTGTGAGCTTTGGTCCCAGCAGTGCCGCAGGGGCTGTTTACCTTGTGGGGCACCGGGACTGAGAGGTTTTCCCTGGGAGAGATGAGTGTACAGAGGAGCCATGGCAATGCTCGCTTCCCAGGCTCTCCTCTACCTCTGCCACTTCAAAGGAAATGCACATGTACTCCAAAGACAGCTTGCTCCCATGATTCCAGAAGGAATCCATAAGGAAACAGATTTTGCATCTTTTCCCCTTGACTGCATTGCTTTCCCCCCTGCTACCTGTAATTCCCTTATTTTTTTCCGACCTTGTGCAAAGAATTTGTGTGCAAACATCTCAGAGTCAGCCAAAACCTAAACTAGCCAATTTGCTTTTTTCCTACCCCAGTGGCTTCTTTTACATTTTTGGGGGTTTTGTTTGTTTTTTGGTTTGTTTTGTGTGTGTGTGGGTGGTGGTTTCTTTGGATGCTGTTATTTGGTTTGGGGGTTTTTTAAGATTTCAAGGATTCAAGCTGTTTCCAGTGCTTAGTATATAGGTTCCAGGAGCCAGTTCTCAGCACTCAGTAACTCAACGTCTTTCATTTTCAATTGTGGCCTCCAGTTAATTTCAGCACACATATTTGTACTATATGTTAGTATGGTAGGAGGGACCCAGCAGTGGCATGGCAAAAAAAAAAGGCTTGAAGCTACATTTTCACCAAGCTGTTTTCAGGATCCCGAGGGTTTTCTATTGTGCCAGTAGCAAATATCTGCCATTACACTCCATGCAACAGTGCTTATTTCTGCTAAAGGCCCAACATCTCCTGAAGGAAGTGGGGAGCCCGATGGTGCTTAATTAGGCCTCTAGCTTGTGTTTTGCGTTTAGAAAAACTCCCTGTTGCAAAACTGGCTTTCATCTGCCGTATCTGTGGTACCAGACACAACTGGAACCCCATGGCAGCAAAACACGTGCAGCACAGGAGAAACGTCCAGCTCCTGTGGATGATAAGGATAGGGCTCCACAGTGCATGTAACGTGATGTGCCCTGAATAATACCTTGTGCATATGCCATGGAAGAAGAGAAGTTTCTGAAGGATCATCACACATCTTCAGACCCTGGGTTTAACTAGTGGCTGTTGCTCTGATTACGATCATGATATTGGGTTTTTCTGACATCTCAGAGTGTTATTAATAACTGTTCATTTTCTAGGTGGTAGCTCCATGGAGCTTTTAAACATGTAAAACACCACAGCTGAAAGAGTCAAGTGTGCTCACACAAGTGTCCCACCCGATATCACATTTGCGATAACTCAGGCTTGAAACGGCTGCAAATAGAAGCGCCAGGAGAGAAGGAAAACAGAAAAGCAGACCCACTCTCATTCATGGGAACAAAGGTATTTTCTGCCAGATACTTTTGTGAGAGCTGAAGCGATCCCTTGCGGATCAAACAGAATACATCTTCAGGGGATTCTAAATGCACACGTGTATTCGCTTTCAGCCAGGGTGCGATGGTGGCGGCCGAGCCGTCACAAAGAGCTACCCGTTGTTAGCCACCACTCAATCATCAGAGCCACCTGAGGTGCCTGTGTGTAGCCTTTTAGTTCTCACTGCTGCGATGTCTTGTTACTTAAAACAAAGCCGCTGAAGGGAATATGACTGCCAGAAGAATAGCACACTCTTACTTCTATTCCAATTACCACAGGAAAAAAAAAAAAAAAAAAAAAAAGAAATCATTGTATTAAGAAAAGCAAGCATTAAAAACCTAATAACATGAAGAGCAAGCTGGAACACATCCAGCAAAACATTTCTCTGTCATAAGATAAGGCTTAGCTAAAATCAGAATACACTTTGGAAACGTGTCAATCCTGATAACATTTCTCTCAGAGGCTGGTTAACTCTCTGGTAATTGTTGGAATTGAAATAGCATGGATTTTTTTCTATGCTCTGTTCCTATTGATTTCGAAAGTTGATTCAGCCTGTGTAACTCGTTTATAAGCATGCCTATTGTATGAAATGCTCCTGGATTATTGTTGTTGGACACAAATACAAACATAGCCTAGCTTCCCGTTATGCTGTTCCATTAATTATTCTGGTCCACTGCTTTGCACTTTGTATATGTATTTAGGCTAACATAAAACAAATTAGTAACAAACAGATCCCTCTGAAATTAGAGAGGAGAAAGTCAGAGCAGAGCCTGTTCCCTGGAAACTAGTCCAAAGACACCTTAAGCAATGGTAAGTTTTAAAGTTTTGTTCTATATTTGTTATGGGTATGATTTTTAATTGCACCTTTTCTTTTTTTTTGTCACCCAGAGAAAAAGGGGCTATTTGAAAACCTTTTAAAAAAATATTTGTTCCTTGCTGCTTCAAATAAATGAAAGTCTAAACTTTTGGCATGAATGTTCTTTACAGTATTTTTTTTTTAATTAAAGCCATGAAAATGATGCAAAGGCAAAAAATATTTGGCTCATTCAATGTCTTTGAATAAAATGTGCTATAATTTTTCAGTTCACTGTGACATACACATTTTAGGGAGAAATATGGCCTTTATTTGGCCAAAAGTCTCCAAAAAAGGCAAAAAAAAAGTCACGTTGAAGTCAGACCTTTACCTAAATACAAAAGCACTAATAGTTTTGGTATTACTTAACAGGAGGAGATTTGTGTTGATGTGGCCACATTGCTCTGCAGGAAAATCTGATCCTATCTTTAATGTTCCTATTTAGTAAATGCATGAAGTAATATTGTGAATATGTATCTAATGGTTTTTATAACCTTTTACAAGCTAATTAGAAAATAAGCACTGCATGGAATTAGGCAGTCATAACTAAGCTGGTAAAAGGCAGGTATGCACTAATTGTAACCAGAAGACTGATGTGTTGTCTTCCAACACTGAGATTTTTCCTTCTGCTGTGCTTTGGGCTTGTCTATTTTAGCTTGAGCAGTGCCAGCTATCAGTGCCGATCTCACCTCGAGTGAGGAAATCCAACCTCCAAGCAGAAAAGCTTTCAGTTTCCAGCCCCACTGGGGCCGTGGTACACCACATCCCTGGGCCAATTCACAAGACTTAATACAAGAGAGTGAAAATGGTCCTTAGCATCAGAATTAAGCATGTTCTAGCTGCTCATGAAGCCTTGCATACTGCTGGCTACTGAGGGAAAATTGGATAATGTCCATGAGAATCACCCGCAAATTTGTCAAAGGGTAATTATTACGAAATCCTATTTATATTAATGATTATATTAATAATTATATATTATTAATTGCTACACATTAATTGCCTGATAATTAATAGAAATAATAGATTTGAATTGTTATATATTATTTAAATAAATTATTATGTAGGATTTAAAGAAACAAGCATCGAGGAAATATTTTTAAACCCTGGACACCAGCAGCTGATGGCTTCATTGGCAGGACCTGGCTATCCAAAGGCCGTGTCTTTCCTGGGCATTGCTTGTGCATGGCTCAGTGGCACACTAACCCACGCTGACCCACCGATGGGACTGGTGAGAAGCACGTAAGGATTGCCTGTGCTGGGGAAGCCTTTCTGCGAGCCTCTGCAAGTGTGGCGTCCACGGTGCTCCCTTTGCTCCCTCTACTGGGCAATGCCTTTGAGCGTCTGGAAATCATCAGAGTCCAAACTTGGCCTCACTGCCAAGAGTAAAAGTCCACATTAAAACACGTTCCATTAAATTCAAAGGGAAGTTTGCCGAAACGTTTCTGGTAAGGAGAGAGAAACTTGCCCGCTACCAGCAGGCATATGGGCAAAGGAAACTGTTCTCGAGTTCTCAACTAGCAGGAAAGGGAGAGCCTTCAGGAACAGCTGCTGCTCAGATTCTGTTTCCACTGCTCTGGGGGTAGCTTCAAGTATTTCTGCTATCCTCATTAGCAGAAGTATGCAAAAGGCAGCCTACTCTTTCTTCACAGGGGATGTACTAGAATTTAGGCAGAAAAACTACCTGGAAAACTGGGAAAAAAGGGATGTACGGGGAAGTGGAGGAGGGTCCCTCTCTTCCCTGTCAAATTCCTTCCCAAGATGTAGCTGACAACAGTATTTGGAAATTTGCTTTTGAAAAGCACAGGTGTAACCTGCCTGGTAACATTAGGCACAAGAGTGAGGTGATAAAGCTGATCTAACTTAAGAGTGAATGCAGGTGTAAGATGGTAGGTAGGGAGCCACTTAAACTCTTCCCAGGTTGTTACAAACAGTGCTACTTAGAATAAAAATAATGCTTTAAATTGTCTCATAATCTGGTGTGTAATTAATCTTTGCAGCATCTCTGGTAGGCGGGAAGCTGTTACCAGTCCAGGTCTACAGAAGAGAAAACTGAGGCAGGAATATTTAGAAGTTGGTGCTGTGATTTGTGATTTCAGACATCCTTATCTGCTGCAACCTTCCAATAAAACCAGGTGATGGCTCATTGTGCCTCTGTTTATGAGGGTTACAGTGTTTTCCAAAGTGCTAAGACCACATAGTAGTGAGTGCCCTTTGTCCAGCAGTTTAGGACATGACATTATTGCAAAGACTCACTGCCCTTTAAAACAAGACAGCTAAGAGGTAGCACTAAAACAGTGCCAACAGTTTTAAGTGGAAATCAAAGTCTTGCAGCCTTCCTGTAACCCATGTCCCTGCTCAAGCGTTGCAGCCCATCTGTTCCATCAACCACACGTTAATGGGAGATGTACTGTGCCTGGGAAAACCAGGACACATTAAGGACAAGTTGACATCTCCAATTTGGAATTTCCTCTCTGAGCTTTAAGACATGTCTTTGGTGACCTGGTAATCTTGAAGTTAGACGGGGACCATCACAAATACTTTACTCATTTTCCTATCCAATTAAACCACAAATATTGCAGTATTACATTTTTGGGTCTGTGAGCTGTGGTGTGTACAAAACTTAAACTGAGTGATTTTTGATTCAAAAGCTTATCCTCACAAATGGTTTCTGTGGGACAACAGACTAGAAGACTCACAGTAATCTGTATTCAAGCCTCACTTTCAGGGGAAGGGACACAGAAGAACCATGGGCTCACTGGAGGCCGCTGGGACTTCTGTAAGACCCAATTCTGGCCCTGCAGCTGTGCCCCTTCACATCAACCCTGCTCTTTTTATAAAGTCAGAGTCAGTCCCAGATCCTATTTTAATAATTATAGACAGAAGATACACAGAGGCTATTATTGTCTCTTCTACAGCCACAATGGAGTCTCAAATGATGCAATCAAAACCACTGCCTACAGTGAAATGGACACACTGAAGAGAAGAACCAGTGTGGGGGAAGGAGGGTGGGTGGAAATAGGAACAGCAAAAAGAATGCTGTGAGTCTTGACAGCAAAATGAGAGTATCACTTAGCTGGGATGGGCTGAGGTGGTTGATAGGTGCAAGGGGATGGAGAGAGGTGTATTCTCCTGGAGCCTCCCACCCGGGCACATTCCCCATCCTGCTGTGGGGCGCAGCCACTGCCCCACCCAGAGCCACCATCAAATTTGTCCCTCATCACCTCGTGGCTATGTCCAGTCTGTCTGGCAGGTTTTGCAGTCTTGCTGCAGGTTTTTTTGCAGGACAAGATCTGTTTCAAAAGCAGGACCCAGTCCTGAGCTCTCCCAGAAAGTGGGTGGGAGGCAGGTGCCCACTCTCCCTCACAACTTGAAAATGCTGCTCCTGGAGTCCTCAGGGGCACAGGCAAGGCTCCTCTAAAGGCCTCCCCCTAACTGATCATGATGTAGAACTGCACTCCTTCATCGCTCTTCTCCCATTTAACTGAACTTCCCTAATCTGGCCACACAAGGGAAAAAAAAAAGTAATCTCTTTAATCATTGTGATGGTTGTGGCACAGTGTGATTATAAGGCAGGATATGGATGTCACAGATATTGTAGGAGACCTACATATATCTTGTGAATAAGATGACACCAATAAAATTTATAAGCATGAAAATCCTGTCTCTGAAAGCCTCACTCTCACCTTCCAATAATTCAGTGGAACTCCAGGCTGCGTGTGTAGTACCAATTACGGAGTAAAGGCTTTGTACCACAGGAGTGGATGAAGACAGAAGCTGTACAGACAGTTAAAAGTGCCTGGACAATCTCCTTGAGAGATCCAGTTTGCGATTTACTTGATTTACAAGAAACTGGAGACAGTCCACAGTAGTGATTTACAAGATTTTTAGAAGATTGGTAAAGCTACAGTATTCTGGGCTCCTGAATACAGCAGTAGTTTTTGTCCCAGACAGAGGATTAAAAACAGGTTTTAATGAGTTGTTTAAACATTTCTGTATTTTATTCTTTTTATGCACATAATTAAATGAGGAAATAAAAGACAAATACAAAATGATCTTAAAAAAAAGAAACAATATGAAAGGGAAAGTAAATTATAGAGAAAGAAATTATATAGCAAAAAATAATGGCTAGAACAAAGCGATTCCCACACAACAGATAAATTATCTACTGTATTTAATCTCTTTGTACTTGCAGACTGTCTGTGAGTAGATCATGACTTCTTCAGAGCTAATAACACTTAGAGCTCCACTAATGAATAACTGATCACTTTCTAAGCTTCGTAACTTGACCTCTTTCTTTTTTTTCTCTTTTTTTTTTACTCTGTGCATGGGAAGTATTTGCTCTTTCAACTGTAACCCAATAGAGCCCCAAAACTCACTGCAACACGGTTTCCTGCATCCTGTAAGCATCTGCTGTAATGTCTGTGGTCATGAAGTTGCCAAAGCCTGGTCTAATGCTTCCGCATCTGAGAGCATTCTGGCTTTGGTACCCAAGAAAACACAAGTTGTAACTTGTCGCTAGCGAGCAGAGACCAAGTAATAAAGCAACATGGACGATCCGATACAAGAATCAATTGACTTCTTTATTTACAGAACTCTCTCATTTAGACCTTAGCCCATACACCGACATGCAGGTTATTGGTTCACTGACCAGCCACCCCCCAGAGGGATTGGCTGAATCCAATACACCTACTTCAGGTAAGTTTTCTCTTTGTTATGAGAAACAATATCACAGTTTACACATTCTTCCAATTGTTTTCCTTTAGCGTCTGTGAGAAAGCAAGGCTTTCACACAGACACTGTTAGAAACTGAGAAATCTCTCTGCAGCCAGGCTTTTAGCATCCATGGTAACTGGGGCTTTTCATACATCCAGGTTGTTTCTAGTGGCTCCCTCCTCTGCCGGGGCCCTGGTGACTGACGAAGTGTCAGCTTATCCCCGAGTCACCTTCATTTAGGCATTTCCAGTGAGACCAGTTACGTCCTTCCACAGAGGCTGGAGAAAATTAAAAGCTTGAAAAATTCTGCCATGTGTCAGATTTCCTTAAGCGGGATCAAAAAGGTCCAGAAATTTTGGAGAGAAAGAGAACACAGACGAACTGCATGACCACCTAGCCTTTCTACAAGAAAGTATAATCATAAAGAAATTATCAAATTATCATTATCATTAACCACTTGCAAAGGAATACTTAAAAGGAAGCAGCTGAAACACAGGCATTGCATGAAAATGTTCTCCTCTATCTGGCATGATAATCAAATAAAACTTCCCATAACTTCAGTGGAAGTGAGTTGGCAAGGCAGGCTGAATGTGTCCCTTGGTACAGCACAAGAGGCAATTACAGCATGCAGTAAAACTCATAGAGATGAAAACCAAATATTTTCCTCACCCCAATATTAACTTGAGTACAAAAAGCTGTGGTGTATTTCTGATCTCTAGATGTAATAATTTAAGAAACTACTGCAAAACATTGTCAAAAAGACATTTTTTTCCCCCAGCAGATCTACTACAATATTGTAGAACTCTTATTTGGTGCCTTTCTACAAAGCCACATGGATTTGTTTTCAGTGATTTATCTCTGTTACCTAAGAAGACAGTGCTTTAGCTCCCACTATCATAACAGTCTTGAGCTGTCTTTTTGCCTAATTGGCCACTGATCTTATAATCATTCTTGCTGCCAATCGTGCTCTGCTCCATTGATTTCAATACGGCTTTGCTAGGGTACAGAAGTATGGGTTAATAGCCCCAGCTGCAGGATTAGAGTTTATAGGGCTCTCATATGAAGACAGTTGAAAAAGACCAATTATTTTTCATAGGAATTTTTTTCATCTTAAAAAATGCCAGTGAAAACAGCCTTCTTTGTTACCAATGAAAAATGAAACTGAAAACAGAAAAGTCTGACCAAAGCAATAAAAAAGTACATTTTCCCCTATCTTGTTTTTCTGTAAGATTTGTTTCCAAAAAACAGGAAAACAAGAATGACGCCCTTCCAGTGAAAGCCCATTTCACACAGAAAGTCTTGTTTTGAGTGAAAAGTTGCCAGTTAGCTTCTCTCAATAAGGCCACAGGACAGCTGTAGGGCACAAAGGATCTGGACCATAGTTACACTCAGCAGTGCAACCAGTAATCCCTTTAGCTCTGCGCTTACAAACCTGCAGTGCTACAACTATGGAAAGCCCTTGAGGAAAGCAATAGCTCCTAAAATACCTCTCTCATGTCATGTGAGTCTTTTTTTGGCAGCCTCTCATTAAGACCTCCCCAGGCCCTTTCTTGCTTGGGTTGCAGGTTTGGGAGAGATCATAGTCAATACTTGCTGCAATTTGATTGGAAGACTATCAGGCTCAAAGTAATTCTTTCAGTGACACTCTCAAACCTTTGAGATCAAAGGTGCTGACTGAAGTTGGTTTTCACATCGAGATTACAACATTATTTGATTTCATAGCAGTGTAGTCCCCAGAGAAGACAGGAGTTGATTATGCAGTAATTCCAGGAGTGTCTCAAATCTCCCAGGGAGAGATGAATTCCATAAAACCAATTTTAAAGAAAGGACAATTGACCCTAGTGGCATTTTTTTTGTTGGTGTTGTTTCTTTGGTGGTTTTTTTTTTTTTTTTAGGGAAACGGCAAGTCCTATTAGGATGCTGTGCAAATAATTGAGCCTGACAGCCTGTGGCTTCAACAAGCTCTCTGCTGGGGGTGGGGGAGGTCTAGGAGCCAGCTGAGGGCAAGACTGTGGATCACAGAGCCCTTATTCTCATTTGAAAGGTACACTACTGAAACAGAGGCAGCTTATGAGACTCCAGGGAACACCCTACAGCATTTTGCTGCAAGTCTACAGACAAGTTCATGCCTCTTCATACAGTGTGGGATAGAGGTGCAAGTTTATGAATGGGGACAGCAAAGAGTGGGGCTTGGAGTTGTTTAATAACTACATCCCAGCTTAGAAAGCCATGTACAAACAGTGTTAGGTCAAGTTAAAGACCAGCAAAAGATGCAGTCCAGCAGTGAAGGCTTTCATGCCAAGAACAGCTGTATGGCAAAAATTACTGATACATACTTCCTACTGTAAGATTTTCCTTACCAGAGGAATGGAAATAACATTTCCCCAACCCATTGTTGTGCCATCCTGTGGGGACAACTTTCTCTGCAGAAAAATATGGGTAAGACAGAAAGAACACCTAGCCCACACTAGAACTTGTTTATGAGTCTATAGGTCTCCTCTTGGGCAGGCAGTCATGGAACAATTCTTCCCATTAGCAGAGGCATTGCTGTTTAAAAATCTTTATTCTAGATTATACTTCTAAATTGCATTCAGAAATCATTTTTTAAAAGCAAGCGTATAATAAATTTCTGCATTATTTCTGAAAGTGCTTCAATCATATATTGTTTTCAGAACATGAAGACAGTTAGACATCTGGCCTGGGGGAGTAAAATGGCACAAACAACTTCTTGAAGTTAAAAAAGGCATGGCAAAATATCTAAGGAGGAAAAAAGTACCAAATGCATTGGTCATTGTTATTCAAGGGTTAAGTGTAACTGTGTAACTATTCACAGTAATTGATGACAAAAAAGAAAAAGAACAAATGTTAAATCTTTCTTAGGTGCTGGGTCTAAAATTAAGCCATCAGCAGAGACTCTGCATGGCAGAATCCTGGGTCAGTTGGACTGTGTGTGCAAAGATATGACCAACTTTCCCATTCCAGCTCATAAACAGGAAAGACATCTGTTTTCTCAAAGGATGGCCACCAAAATCCTTCTTTCCCCAAGCAACATATGATATGAGAGACCTAACATCTGAATATTAGAAAAGAAGCTAACTGAATGCTCCTCAGCACATCCACATATCCAGCATCTCAGGCTTTTGTAGAAATAATTACAAAATGCGAATTTGTGAATCACACAGATTACACATTATACTATTTTTAAATTCCTTTTGAGAAACAAATGCTTTGAAAGAACAGAAGTGAAGCCTCTGAAGGAGTATAAAAAGCATCAGGTGCTTTTGCACTTTAATGGGCTAAAAGCTTATCAAGTCTCTTTTTCAAAGAACAAGATCACTTTGAGAACCTGGTCAATGAGCTTTTAAGACCAAAAGGAGTTTGAGAAGCCCAGTGACAGAGGTATTATCACTCTCAGGTACAGGCAGCCAATATTCCACTGGACTCGGACACCTTCATTGTACCATCCAATTCTGCAGAATTAGCTATGGACATAAAGGCTGGAAAAGAACTTCCCTCCCCCCCCCATCCCCAAAGACAAAATCCAAAACAGATTTGAATTTCTTCTTTGGTAGCAGTTGCCAAAATATGTTACCAGCATGACAATCCTATATGAGAGACCCAAGGCAGGAGAAGATAACAGACAGTTTCTTTGGAAAATAAGACAGTAATGAAGCAGCAGAAGAAACAGAAAGAAATAGAAAGTATTTTCTTACTTTATATTGATGAGAAGTCTGTCTTTTGCACATAGCTTTGGAAAATTTAACAGTTCCCTAATGAGATTGTACTTAAGCAGCACTGGCTACACAAAAGTTTGGAGAAAGCACTAAGTGATGAGTCTGGGAGCACAGAGCTAAAACATAGTTGCATTTATAACAGTCTCACAAAGTGCTCTTTTCATAGCCAAAAGGGATTTTTTTGACCATTTATTTGTTTTTAAAAACAATTGAGCCCTCTCCTGTTATTTGTCAGCATGTGGCATGTGAAACAATCATTAAATAGAGTATTTAAAATAAGCATTTTGAACAATACATGTACTTTATTATGCCAAGACTGGCACTCCATCATTGTGTTGATTTTAAGCCAGCAATGGGCAGCACCAAAGCACTCAGGATGTGTCTTAAGAAGCAACTCGACCAAAAAGAATATAGGTTTCTAGTGGTCATTTTGCTTCTGCCCCACAACCTACCACTGCTTATATTTCCTGTGTTCAGCCTTTAGATGAGTTGCCTGTTTACTCTCTAGACACTAAGGCCTGCCTTTCTCCTCAAAATAATTCAGAATCGTTGACAAATTATTTTCTTGGTTAATTTTTTTGTAGTGCTGCAGAAATCTATTCGGGTGAACATTGAGAAATTAAGATTTCCTTTCAGAAAAAAAGGATAAAATTTGACCTTGTCTGTCTTACTAAACTGTGCTCTGGTATCCCACCTCTTCCTAACCTTGTTTCTCCCTGGCTGCCCACTTTCATGTGGCTTCTCCCCAGAGATAGTATTGTGAAACCAAAGTTCTGGACAGTTCACTACCTCAGAAATTTCTGCAGCCAAGTTTTGAGAAAGGCTGGTTCGGTGACATATACAGTGGAATGAAAATCACATATTAATGATGAGGATCTTTTTTTTACCTGGTGGCACCAGGAGATGTTTGCAGAGACTGACAGTGTCTGAATACTTATCTTTTACTGCAGGTATTGCCTTGAAAAGTCTTGATTTTGTGTCAGCTTTGATTAAGCATGGCTTGTCTCTCTTACATGAGACTTTGTGACAGGTTTTCTGTCTTCCCAGCATGCTTGTTGTAGGTGTTCTCAAAAATTGGTGGCTCTGATCATCTCTTCCTTTATTCTTGCTGGTAACATGGATGAAAACATCCCTCTTTTATTTTGTAAGGCACTAAGGAAAACGCTCATATTCTGCTTAATGATTACGGGTGAAAACATCTTATAATATCCTACAGGGAAGAAATCTCAATCCCTTGCTTCCAACATGTTTTCTTGCTATGTTCCTGTATCACTCTTTTCTCCTGTCCAGGACAGAGCAATGCTCAGGACAAGATGTCAAATCAGCTTGTTTATAACGGTGCCCACTAAATTAAACTCACCAATGCAATTTCCCAGAAAAGTGCTAACAAAACAGAATGATGACCTACACATGGAATTATGATAGCAACAGTCACAATCCAATAGTTTACTGTCCCTTAACATTTTCACATTTGCCCTTCCCTTCAATAAAACTTTAGGAAAGAGCATGAGGAGAAGAAGCAATAAAAGTTTAGCCAGACATTAGTTTAGTTTAGCATCAAAGAAGCTGTATAACTCTGATGAGCCTCTGTGACCATCTCAGCAAGAAGTTGGAACCCTAAGGGGCATTTTGCCTGAAAGCTTGGGGAAAGGCAGAGTAATGTTGTCTCTTCAGTGATGCCTTCCTGAATAGCAGCTTTTCGCAGCTCCACAACACCAGAGCACGGTGGATTGAACAAATGTGCCCTCTTGGCATACTGGAACCCATGCCTTTATTCTGGCTGGCCCAGACATCATGAAGAATGCTTGCATGGGTAGCCTCTTGGCTGCCTACAAGGTGGGCAGGGTATGCATGAGCTACAGATGTCCTGTGCTCAAACACCCGGGAGGGCGAGACTTGCTGGAGTTGCACACACAGTGAGCGAGAGCATTGCTCCAGCAGCTGCTCAGCTTCAGATGGCACCCTTGTTTCTCCCCGTTTTTGGAAGACACTTTCCCTGCTTTCCAGACTGGGAAGTACTGGGAAGTAGAGGGAAGACGGTAAGCAGCCCACCCTCCAAGTGTTCAAATAGCTGCCAAAACTGGTCCCCAGTGGTGCCTTAGAGATGTGAGTTGAACAAGGGTGCAAGACCAAGAAACCCAACCCTTCTCTCCTGCATTTCAACTTTAGGTTTTGCATAGCTTAAGGATCAGGCATCAACCCCCCTGCATTGCCTTACAGACTGCACTGGAGCTCAGGTACAGACCCAGTATCTAGCTCTGGCTTTTCCATTACTCTATCAGCTGATTCAGAATATTGACTTTAGTAGATGAAGAACAGATTGATGCATATCTGTCTCCTTGCTACAAATCAAAAGAGCAAAGTGGTTTTGCACCCTGCAAAAACACAGCCTTCGCCTGCTGAAGCCAATGCACAGAAAACACTGCATCAAATACATTAAGAAGGCTGACAAAAAAACATTTTGTACAGATGAAAGGTGGGTCTAGCAGTCTGTCTTTGATTTCTACTCAAAGCATGAAACTGAAAAAATCATGTTTTCCTTTGAGCTTACACCTTAATATTTCCTGTCTTTAAAAAATGAATGGAATTAATAAACATTGCAATATGGGAAATTCAGATTTTGATGCTTTTCTCTGCAAGAAATATTAACATGTGAGAAAGCAAAAATATAGGCACAAGTTAAATTTTGGAGAGGTGATACCAGCCTGCTTCCTGCTCCTGACAACTGGCCTGTAGGAAGGAAGTGCTTCCTTATACAAGCTGGACTTTTCAGGGACTTTCAGCCTGGACTCCGGTTGCTTGCTGGGAATAGACTTGCCAGCATTTTGCATCACTTCTTAGTGGATATGGACTGATGACTTTCAGGACATGATGCGAAATGCAGTTGCTATTTCCTCAGGCTACTAGAGATCAGGAAAGATAGAGTGATGCCTGTTGCTGGATGTGATTAGACATCTCCTGTTTATCTTTCTGGCTACTTTTTTTCTGATCATGAAGATAGCAGCAAAATTGTTAATTTAAATGTATATCTATACATATCGAGGCAGGGGCTTTCCCTAGTGGTGTGTCAATATAGGTAAAGCTATAAAAAATATCAGGAATATGATGTATCACACAAAAATAAAAACCATATGATGTCCTGCATGTCTGATGATTCAATCCAGACTTTCAGCTTTACCTACAGACACCTTTATTTGTCTATTTAAGTTGCCATTCCAGAAATTAAATGGGTGAGAGGGCTGATAATTGACTTTAACTCTCTTCCTCTGTGAGCTGCCTACAGTGGCCTGGTAGCCAAATTACTTGTAATCTTGTGTAGTTGTGAGCTCTCCCAGTAGATTGCAAGACTTTAATTTAATCTCAGTCCTGGCCAGATAACTAATGGGAAGTGATCAACCAGTTAAAGATGTTTAATCATATGGAATACCATGGAGTTATTTACAGCTATGTGGCACTGAGCTTCCTACCCTGGCATTTAGCTCTCCAAACATGTTCACTGTCCAAATCACCTGACTGCAGCTGATGGGTAAAACTGCCCAGTGCCCATCAATGACTCTGAAAAGCAACCTAGTCAAAGCCATATGCTTTTGATAATTTTGGTTAGGGCTGGCTTACTTAAATCCTCTTTGCTACATTGCCTAGTTTCAGAATTATGAGAGGCAAAATATACAAGTGGTGGCATTTACTGCATAATAAAAAATACTCTGCTCTAAGCCACAAAACAGCTCCAGGGGTGCAAGCAACGGTGCATGCACATATAAATACATTGTATGGAACTGCTCTGCAAGTGATCCATGGCAGCCTGCCTCTTCCCCTTTCCACTGCCCTCATTTTCGTAGATATTTAGCTGCTGAACATTACCTTGAGACTTTGCTTATGAAACAGAGACGCCTTCCCTCTAATATTGCTGTTCCGGTCCCCATCCAACATGAAACAATGCAGAAACAGCAGTTCCTTAAAATATTACCCCCTACTTCCCGAAAAGGTGGATAGAAGGTTTCTTTTGTTCAGAAAGGCACTACTAATATTTCCTTGTATCACACAGCACAAGCCCGACACCAAATCTGCACAATGATGGACGCAACTTTAAATCATCCCTGTTTTTTCTACATGCTGTCAGTCAGCTGTTCAGCAGCACAGAGATTTGCACCAGGCTCAGAGATGTTAGCTCTCCCCAGTATAATTGTGGTGACTTGGCAGGCTCTTCTGCTTTCTCCAAATCAATTCTTCAGAAAACACACGGTTGACTCAATGAGAACACCAAACCCCATCCTGAGACTATCTGACCTGGTAATTAGCAAGCACCTCTGTGAGGAATGATGGAAATACTTGTTTTCAAGAGCAAGGGATAAACCTCCACGCTGGTTAGTGAATAAAAAGGAAGCTGGCAGATAAGATGCTATTAGGAAAAGGTGAAGGTAAGCTCTTCCTTTGGAGGGTTGAGCTAAGAGCACGATTGAGATTTGAACAAAAAGTGATGTGGGAAAAGAGAAAGTAATCTACAGATAATTTATTTTAGTTTTAGTATTTTAAATTCCTTCCATGCATGAAAAAAGGTGGAGACTTCTTCCCAAGGGAAAAAAAAGGCTACACCCAGGAACAATCAATGAGGAACAACAGAAAAATGCCTAAGGAATTACCAGTGTAAATGTATAAAAGGCCAAGTCAAAAGGAAAAAACAAAATTGTCCATGTGAGATCCTTATGAGTTTTAAAATACAAGATTGCAGAAAACATTTCTTTGGAACTTAGAGAGTCTTACCTTCATCTTCAAATGCCCTCCTTCCCCATCCACAAATTTCACAAAGTACATGCCTGCATTTTTTGCTAAATCCTTTTAAAATGTACAGCACAGCCTCTTCCAAGTCCCACAGAAAAATTCCAAATGTTGTACAGCAGCTGAATGCAGAGCTTCCATTTAACTCTGCATTGTCAACTCCTCATCCCCCCTGGGGAGTTTAATATATGGTTTCAATTCCAAACCAGCATCACTTTAGGGACATCTTCTGCCTTTATTAATGCAGCCCAAGAGATGATACCCCCATCTATTGAAAGCAGCTTTAATAAAAAAGAGAATATTTTCAATACAAAGCTAAACAATTAAGTGGACACTTCTGAGAACAGGTATATTGCACCCTCATCACTGGTCATGGGAACCCCTAGATTTTAAAACTGATAAATAGGGTGTCCTTGTATTCTTTAACCATCCCCCAGGGAAAGCAGTTTGTAAAATGTAAAATTGCTCAGGCACAAATATTTATCACAGATCCAATAAGATTTTATGTGCCTTGTAACTACAATATTACATGTTTTATGCTCCTTCAATCTTTGCTTTAGACTACATCCAGTTTCTTCAGTATAGATAATTTCACAACCAGTGGAGATCTGTAAACAATATTTTGTTACAGCCCCATGAATACTAGCTGCCATTATTTCCCCCGTAGCTTCAAAGAATCTTTATTCTTCCTGAACACACATTGTTCATGTTCAAAAAATGCCTGGTACAGAAGGCATAATTATCTTCATTTTATGGGATTTTTCAGGTTTACACAGTTTTCAGTCCATTAGAGGTTAGCCACCATTATAATTTTAAGTACCTGGCTAGTTCGTATCATTCAGTAGGTGCTGTTTTGTAGAACAGAACATCTTGTCCTTCTTAAAAAATATAGTACAGTGTCACAAAACCAAGGCACGCATAAAGATAGGCTCTATCCTGCCCCTTTGATATAAAGGCAGTTAATGGAGGTATTAAATATTGTGGCTTTTGATGTACAGCTGATTTACTCCATGCAAATCAGTGCAAATCACTCGTTGTCTGGGAAGCATGGCTTGAGCACTACTGTAGCTGTTGGAGTTAGGATTCACAGATCCAGGCTGCAGTCCTGGCTGGGGCACAGGGGTTTTACATACACCATGCTGAGGCTGTGGGTATCTGAAAAGAGTGGTGTGGCACTAATCAACCACTACTGGACCACTCCTTTCTCTCTGCTGTGCCAGCATGAAGAAGGAGCTAGAGATGGAAATTTATTTGATTGCAAAATGAAACCAGTGCAGTCAGGGCAGCGGGGTAGGGGAATGAAGCAAGTGCTGGAGCAGACCTGCTTCTGGCTGTCCAGCACAGGCTAACATGGATACATTCACCAGCCCAACAAGGAAACTGCTACATCGCTACCAGCACGGGGGGTAGGGAAATGATTGTCTGTGTTGCTGCATGAGAGAAGGCTGGTGCTTGACGTTGCCAAATTTACTTCCATGCTTTTTCTGTAGAGTTTTATGCCTTTGTCAAGGCTGTATTTCTCCTCTTGGATCCTTAGACCTGCTATCTCTTTCTCTCATCTTACATATCATTTAGCTCATGGACTTTATCACATCTTAATGGCAATTAGTGAAATCAGGCAAGGTCACACAGCTGCACTGCTCTACATGGAGCCTTGGATCAGCCAGCTGAAACCCAGACCGAGGGTTGGAGAGGCTGCTTGTTTTACCCATGCAAACTCAGTCAACATCATCCGTGCTCTGGCAATAGCTGTGTTAGCTTCCAGCTTCTGCTCCCTTCCCATGGCTCCTGTGCTGCTTCAGCAGCCAGTTAGACAGAACTCTCCCCCTCTCTGGTTAGGAACAGAGGTATTTTCAGTTCAAACGACCTTTGTTTCATAACAAGGCAATAGCAAGTAGCGTTTGCTTAGGTGAAGGTATCTTAACTGCCTCTGACAGGCTGTGCTGAGCAGATCATAAATAGGCCTGCCACAGCCTGTAGGCAAAGACACCATCTCCCTCTGACAAAGAGGCAGGGCACAAACCAAGCCGGCTGAGGCAGGCGAGGTATTACCCTGCTGCTGATGGAAGCAAAGCACAAGCAGGGCCTCGATGGGAGTACACAGCTTGTGACAGAGCTGCAGAGCATTCCTGCTCTGGTAGTGCATACAGCAGCTTCAGGGTCCTGCTCCCAACCCCATAGCAAGAGATTTTTCCTTAATGTGTGTTTGACTTTCTGAGGAGCAAGTATGGCTTTTGAACAGCGGTCAGCATGTGTGGGTAGCAGGGTGCCCTGACACAGCAATCTGCAACTTATTTTAACATCCTACAGAGATGTTCTGCATTATTATTTAAAAAGATGGCATATTCAGGGTATTTCTAAAATAATTTGGAGACATTAATTCCCTTGCAGAGCATCCATTAACTGCAAGCTATTATAATAAATAAATGGCGTAATTATTGGACTAATTGTCCAAAAAGCTAAAACAGTCATTTTAATGAATGTTTTCTGGTGCTTTCTTAGCCATCACACTCTGTCTGAAAGCCCAGCAGCACCACAGCTTCCTGGCAGAGGAGATCCCCACAGTTCCTTTTGCTTTGGGCTTTTTCCCCAGGCCCGCCTTCACAGCACACCTTTCCCCTTTCCACCTTTCCCCATGTCTGTTCTACGTGCTTCAACAGTGCTTGACCACCGTCAGTAACTCAGCAGCAGCAGCAGCTGCAGCAAGTACATCTTCTCCCGTGGCCTTCTGCTTCCCACATGCTGCAGTCTGTTCTCCCTGGCTCTGTCTTCCTCATCAGAGGGAAGAGGCAGGCATTTCAAGCCAAGGAAAACTCATGGTATGGCTGTCCTGTGATCTGAGACGGTAGAAAGAACAAGCAATATTTATCACCCTATTTTTATGTCCATAGTCACCAGGCACTTCAGTTGCTATCTTGGTGCATGTTACTCAAAGAACGTGTATTGAATGACTCAGGGGATAATGATTTTTTACTGTAGCGTGATCCAGCACTACGACAAACAAAGCACTTCCATCTTCTGTGGTATTTGATTATTGGCTTCTTCCAAGTGTGCCCAACAGGGCCATATTAACTTGTAAAGGAGACAAGAGATGGTAAGACTTTCAAATTTACAGGGAGTTGGACTATTCAGTGAAGGGGGGAAAGGAACAGAGGGAAAAACAAAATGTACAAGTGTCCTGCTGAAAGGCTTGGCAACCTGCCATAGCCACAGGAAAGTAGAGGAGATGAGGAAGAGGAACAAGCTTTAAATTGGAAGGGTCACAAAGCTGCAGATATCCTGGATTTTTCATAAGATGCTGTCACTTGGTAAAGAAGATTGATGCTCCTAAGATTCTTAGACAAATGTTGTTTGAGGAGAAAGTGAGTGGGAGGTTAGACTGGATAACCTTGAGAGGTCCCTTCCACTCAACACTTCTGTCGTTTAAAGAGCTGGATCACAAAGGACCAGAGACCTTTAGTCATACACAGGTATGTGAGTGAAGGATGAGGACAGAAGAGGCACAGGATGGAGAGCAAACAAGAAATCGGTGGGATGGTTTTCCGAGCAAAAATCTAGAAAGTAAAAACAGAGCAGCCGTGGAAACTTTTTGCAACTTTCCTCTTTCCTCCTGTTTTCAGAGGCAAGTCTAGAGGCGACCTTTTATGTTATCTATTTAAAGATAGCAAAATACTCTTGAATTGTCAGCAGATGAGCAATTGTGGAGGTACTTAGCTTCTTGTCTGTTGTTAGGTGGCAAGGATTGCTCACCTTCCCCCTCCCTACTAAAATTAGTCATGAAGCTCCTGGTGACTTCACTGAAAAGTAGTCTCAGTTTTCAAACATTTGAAAGTCTCCATCCTTCACTATGCTGGTAAACTTAAGAAGGTATAAGGAGGCCAAAAAACTATAGAAAGGAACTTTTTTGAGTTTAGAAAGTGTGAGGTGTTTTTAAAAGAAAATATAACCCAAATAAAGATTATTTCTTTCCTGTTGGGAAAAAAAAATCTTAAAACTCCCTCTGTCCATCCACTGCTTTTCCTTCTTGTCTTAAAAGCAGCATCCTCTACCATCCACACACACATAGAATGAGCACTTTATATGAATATTGGCTCAGGATCCATAGGATAAATCCACGTGAAAACAGCAGTCTTCTGTTGGATAGGTTCTGTGGGAAATGATGTTTTTTTCCAAACCTTAGTGAGACAAGAAAAAACCACGAAAAAGACTGCCCCAGCAGCCTTCATCTATGCCATCTAGTCCATCTATGCCAGCTACAGAGGTGACTCCACACTTGACAGCTCAGGGACATTTTAGCTCATTGATGCTTCTAGTGGGGCAAAAGCAAATGGGATTGGAAAAGCAGATGAGATTACTGATCCATCAAATTCAATTTCCTACAAATCTGAGGAGCTGAGCCTTGATAGCTCCCGTGTATGACACCTTCTTCAGACCTGAAGTAGGCTAGACACAGCCTACACCCACTGACTGGCATGACAGCAAATGGAGATCATATTATGGCAGTGGTTTTGAAGGGAAGGAAAAATGCAGTGCTGATTTTCATTTCTCTTCATCTTTGATGTTCCAGAACATACACATTCACATAGCCAAGTCCTCTAGTGTATCACTGGGCAGAAAACCAAGACTGAGAGGTTTTGCAAAGCCTGTTTTCACCATTATGTTCCTCCCTCAACACAGACATGAAGATGGCCAAATTGAAACTGAAGACTTCAGAGGTATTCCCAGGTCTAAAGAGTCGAATATATGTATTAAAACAAAACCCCATCGTGAGCATTATTCAAATGGGCCTCCTCAAAAAAAAAAAACTTCAAATCATATTACTCCTTAAAATAATTTGTTTCTGTTACTCAGAGAGAATGAATATATTTATGCATTTCTACTGAAAAAAAAAAAAGCTTGCTAAAATGCAGTATAAAACTTTAGGTAACACACTGACTGTTGTCACTGGTGGTATCTACAGCTTGGTATAGAAATCTTCACTCTATGCTCTCTCAACTAAGGTTTCTTAACATTTCCCAGTATAATAACTGGATTTCCTTCAGAACTTATTCTCCTGTACGGGGTTGGGTTTTGTTTATATTTTTGAAAAAAACGTATTTTTGATGAGCTAAAGTGTTTCAGCAGTGTCTCAGCAGCAACAGAGGCACTGAACTAGCGGGCAAGATCACTGCCTTCCCTGCTTGTATTTTTAGCAGGTTAGATTTGGTCTGACAGCACATAATGTTGTTGTTCCCAGTTCCTTGGCTGATTGCTTGACCTGGTTTCTAACCCAAGTAACCTTCCTGTGTCTCTCTCAAGCTGAACAGCAAGGACAGTATGCTTTGTGCCGTCTATGCACACCGTGCGATCCATTTTGTCAGGCTAATAAATAAATATTTAGTGCAGAGATTTAACAAGGGACTGCTCATATTTTTTCCATATTGACCAGTCTCAAGACTACTTACTCAGAGATGTTATGAATACCACATCCATAATTTTTGTGCCATTTGGGATAAACTATCTGCTGTCACTTTTGCTAGAGGCTTGTGATACTGGTAGATTACACTGGTGATTCATCAAGTGGTATTTAGCTGCATTTGCCAACCATTTTGCATTGAATTTTTCATCATCTTTGTTCTTCGGAGGCAGAGACTTAAATCAATGTTCTTCCTGGACTGGACACGTGAGCGTCTTTGCACAAGCACAGCTTATGATCCTAAGCAACCTCCTTTCTCTGCATGATGGGAGCACAGGGATCTCCAATATTTTCCCCACACTTTGGGGTATTTTTAGGCTGGTTTTGATATGTTTTTCTCCTTTTTCCCTTCCCCCATTTTACTGGAAGCCAGGAAAGGCTGGGGATGGAGATTGAAGCTAAGAGGACAAATGGCAGTGAAGTGGGGTAGATGAGAGGAGCAACTGTCAAGACAGAGGATTGCTGTATCTTTCATAGATAAGGCAAATAGAAGCAACATCAGAACTGTTAAACTGCTCATTAATCATTTTTATATGGTGCTGGTAGTTACACTGAGCCCTTCTCATCACCTTCCATGTTTTTAATACCTTCTGGTAATGTGATCACTCCTGATCACTCCCTTAACCTCTGCAGACCACAAAAAACAATAGTCAGAATATGAAACCATTGCAGAGTTTTAAATAGGCATTGATAAAAATAAGGTGCTTGCAAAAAAAAAAAAAAAAAAAAAAAGACATTATGATGTTCCTGACATTTTCTCCAAGGCAAGCAGAATTCCTTTAACAGGAAGAGGTATTTCCATTTCACAAACTCCCTGAGCCTGCAAGAACTTCACTGCAACATTAGATATTGTAAGCTCCGATCTCTCAGCCTAAACAAATAAATGGCTATATTGAATAGACCTGTCAAAGAAGCATAGCTCTCAAGGAAACATCCAGTGTCTCGGATAATAAATCGCAGGAAAAAAAAAAAAAGGACAATATTTCACCTTTATTCTTCCGCTTCCTTGCTCTCCCAAGAAAACCAGGAGGAAGTTATCCCTCATGCAGTTCTGAAAACTAATTTGAGGCAGCAATGGCACCCATAGTTTAATCAGCAATGTACTCCATGGAGCGTTGCAGAAGTGGATGCCACAAACTCCACGTTTTTGCTGAGATGATTCACTGCTGCATTACTGCATTTTTATCCTGTGTATCCAACTGATTTCAGCATAAAACTGGAATACTTCAAGGATGACTCAGGCCCACTACTTTAGTTTCAGGGGAGATGGCATGGAGACATCTAGGAACAGCAGAAATTCACATTTTAAACTCCTTTTGTCCTTGGAGCAAAACATTGATTAAAAAGCAAGGCTTCTTTTGAAGAGTTCTGATCAGAGAGCAGAGCTTAATGGCTGAAAAAACATACCTTTAGAAAGCAAATTAAATGCAGTCTTTAGAAGGAAGTGTGCCATCTCCTCCAGACATGATGGCAGGGCACAAACACAGCAGGATGACGGCAGGAACATGACATTTTAAGTGTCGAAATAGGGGTGGTTTTGAAGCTGAAGTTGGCATTAAGAAGCTCTGGAGTTTCAGCATTTTATGATCTCCAAGAAGTTGCTGAAAGGGGATTTGAGAACATGTGTTTCACTTCACTTCACTGTTGCCCTTCATTACATTGCATTAATTCATTCCACTAGTCATTTTCAGAAGTACTAAGAGAAAGATATTTTCTATTTTGTGCGTAGAAAATAATTCTTCCCTGAGAACAGCTCAGAGAAGCCTGTTTCTAACCCATGCCCCTGTCTAGTGCTCTGTGTACACTAGTTCACAGGGCAGCAGAGCAACTTCTCTTAATTCCTGCCATCTCATGAACCCAAAGAACTAATGATCTCTCTTATCTTGTCTTATAAGAATTGTTTTGAACAGAATTAAGCCAGAGTAACTAAAGGTCTTATATTTGTCAGAGGGTTTTGCCCTGTGTGGAATGAGCTATTGCAGACTGCCTGAAATAAACATTAATGTGTAAACCCTAAAAACACAGGCATCAAACTGCATGAAAGCACAGGCAGCAAGAAACTGCTTTGAAGCTCCAGCAGCTTGACAGCAGAAAAAAACCATTTTTGAAGTGACATTCCTGTTCCCTGGTGTGGCTTGCAGAGGAGAGGCATTGAAGAATTCTTGGCATTAGCACCACCTGTGTGGTCTTATTGAGATGAGGAGTTTTATCCTGATTTGGGGAAGGAAGAATTAGAATAGAGATGCACCCAGCAGGAGTAGGTGCCTTCCAGTCTTGATTGAAAAGTCAGCACAGATGTTCCAGCAGAAGCGTGACCTGCCTGTTTCACTGAACACCATTTTGCCATGTTTGGCAAAAATATATCATCTTGTCAACAGGAGATAAAAAGGGGAAGAGGAGGAAGGAACTACAGCAGGAGTCATACCATGAGCTGACTCATGGTATCTTCATAAGATGCTTTATCTGGATCATGTGGCTGAGCCCTGACATAGCAAACACACAATGAGCTCTGCTGGGAAGCCACAAACCTCTGCAAGAGCATGGTGAGATTAAGCCCATGGAATCACTTGAGACTTGTTGCAAAACCAGTTTATTCTCTTGACTATTCCCAGCCAGTTTCTCCCTGAGGAAAAAGCACTTAAGAAACACATTTTATGCGTCAGAGCCATTACAAAGTTGCAAGGGATGCGGGATACCCTCCGTAAAATCCTGGACAGTTTGTCAAAAGCCTGAACTGGGGAGCCAGCCTCAATTTCTTGAAGAAGGACAAAGCAGCCTTTTGCTTCCACAGTTACCAAAGTAACGCAATCAAACCCTAGAGCTGAAATGAACCCTCATTTGTCAGTGAACTAAGAGACCAGATATTATGAACAACTCAAATCCCACAGATTTTTGTTTCTCCAACAGCAAGCAACAAGTGATGAGAAGCTGGTAATAAATGCACACATTTTCACTTCTACTTGGAAAACAGCTCATCAGAGAAAGACCAGCATTAACTGCCTATGTGAAACCTGTGCTCTGAGCACGGCAGGAACCCATGAGGGTGGAGGACGGCTGGAAAAGGAATAAATGGCACAGAAGGTCCTCTCCATCACTGTGTCTCCTTATCAGACCTGCTAGGATTACTCAGGGGTCTGTTTGACTTACTGTAGGGGCTTCATGGCAGACTTCTCTGAGCTGACAGCTTAGTCTATGCATAGAGTGCGCTGAAGGAAATCAATTACAGAGCTAATGATTATTGGCAAGAACAAATACGAGCTAATGTCTTACCTACGTGGGCTGCTGATTCATTGCTAGCTCATACACCAAATATTTTAGGCCCAGGGAAAAGGTTGATAGAAACATCTTAATAGAGCTGAGTGGGATTTTGCTGTATGCAGTGCCTTCCATGCTGGACATGGTCATTTGGAAAGGATAACACATCCCATAATTAGGGTTTAACATACAATGTGTACTCAGCTCTAGGACAGCCAGATCAGACAGAGCAGGCACAGGACACTGCACACCTGCTCTTTATTGATGCCTTTATACTGTAACTCAGTATATGTGGCTCTGTCCTCTGGTAATTGATCAGCTTGAGACTCTCCCTTCAGAGGTAAACAGCCTGAGGGCTTGGTAAAGGTCTTATAGTCCCAAGATGTGGTCCAAAACAAGGCAAAAAAATGTTTCAGCCAGCTACCAACATAATCAACATAAAGTAGAGGTTGCTTTAGGGTACCAAAACCCAAAAGTCTTTAATTATCCATCACTACCATTCCTTGCCCTCTTTTCCTGTAGCTCTGAAACAAATGCTATTTAACTTCATTGATACTGGAATGATGAACATTTACTGCATTTACGCCTACCTCCACTGCAAACAAAGGAAGACAGAGATTTAAAAGCATTCTTGTCAGATCAGTTGCAGGGTCTGTTGTCCCTGTTGCAACTCATAAATCTTAAAATGTACGGTTCTCATCTCAGAAAGCCCCACAGTTAAAAAAAAAAGAAGAAAAAGGAAAAAGCTCCACTACTCTGAAGACCCAATTAAGAATGCAGTAACACAATTGCATGTAGTTAATGCTCCAAAGTGTACACTACTTGGATTTTGACCTTTTAAAACTCCATTAAGCTATGTAAATACAGTATCAAGGAATGTGCACTGCTCACAAGCAGTTTGTAGCATGGGTTGGATGTCATACTGCGAGTGGGCTGACACTGATGAATCCTCTTGATTGATCTGCATAGAACAGACCCACCGTGGAAATTGTGTTATGGCCCCCCTCCCCCTTTATTGTAATATTTCTTTGAATTCATCCTGTGGGTCAGCCACACAACAGTGCAAAACCTCTTCCCAAACAGCTAACTTAGAAACTGAATTAACACATTTGCTATTAAGGCTTGACTTGTTCCCACAGCCAGGAGAAGGACAAAGGAACAAAGGGATGCTTATGTACATCTCCCATGACATCGCAGCTTTTCCATGTTTAAATTATCTGCCTTCTGCTCTACTGTAGCAGCTCTTTATTTTGTTTCTTCACATAAGCATTTATCTGATGCATTAGGAAGAATGAATAGTTTGGCAATCAAAGGACCAGATGCAGAAGTGGTTTTACGAAGCAGCTGAATTATTTCCTGCAGATAAATCACCTGGGCCATGACCTTTTCTACCCCCATTCACCCACCTAACTTCTATTGAAAATGCTCACTGTTCCCAAATATTTACCAGATAATTGATGGCAAGGAAATAAACCAACACTTCTCCCAGATTACTGTCCTACCCCTGATGCAACACAACAGTCTCAGAGTGATCAATTTGTGTGTGCGGATTTTTAAAAGGAAAACAAAAAATTCTTTTCAAACTTAGCTATACAAAAACACTATCAAGAAGCCAAAGGTCCCAGGCTGCATAGATTTCTTCACTCATCATATGCTACAATTGGTTTCTTCCCGGGTCTTTTTGGTAGTTTTTTAAGTTTCAGCATCCTTCCTGGGACAATAAACAAGTGAGTAATCTAAGCATCAAATTTTAAAAATTGGATTTCCAGACCAATAGTTCTGTGGCAAAATTGGACCCACAGGACTAAAAAGTCACTCTTTAATTAAGGAAAAAAGAATAAACCAAAACCATCCCTCTCTGAAAGTCTCCTCACAAACACAGTGAGGTCGACAAGTTTTTTCAACAAAAAAATTTAAACAACTTTTTTCGCTTTAGGCAACATGCTTTGATGAAGCCTCAGGGAATATGAATCATATTTAGGCAGACCCCTGTAGAAATACACTTAGTGTGCAATGGATGCAAAATTGGACAAACTAAAGCTCCAACATGAATATGCTTGCACATAGGGTGAATTCAGCATTTTTTCAACCCTTACCTGAGAATCCAGGACCAAGGAGTGTGAGAGCTGCACTGCTTTCTGTGGCCTTACATTCAGCTCAGAGCTGGCAGCGTAGGTGAAGCATAAACAATGCTGAAAAGACGCTTAGTTATCATCAGACCCGATTTGGCTAGGAGGGAATTGGTAAGGACATAATCTACATTCATCCTGTCTGTATATTAAGTGTGATTTTGGCTGATCTCTCCAGGGTAGCAAACACAGTATGCAGCCTTTGCACTCGTAACAGACCCAAGAGTCCTCCAGCACAACACACCCCCACAATCTCTTTCCCTCTCTGACATTTAGGAAAATATTGGCGGTATCATCCTAGAGCGGACCTCTGTTGGAGCACTAAGGGAGTGGAAGAAATAAAAGACAAATACACACAGAAAGCAGTGGCCAAAACAAGGTGGTATCAAAATTTGTGCATGTCAGGAATAGCACAACCTGCCTGCAGTGAACACAGCTGGGAGGACACGTGAGTGGAAGGAGAGGGAAGCATTTCCAGTTTGGATGTGCTCCCAGGATTTTGAGTCATGATACATGCAGCTTGCCAAAAGTGCTCCTGCAAAGGCTAAAGAAGGGGAAGGTGAATCATTTTAGACATTTTCTCACATTATTTAGGCTCACAGCTGAATTTGGTTCAAGTTCTTGTGCCTGAAAGGTAGAAGCCACACTGCTGCTGCTGTAGCCATAAAAATCACAGAGCCCACCCGAGGTACGTCCAAACCCAGCTCAGTCGTGTGAGGGCATTTACACAAGGCTTTGCTTTCCAACACTGCCAAAATACAACCCAACCTACACCAGAGGCAAGAGCTGAGAAATGCTTTATACAACCATTTCTCACCTACTCCACTCAGCTCTATTAAAGCATTTCCACCAGCATTACATCCCCCTGCTATGGGCTTTGAAGAGCTATTTGCTGACTACAAAAGCCAATGTAGTCTTAGGCCGTCTTTAACACATTTCACAGTTACCCTAAACCAACAGAAGAGCTTCATCCAGTCCATACAAAGCTCCCACAGCAAAGAGCTACCAGCTCTTCCTCACCCTCCCACTCAGACTGAGATGCAGCACACTCCTTTACTACTGCAGAGCAGATACCACCTAATTTTTCTCGGCATCCTTCTTCCACTTGCATAATCTGTAGAGTCCACACCAGAAGCTGTCCTTGATTTAAGGAGTATATTTCTTCATCCTGCTAAAACCACTGCTTCACCTATGGTAATGCCCTGCTTCACCTCCCTAGTAATCTTTTTGAGCAAGATTCTTCACTGATGCAAACCAGCGGAGCCACATTGATTTCAACAGGGCTCTGCTGGTTTTGTCAGCTGAAGACATATTTCCTCTGGCTACACATTGCTCAGTGGCTTTCCTCTTTCATACTGGCGAGTTACAAAGCACCGTTTGCAATTATGCATTTCTATCACAATGTGCAGATAGGAAATTAGTCTTCTGAGGCTTTCCCTTAGTCCCCCCGCACTCCCCGCTCAGTCCTTGAAAAGGCCATTTGAGCATGCAATATTAATCATCTGCTGTGCAATAATCTTGGAAAAATGTAATATATTCTGGCAAATCGTGGGGCCTCCAGAGGAACTGCCTGTCTCTGAACAAGCAGCTCTCATCCATTATCAGGCAGTGACGAACGCAGTTCCCACTTATTTGCCCCATCAGCATGCAAACAGCGACTCAATTCAATTGTGAGAAATGGGAGGAAATGATCTGTATTAATAAATGGTGAGAGCATGAGATCGCCCGATTTCAGAAAATAAGATCAAAACCACTGAACTCCCTTCGTTGTCTCATTAGATACCTTTCCCTTGCTGTAAATGCAGCACTGGGAGTAATTAAGCTTCTGAAAGAAGTTTCATAATGAAGTCACATCACTCAAAACAATTAAGACAAGCATTTTGTGCACATTGTCATCTGCCTTCACTAGTGTTTAAAGGTCAAAGAAACATTTCATTAGGAAAAAAAGAGAAGGTAAAAAATAGGTAAACTGCTGTACACTTCCTGGGTATGTCTGAGAACAATGGGTGCAAAGACTAAAGGTTCAAGCAAATGAACATGCAGAATCCCATCTATCCAGTTGGCAAATGCTGTGGAAATGACTTACCATACCCTGATGGTGTCTGGAAACCTTAGTCAGAGAGTAGAGTCTTCATATGCTAAGTGCTATAGAGCAGCAAGGAGATGGGTTGCCCTGATCCCAAACTGCTTAAGGTCTGATCACACCTGTGGACAATAAAAAGAGAGGTCAAAGAAGACTTCAGGAGTAGTAGCCAGATGAGGGTTAGCAAGAAATGAACCCAGCTAGCCCCTAATGTAAAGCACTGTTACTGAAATGAAAAAGTTCTTCAACTAGGAAAAAAGTCACCAAAGTGTAAACTTCAATTGTACAAAAAATACGCTTGAAATTCTGCCTACTTCTCTGCTCCTCCCTCTCATCACATTTCCTGCTGGGAAGAGTGGCAAAAATGCTATCATGTGAAACTTGTTCTCACCAGATTTTGTTTATTTGGTGACTGGTTTTAGCATGGATAAAAGAGCTAGTGGTGGAATCAAGTTTTAAACCAATTCCCCCTCTGCTTTTATCAGCATACTTTAAAGAATGTAGTTAGACCAGCAATAATACCCTCTTAATTATAGCTACAAGCCCCCTCAGATGGAGAGGAAAGCCCATTCATCTTATGCTCCTGACGTGCATTAAGTGATGGGAAATAAGTGAATTTATGGAGCTCTTACAAATAGCCGTCAGTTGCACTCCTACTTATTTTTATTCAGTTGGTTTTGTTTCTCTGGATGAATTTGGGAGAAATTTACTCTCAGGAGGAGCAAAGTAACTTTTTCTCTCAGTCAGCCAGCCTGGATGTTTGGTCAGGTATAGTTATCGCTTGGTGTTAATGAGCCAAGAGGAGGGGGAAACCAGGCTGGTAGGATGTGGCTGAGGGAGACTAATTTCAAGGGTGCAGCAGCTGAACAAGCATCACATAAAAACATGCAGGTCTTTATCAGTTTTTCTTAGGTTGCAAGGTGCTTTCAAGTCAGGAAACAGAAAATGAACTTTCCATAACTTTGAAGCAATGTGTTTTGGAGTGGATGTGATTCCACTCACTAGTGCCAGGTAGTTTCAGAGCAGTTAAAACGCTATCACCTGCAGTCATTTTAATTTACCATTGCATTATGCTCAGATACCTTCTTGTGCTATTTGCAAAAGGCCTGCTGGGTGCACAGCCTGACCAGTCCAGATGTACCATTTTAAGAGTCACCTCTCACAAGGACATTGCTATCATCTCAGCCTGCATCTCCAGATTGGAGGGGAGAGGCTGGGAACAAGTCATAGCCATCAGGACTGATCTCCATTTTAGAAAACGGTACACTTTTTCCTCATCAGAGAATAAGTTTTTAAAATCAAAGCATTTCAGAAGAGGATGTCAGTTTTAGGGATTTTTTGGAGGTTTTTGACAGGAAAATGTTTAAATTTCTATTTTCTTGTTTGGTTTTGAAAAGGCATGAATGTTTCATTTCAATAATGTGAATGTGTTTTGTTTCTCCTTTTCCAGTTCTGTTTGTTTCAGCTTGCATGGCATAATAAAATATGCATGATAATATTGAATTTACACACTTCCTTCATTACACGTATCCAGCATATAATTTTGATAATAAATTATATAGTTCAGCTATTATCAAAATGAAATATTTTTATATTACTGAATGAGATGTTTCCATACTACTTGGGGGAATAGAGTAGAATCCATCTAGATGAATAATTTCTGAAAGTTCAGAATTCATTTTTACCAGCATTTTTGTTTTGTGCTTTCTTTCACAAGCAACCTGTGAAAGCCACTTTTTCTGCCAGTGGAAGTTGGACTGTCTCTCTCAGGCCAGTTTGAATCCAATAGAATGTACCACTGCCTGGATTTTTCCCATCAAGGATTGATTCCTAGGACTGTCTCAGCAGACGGTATGCCTTCTCCTCCTCAGTGGGTAAATATGATCTACGAGATGCCAGCTGAAATTTTGGGTACATGAGCACAAATACAGAAAAGGGGTTGCACAAGGATCCATCCCGTATGTTGCTGCTCCTCCTGCTGTGTCCCTGCAAATCAGAGCTGCCCTCACTGAGGTACCTATTAAGTGGATTTGTAACATGGGAAAACTTCCAGTTTGGGGGCATTCATTACTCAAAATTAATAAAATGAAGACAAATACATTCATCAGATGACTGTTCAGTACAAAATGTGATGAAACACAATTTATCTCCTCCCTAATGAAATGAAATCAGAAAAATATTTAAGAAAGGAGCGTGACATTCCACAGCTATATCAGCAGAAATGTATGCAGAAGGGGAAGAGGCATACAGCTCCTGGTGGTTTGAATAAATTCTCTTAAATTTGCTAACTTCAAATTAAGGGAACCTAGTAGCCCATGCTTTGGAAAAGATGCTTAGTTTTACTGTTTTCAGTCTTCTTCACTAAGTACTGCAAAAATAAAAGACCATTTCTCAGTAATACCCTGACCTTTTTCTTTATGACTGTGTTTTGATTATGCACAATATTGTCCTGTAAAATTACATTTCCTAATCAATAAGAACCACTAAAATAATTTCAAAGTATCATTTAAATCCAGCCCTAATTTGATTTCACCCAGCATCTGCTTAAGCATGCCACTTAGCATGTGATTTCGTTCCAAAAATTGGATCTGTCAAAATAGCGTTCTGGAGCACTATGTTTATTGTATCTTAGTAATGCTGCGTCACAAGTTCTCCCTTTACAAGTGAAAGGATTCCTTTCCCTCAGCTGCTTCCCTTGATAGCAGTCTGGCCCCGGTGAATAATTTGTTTTTTCCTTTTCACACGTCAAAATGAGTAATGAATTTCCAACAAGTGTCACAGACTGCTTCTAATTGCCTTGTGAATGCAATCAATAGCATGTTCAAGGGTGCTGGTTTCTTCTGCATAAGATCAGGAATACCCTGTGCTTTCCTCCACAGTCCTACTTTTAACTTCCTTGATCTGACTTTCAGAGTTGGAAAGGGAGGCTGTTGCCATCTACATCTCACTAGGGATGGGAGCAGCTGGTTAAAGTATGGCCTTCAGGAAGTTAATGTCATTGCCAGCAAATCTCCGCTGAGGTATCAGCCAGGAGTTTAACAATTCTGCTGGTGATGTGTGATTCCTGGTGTCTCGGTTGACAGGACAGGATCAGGAGCCTCCACAGTCAAAATCAGGAGTGCCTCAGCTGTTTTGCAGTGTGCTCAATCAGTAACACATACACCAGAAGCCAGTGCATCCACGGCACTCTCCCACTGCGTTTTCATGCTCTGGAGCTAATGGGAGCAGCAAAACTTATGTCAAAATCTGAAATAAACCTCTGGTTTTAAATTATTTTGCACCAAGGACAGATAACCTGAGCCAGCTTCTCTTTCCTTGGTGTTTCGGGGAAGCTAATGATTCTGTGCACCTCAACTTTTGGACATCAGACTTGATGCCATCCTCAAAGGGGGTGGAAAAGAACAAGATCACAGTACGTATCTCCAAACACTAGACCTCTTTGAGGCATTTTGTTTTGTGTTTCAACAACCACTTCTCACTTTCAAAAGACTCAGCTATGTTTTTTGACAAAGTCATTTTTCAGTGTAGCACTGCATTAAAAAAGCAGAAGAAAAATACGAACATCTAGGATGTTCAGAAATCTTTTATCATGTCTAATAATAAACCAAGGATTAGTTTTCTTGTCATTCAGCTAAATATTTTGAATTGCAAAAGTTTCTGAGTTTGTTTTCATGCAGCTTTAAAAACACAACCCAGACACTTCTTTAGAATGCACAGGTGAGCAGCTGACATTTTCTAAGCTGATTGCAATTATTTTGGAACATATTTTATACTGTAATTAATTACAGGTCAAAAACAGAGAGACTCTAGAGAACCATCACTCCTCTAAATTCTCCACTATGCAAATGTCATTTTTTTTACATTTCACTTTTTTTTTTTTTTTTTCTTTTCCTTTTTTTTTTTTTTTTTCTTTTCCTTTTTTTTTTTTTTTTTCTTTTCCTTTTTTTTTTTTTTTTTAGTTAGTTGGTTGGTTGGTTGGTTTGGTTTGCTTATTGCATTATTTGGTTATTTGGTTTCTTATCACATTATTGGTTATTTGGTTTCTTATTGCATTAAGCAACTTGGAAAAATGGCTGAATGCAAAAAAAGCTTTTAAAAGAGATGTATTCTTTCCAAATCTACAGAAAACCCCGTGCAGGTGAGGGGCACAGTTGGGTATGTAACAGCAATCCCATTAAGAGGATTAGGAGTTAAAAAGCCCTCTCTTACTCTCCCATGTAGGTGCAGCATCAGCGTGGGCGCTCCTCATTTGTTTATGTGCAAAGTAAAACAGGTTAGCTTTTTTTAGCTTTGCTGCTGTAATGCCTCTTCCTGAGGTGTCCTGTTTGCAAAGTGGATCCTTACACGACCTGGCTTTGGGTGTTTTAATTCTTGACCCTGCTTCCCATCACCTACTGCATCAGCTTGCTCTGGGCATTCAACAGCAGTCACATCCAAAAGTCACCTCCACAACTTTATGGATGGGTTATTGCTGCCAGTTTTTGACAGAGGGGGTAAAAATCAACTAACCACAAACTCACGCTCATCAGGAATTCTGTGCCATCCCAGGGCTATATTCCTTGACTCATCATGGCATAACCTTTCTTCTCTGGGCAACCCAGTTGAGTGCCTCACTGTCCTCTGATCAGTACCTTTTTTCTTGAAAAGCCTGCAGAAGGTGGATACAATTTTTCCCTGTTTTGGTCAGTCTTTTTTTGATCCCTTTGGTTTCCTAGACTGCTTCTTAAGCATTTGATTCATAATCTTTCAGTGTCATGGTGAAAATACAATTAATTCTTTATCCCTCCATGCTCTTCTGCCCTGACCAGATATCTTTTTTATGGTCTACCTTTGCACAACTGGGAAATGCGAGCTTTGGGCAGAACTGGTTAGTCTGACCTACATGGAAAAACGTGAGCCTAGAAGAATCTGAGTAGCACCTTTCTTCACAGGAATATTTACTATCAAAAAACCCCCCAAAACTGTGCAAATAAGCTCATTTCACACATGTTCTCTGAGAGGGAAAAAAAAACCTCCTCATAATTGTAAATTTTATAATTTTAATGTTTTCAAAGCCAAATTTTTTCATTCTGAAAAGCATTTCATGCTACAGTCTATGATACTGACTTTATTTTTTAGTAATATTGGTAAAGCAGACAAAATTTCCACTATTTTGTTATTTACTTTCTTTTTTTTTTGTCCATTTTTCTGAGCTCGGACAAACTTTCTCAGCATTTTCTCTCATGGAGAATTTTCAAATAGTCAGCTTTTGGTCTTAACTAAAAAAACTAAAAAAATGTGAATGTCAAAAATCTCAGAATCCTGTCCTCCTCAGAGCACTAGAGCAGTACATTACATTAGATGATTATTTGGTCTTTCTTGCCTTTAAAAGATATTAGTCTATTAATTATAGGTCAGTTCATCATTTCTCCTTTAGACTTTAACTTCAGTTTAATTCACCTTCCTTTTTTCTTGCTATTTAGGCCATCCCTCTAAAATGGACTAAAGCTACATCTACTTACTTTCCTCTTTCTTCTTTGCAAATATATAATTATTTCTGTGACAGCACTCCATCCACTTTGAGTGTTAGTTGTTTGTCAGGAGAAATCAGGGGCTACCCCACATTTTTCTTGTTGGACATTTATTTCAGATGGACTTTAGGCTAGCCATTCTTTGCATTGTTACCTGCACCTTGTAACATCATCATCATCATCATCATCCTCAGAGACAGTTGTTTGTTGCCTTTACTCTGTATCTAGGAGGTTAGGGTAGGTAGTATGGAGAAGTCTCACAAGGCAGCCATTGTCAGTGTCTCTCCTGTAGCAGTCCTCCAAATTTTATCAAAATATCTGTCAAAGAGTATTCATATTTTCTTTGTCTCATTTGCCCAGTATCTTAGGTACACTTTAAGTCATGAACAGCCTCTGTTTGCATTCACAAGAACCAGGTCTCAGTCCTGTACCAAAGCCAGCTGCAAGAGAGCTCATATCACACCCAGAAGTATTGTGTTACTACTGATAGCTCCTCACAATTTATAGTGCTCCCAATAAACTGTGGGCAAAAAAAAAAGTCCATTCAAGATCTGAAAGCATTTCACTGCACTGGTTGGTTGCATTGCAAGTCTGCAGCTCTCATCTGTCAGATACTGCAAGCTTGTCATACCACACCAAAGTATTGGTCATGAGCACTTTAAAACATTTGTGCAAACCAGCTGGCTCACATATGGGAAGTTATGTTATTATTCAGCAACACTGCGATTTTAGAGTGCCTGGGAGGACAGCAGTGTGCTTAAACATTTCTGGTTGCACTGGTAGAGTTTCAGATCACTTAACTGTTGGTATAATCTTTACATAGCTTCACGTAATCTGTTAGAACTAAATTACGCCATGTCTTCCTGCTCATATTATTTTACTTCTAGTAATATGCCATTCCCATTCATTTAGAATCTCTAGAGTCTGCAGCTGAGAGCTCTAATTAGGTGTGTCTACAACTCTGGAAAATAGGTCTTCCATCTTATTTTCATGTTTGGATTCAATTTACTTTGTTGAAACAATTCCTTTGCTCTGGGATCTATCAATGTTTTCTCTTTCAGGGTAAGAGTGGAACTTGGATCAGTCACAAAAAGTAAATGACTGTGAGCATCTTGCATGAAACCTACAGTTTGCTTGGTGATTCTCATGTTTGTCCAATGCACATGAACTCACACAGAGAAATGCCATCACATATCTTTTATGGGCCTATTTTTAGACATGGTTTTGTTCAGGATGTGAAGTATTTTGCACAGGAATTTAAAAGCTCCTGCAGCACACACTGTAATTTCAAGACCACCTAGTATTTCTTTTTTGTCTCTCTTTTTGGCACAATGCACACATATGCTGAGATATCATCCTGCCTGTGCTGATAGGAATATCTGGTAACATTAAGAATTCTACTGTTTTTTTCTGGAAAAGCAATACAGTGCTTTTTGCAGACACTAGATAAATTTCCTTTTCTTTTCCCTGCCCTGTCCTCATCATGGCTGGACAGGTGAAAGCAGAGGTGAGCCTGAGGCAGCCCAAGGCTTAGAGCTCAAAAAACCATCTCTAGCGGTGCTGAGCATGGCAGGCTGATGCTTCCCGGCACCCCAAAGTAACTTTAAATGTGGCATCCAGGTTCATTTTTTTTTGCTGTACTGTCTGTGGTCAGTGTCAGGGAGAGCTGTTTGTTATGGATGTGTCCAAATGAAGGATGACTCCTGCCAGGCCTTTGACAGAGGCAAAAATAGCCTCATTTCCTGGCTAACCAGGAAAGATAGAAGTTCTGAATACATTTATTGTTAAAACATGCTGCTACTTGGGTCTTGAGCTCATTTGTGCATGAACTGTCATTTAGTTTTGTAACTGTGCAGTGACTACGGAACTGACCTAAGAATGGGTCTTCATTGAAGGTGATACAATATGAAAACAAATAGTAATAACAGCCACTAATGCTTTGGACTGCACATTTAGTCTCTGAGTGCCCCAGAATTACACTCTTAGCCAAATGGAGATAATGCTTGCACGCCTTTGGAGAGTTCTTGGAAATCTATGAAAGTCTGTTTCCATTGCAGCTTGCTTGGTCAGGAAGTGTGTGAAAGCCTGGTGTAAGTTAAGTAAATAACCTCCAAATACACTGATTCTCCATCCCTTTCCGAGTCCTAGCACTGCCAGGTGTTGTCACATGCTGGAAAGCAGATGGGATCAGATCCTTTGTCTTTCTGGCCTTCCCTGTTAGAAGAAAAGGACACAGCACTGAAAATATAAATATACTTAATCGGAGTTGTTGGGTGCCCAGAGCATCATTAGGAACAACAAAATCCCAACACCTTGAAGTGGTCACACAGAGAGGATTCAGCACCTACAACAACCTCCTTCCCAGAGCACCTCCTATGGGAAGCATCCTTCCCTTCTTATTTCCCCACACAGATGTCATCTACAGCTTGGACTCTGAAAATCAATCAGCTGCAAAAAACTGCCTTGGACACTTCAAACTGGGCCCAAAAATGGAAGCATCACTTTTTTTGTCGCCATCAGTCAACACAAAATAGGCGCACGCATTGGGAATCTGGCTGCTAAACTCTGATGTGAGAAGCTGTACTGAGCACCTGCTTTTCCTTAAGTAGTACATCTTGACAACTTACATAACCAAGAGCATAGTGATCCAGAATGCATCTCACGAAGATTAAGTCATGTTCTAGTACACCCAGCACAGAAGGGGGAAAAAAAGGATGTCTTTTTAGCACAAAGACGATGGCAAGCTAAAGTCCTGTACACTTGGCAATCTCAGTAATCCACAAGGAGAATTCAAATAATGACAGAGTATGTGCTTGAATCCTGCAGTTTGTTGTCTTGAGACCACATGTTGGGCATTCCTGATATTTTCTGCTTTTAAAGAGGATGAGGATTCTCACCTCCTGCTGCCTTAGCATGAGATGACTGCAGGCCTGCGCTTAGCAGATCCAGAGAGAAAACAGCAGGGCCTTCTGAGATTCCTGGGCCTGTAACAACCCCTAAATCATCACAGTGCTCCCCAACCTTGCTTAACCAGATTTATCAATCATTGCAGGAGTCCAAGTGGAGCACTTAATGTGCATTTTATTAAGCAGTGAATAAAAGAAGAATATGGCTTACTCAGTATGTACCTCAGAAGGTGAGAACGCTTGGCCTGCCTGCCAGTTAGCTGCTTGTGCATGCAAGAGAGCAGCTTATATTCACTCTGAATGTTTTTGTTAGATAATAAAAAAAACCACTGCCACATGTATGCAAAACGCTGTTCTCAAAGACTCCTCGCTTGGCCAAATCTGAGGTCATTTTCACCAGGCCCCCCACAGGGCTTTCTCAGGGAGGCCTGCCTCCCTTGCCAAGCTGGTTCTGCTGGCACCCAGCTCTTGCAAACTTCCTATATAACCTCTTACAAACTGAAGATTAGTCTAAACACCAGGAGAAGTGCATTCTTTCCCCCTCTAACACAGCATATATTCACCTTTGCAATATGAATTATATTTGCTCTATGTTTGCTCTCTCTCTACGGAAAAGTTCCAGTTAAGGGGGAAATGACAAAAGTGCTAACGGGAAATGTATCTTTCAAGCACACTGGTGATCTTCACTCCGGGTGCCAGTAGCATTTAAACTGTGATAAATAAAGTTGCACCTTTCCCTCTCCATTTGATAAAATTGCTAAGGCAAGTGATCCAGCTGATTTGTGGCGATTAATACATCTTTGAAGCATGTTTCTCTGTCCTGAATCACAAGGATATTACAAAACCATACTGCTAGTGCTGCATACCTTTTACAATAACAGCTTAATTCCTACCCTCCATGAGCCTAGGACACTGGAATACGGATATCCATCCACCATCCTAAACTTGGGCCATGTGCCATGGCTTGCCTTCAGCTGGTCACCACAGTTCTTCTGCTCCAGGGAGCCAGCCAGATTCCATGAGAGAATACTTCATTTCACCGACTTCATGTTAAAGATGACACGTAGTCAGGTAAGTACTCACATGCTTCCTTTGTCCAGGTTTTAGATGAGCTGTTTCCATGGAAATAAGTTGTTTCTCTTTATTGATGCCTGTATTCTGCTGGAAACTCTTGTTTCAACATTGTTTTTTGCTGGGAATGGCTGCAGTACACACCTTGAGGCATCCTTATCTTTTATTTTCCCCCCTAATTTTACATACAAAAAGTTTTGGAAGATCAACCACTGATCAACAGAAATGATTTGCAATGCATGTATGGGTTTAATGAAAAATAGCACACAGCATTACAAACACATGCTGCTGATTTTAATAGTAGCGCATACGTACTCAGTAAAGCAGGTTAAACATTTTTAATGTTTAAAATTCTTCAATTTATCTGTTTATTTTAAGAGTTCTCTTCAGACAAAATCCTTTTTAAGACAAAAATAGCAAGTTAATAGGAAAAAAAGCACTTTGTCGGAAATAATTCAAGAATGTCTTAACACCCTTTCAAAAAGCTAACCACTTCTCTTAAAAAAAAAAAAAAGAGAGAAAGATTTGCTTTTTCTTTCTTATTTCCCCCAAGGGGAAAAATAACAATCTTTAGCAAGTTGCTGTAAGAGAGGGGGAAGACATTCCATTGAAAAATATGGCAAGAAACAAGGTATTTTCAGCCATATCTCTCACTAGTAATATGTCACAGGACTGTAGCAGCAGGCATGTTGCTACACAAAGACAGGAACAGTTATAGTCCTAGTCCTATAGACTTGTTATAGAAAGTATATAAAAGAGAAGAAAAATATACCAAAGAAAAGTGTATTGCTTCTTCCTTACTTTTTTTGCTATCTGTCTTATGACTGCATGCAATGTCTTGATACTGGTGAAATAATAATAATAATAATAATAATAATACCAATAATAATAATAATAATAATAATAACAACAACACCACCGCATTTTTCTACTCTAATCTGAGGAATCTCTTAGAGGAAACTAGTGAGCTGGGTCTAATGATGCCTTTGGGAAGAAGACTGGTATTGTTTTCATTTTACACATGATGAAAATGATAGATGAAGTGTTTAAATGATGGAAAGGGAAAAATAATTTTCCCTCTTCACTGAGGAGGTTTGGCATCAAATATTTCAACTAAGGTAGTTTTGTAACACATGAAGGGGTTGCATTGGGGGAAGTAATATGATGTCCTTGCAGGACAGCCCCCATAGTTCTCTCTGGACCAGTTAAGTTAACAAACTAAGCAAATTCATGATTTTGGCAGCACAGAGGCACAGGTATGAAACGGATCCCAAGATAAACACTGTGCTACAACAATAGGTATCCAAAACTGCAGCTCCTTGACAGGGGAGATGGAGTGCAGGTTTTGTCATGAAACAAAGAGATTTGGGGTAGGTCTAAGTGCTTCTATTCGAATAAATGTATTTGTTCCAGAGGAACAGAGGTAGTGTGATGATACATTGTGGCAAAAAAAGTACATTGCAATTACATTGTGATGCTCCCGTCATAGTCATTAAGTACTCAGATTAGCTTCACTGTCTCTCTCAATTGCATCAATTAGAGCTCTACATTCAATTTTCTGGGGTAATTTTGTCGTTGTGGCATGATGAAATGGTGCTTTTACCTTCCATATGCTAATTTGCTTACTTGTATTTGTACTGCCCCCTTTTATTAGCTATAGTCACCCTCATTACTATTGTCCAGGCCTTGTCCATGTTATATTCATTTGCCTCCTTCCACTGTGCAATGAGCAAGCCCTTGATATCTGATGCAGCTGAAAAAATCAAGCACAATTCAGCTATGATTTCTCTTTAATCTGTACTTCCTGGCCCCGTCTCCTCTTTCACTTTGTGGAGATTTCTTCAGCCACATCTGAGCATCACCAGAATAAAAGTGGAAATGTTTTGCTGAAAGCAGCTTTTGAATACATGCTGTGAATTTATCAGCTCTTCTGTGCCAAACCTCTTGAGGTAAAACTGATCCTGCATGTGCAGGATAAACATTCCCTGTTGACATGGTAAGTTACCAAGCCTGCTGAGTTATCCTGGGTTATTATCTTCCCTAGCACTGGAGGTGGAGACGTGAGGTAGACACATGACACCACATCATTAGCCTTCACAAATTTGCCATTGGTCTGTGAAACACTCTGTTATTAAAACACAAAAAGCAAAAGGAAAAATACCCCAGAAAATCTACTTGGATAACTGTGTTTGGAGAACAGAGGATGTAAAGTTTTGCATTTTTCTGTGGCAAGCAGACAAGCAGTTTTCTACATTTATAAATCAAAACAGCAATATTTGTAGCATCTGCTTGACTGTTTCAGCCATCATTATAACAAATGACCATTCAATCAATACTAAAGAGCAAGAATTGTCAGCTTGGCTGCAGAACCTTTTTCTATCCCACAGATTAAAATGGTTTGCTTTTCAATGACTCTTTTGTACTAAGGATTTGAGCTTTGCTAGGGAAGCTGTTTTGGGGTGTGGGGTTGCTGCAGAGCAGATGCTGGGAAGCTGAGCCCCGGCTCTGCTTTTAATTACATAGGGACAGACTTGAGAGGTGACACAGCTCCTCCTGTCTTGGGTTGCTGCAGCTTGGCAGCATCCAGCAGCTGCATACAGGACCTGTCCTTGCCACTGCTGAAATAAAGCCACCTGTCCGAAGATGTGAGACATCTCTTTGTGGAAACTTAAGTCCAATGCAGGTATGAAAATGGAGCACAGACACTCCCTGTGCTTAACTCAGCTGGCCACTGGATCCAAAAGGAAAGGGGACACGTTCTGATACATTCAACCTTTTAAAATGCTGCCTTTTGCAGAATTTTGTCTGTCCTTGCTGCATTTTCTGTTTGTGCTCTGATGAACTTCAAGCATGTTGAAGACAGAAAAGAATGTTGCAAACTGGCTTTGTTATAGGTGGCACCGATTTCCCTGTGGGAAGCCGTCTGCAGACCATTACTTGAAGTTCATGTTATGTACCTGAACTGCAACTTGTACTTCCAAACCTTAGTGAAAACACATTGCCTTCTTTCTAAAATGTGTTTCTATTTTATTCATTCATTAATATTCCCAACAACTTTTAAAGTTAGAATATAAAAGGAAAAAATGAAAAGATTCTTCAACACTTCTTTGTTTTTTTCATTGTGATATTCAGATCTAGTCAACAATAAAAGATTAAAGGTGTGAATGCTGTGAAAGAACAACTTTGTGAAGCTGCCTGACAGGATTTGGAAAGCAAGAGCCCTTTTTTACCTTTCTCTGCTCTCTGATTTATCTTCAGCATTGATGTGTCAAAGTTGCCCAAGTCACCTTTTTTTTTTATTTTCTGTAGGGTAGACTGAGAGAAGTCTGTGTGCATTTTATTCTCTCCCTTAGGGTAAAACCAAAGACCTGCTGTAGTTAAGGACCATTTTGCACTTGGTTTCAGTGAATTAATGCTATCAGCATTAGATAATTTTGCTCCTGGATGTCAGTGAAGAGAAGTAGAGGAGATCAGCCACTGGTCTGGTTCTTTCCATCCATGGGTCTGTCCAACTTGTGAAGCAGACAAACAGGGATATCCTGAACTGGGAGACCTGCTTAGCCTTTGCAGATGCTGGGTCAGGTTCTTGCCAGCCCCCAACATCCCATTTGCCAGTATTCTTCCAGCTTTCCTACATGGGGGCCCAGGACAAAGCAGAGTTTGAGTCTGATGCTTGGGATGACTTACTGTGGGCTTCTCAGCAATCTGAGCAAACTGAAAGTGGACCATGTAAAATGTTGCTCTTAGCAGATATTATTTACAACCAGTCTGACAAGATGAATTCAAAGTATAAATCAAACTTTGGAGCACAAATCTCGTTAGTTGCCACGTTAGTAAATCAGCTCACCTAAATAATCTTGAGCTTTTGACAATGATGCAGCCTTCTGGATTGAAAATTCAGCTCCTGTTTGTGCGGTGAACTTGATCTGCTGACATTTCAAAGGATTGAGATCCTATTTCTGATGGTTCAGTTTATTCTCAACTATAAACTATTTTGAGCAGCACTGAGCTGAATACAAACAGTTGATGTTCAGGTCTGTCTCCTCTAACGAAGCAGAGTAGGTTAGGGAAACTGCGTAATTTGTACATGTTTTCCAGAAAAAAAAGAAGCAAACACGGGAATGTGGGGACACAAATAAGAGAGCACATATAAAGAATGTTCCAGGGAACTGCTTTGTGTTTGTTTTAAGTTTTCCATTTGGTAGGGAAATATGATGTTTTCAATCCATACCTCCAAGCTTATTCCCAGAATGAAAAGCCTGTGTTAGAGAGATGTGATTTCTGCTTTTCACTGAAGGTCTGGTATTGTTTGACAATAAATTGTGTTCTATACAGCTTCAATTACTAACCCACTCAGATCTGACAGCCCTTAATTATCCGAGACATGATCTACTAAAATCTACATCTGGAAACCATGTCAATTTTTGCTTTTGGCAGTGGAAAGCCTGACTTAATGTTAAACACATACTCTTAAATGCAAAGCTTTGGGAGAAATTAGTACAGCTGAATACCCTTCTGCAGATTAAATGTTAAAATAAATTGCACAGGCCTTTTATTTAATAGTTACAATGTTTCACCACATTTCCATGTGCTGTATTCTCTCCATATATCTGTTGGCTGATTTTGCATCTCCCATAGATCTGATGCTTGTTCTTATGGGATCCTGTCAGCACAGCTGTAATGGAGAAATACTCTCCAGGACTCAGAGCTTGGCTGTTTTGTCACTTCTGACTAGGCAGAACTGCAGTTTCTGATAGATTTGCATCTTTTCCAGAGCTTGTCAAGACGCTTACACTTCAAGTAGCTGTGGGGAGAGGAAAGAAAAGGTTTTCTGTTACCGTACTTTATGCCTGTAGCCAGGGATGTTGCAAAACTAGTACCCATTTGGTTTAGTGAATAAAGATTTGACCTCAGCAAATCTGAGGTACTAGCTGAGCCAAAAATTAATAGCTTTTCTTATCAGTACATTTAAATATCTCAAAGACAGGTGCCAAGAGGAGGGTGCCAGATTCTTTCCAGTGGTGCCCAGTGACAGAACAAGGAGTAATGGCCATAAACTAAACCACAACAAATTCCACTTCAACATGAGGAATAATTGCTTTACACTGAGGGTGGCAGAGGACTGGAAGAGCTGCCCAGGAAGGTCATGGAGTCTCCCTCTCTGGAGACATTTAAAACCCACCTGGATGCATTCATGTGTCACCTGCTCTAGGTTATACCCCTCTTGGCAAGGGGGTTGGAGTAGATGATCTCCAGAAGTCCGTTCCAAACCTAATGATTCTGTGATTTGAGGGCTAGTGGTAAATAAATAAATGAATAAGCTCTCAGAAAAGCAAGATGAGTACTGCACGTAGCCCGTAGAATAAAGTTTTACAGTCCATGTGCATTCTGAGCATTTTTTTCTGTAATAAGATGCTAAAATACATTCCTGGAATATTCACCAATGGCGTGGTTGGCAAAATCGGCAACTGCAGAATGTGCCTTCAGATTGAGGGGTTTTTACCCCGTGCTAAAACTGGTAAAGAATTTCAATAATTTCAGAAAATATAATTTTCCTCACCTTAATTAGACTAACATTTTTAACAGCTTCTCGGTTTATGTTGATAATTATAATAATGATAACCATGATGATGATGATAATGGTAATAATAATAATAATACTAACAACAGCAACAATAATAATAATTTGTTGCTTTGTTATGAACACACAGCTACTTGCCATGCTGATTAGACCATTTCCTGATAAGGAGAAGTTCAAACCCAAGTGGCCAATAGTATCTGGCAGTGCAGATACTACTGCTGTGTAGAGAGCAGCTGTCATATAAATGAAAACCATTGAAGCCTGGCACTGGGTGCTCTGTCCAGCCTGTTGAAACCCAGTGAGCTTTACTGCTGAAGTCCTTGCAACACTGGCTAGAAAACAGTGCAGAAGAGGGAAAGGACGAGGCTCTGCGTGAGATGTAGTTACAACAGATGACTTTTGTCTATTCACCACATTCTTAAGGAAACTCCTAAAAGCCTTTCAATATTTAAACAAGAGCAGAAGTGTTTAGGACACAGAAACTATTTTTCTCAGGGACTGCTTGTGGCAACAAGGTACTTCTGAAGGTAAATCTATACCGTCTCTTCCATCATTACAAAGAGGGTGAAGGATATGTTGAGAGTGATAGAAACATCAGTACTGAAAAAGTGAACATTCAGAGTGTCTTTCTAGCTCCACAATAAATCTGCTATGAAACAATGATTTGTTTCACTCCAACATTCCTTAAAGTTTGCAGGGAAAGTTCCTCAACTTGCCCTAATTCCTGGGTAACAATGCTGTTTCGGTGGGATGTAGCTCGACACCACCCTGTTTGTGACCATTCTGTGGCCCATCAGAGCAGACATTGCACTGCTTTCTGCTCCACATATCTGCCAAAATGCTTTTTTTCTTCTTTGGTTTTACACATCACATAAACCCACCAAGGTTAGAACAGTCACACAGCAGGACAGAACCAAGCCACAAGGTTTCGTGCAGCCATTAAAGCAACTCTTTTGAAAAGTGTCAGTTGCTATCTTTGGTGACGGAAAAAAAGCAGATCATGTATGCTATTTGTAATGTTCAAATTCTATTTTGCATTAATTCATATAGGCAGTTTTGCTAGTAGCAAACAAAAAAGACAGAAGTCAGTCCTAGTTGAAAATGTGATTTAACTAAAAGGCAAATGAGATCTTTTGAAAAAAGATTTAAAGATTGTATTTATCATTATTTTCCGTCAGGGCATTCTGGGTACATATTTTCAAATTTGTCCTCAGAGATGCATTTTAAATGAAATATGTGATATTAATATAAATCCATGCGTTGGCAAGAATTAAATTCTAAGGTAAAATCTCACATATTGTAACATAAGTGAAAAAAAAAATGCCATCAGTGTGTCAGAGAAAATATCTGACCTAAGATCCAATATGCCAAACACATTTCTTTTGTAGCACTCTAGCATAAGTTTGATGGTATTCATGTTCCCCCACTAAAAGACAAACCAGGCGTCTGTCATATTTCATAACAGTTAATGCATTTTAGTGAGGCCTCAAGATTAAAAATATTCACGTGTCTCCAATTAACAGTGACAGTGTTATGTTCTATTGTTTCATATACTTGTTTATGAAGGACATGATTTCAAGTAAGATTTGGCACTTCCACAGAGTTTCTTGCCCTCTTCTGAATCTTGGAAAACTGCTGATATTGAATCTGCAGCATGGCTTTTGTTTTCATAGCAGCAATTTGATATCATCATCGTGGATTTGTGACTTGACTGCAGTCTCCAGCTTAAAGGAGGGTTGGTTGTTAAAGGCCGGGTTTCTGAAACAGCAGCAGCCAAGCAGTTGAGGGAAAAAGACCTGAACTTCATTTGGACACAAAACCTCTATTCTTCTGAAGCTTATTGTGATGAGATATAATTATTTACTTATTAAAGAAACAAAATAGTTAATTTGTATCTCATTAATAAAGAGATAGAAAAATCAGCTAATTATTTCACTGGAAAACACCTGTGAACTTTTTTGTAAAGGGCTGTATTTTCATGGTTCCTTCCTTGCTAACATCTTAAAACAGTGGAGGTCAGATTAATTTCTCTCTAGTCCCTAGCTAGCATAAATGAAAATATTGAAAATGTCCTATTTTTTCAAGTCTTGAAGCTATCTGGAGTTTTTTTGACTGATCTAATTCCTTTCTGACCTTCCTCACTTGCTTATTTTCCTCCTCCCCTGTTTACATGCAGAAAAATTATTCCTGCTTCCTCCCATCTCCCTGGTGAGCATAGATGTAAGGAAGTCATTGAGATTCCTGGTTCTGTATGCTTGCCCTGTCTTTCAAAGCCTACAGTGTTCGCTCAGCAAGATTACTGCTTTATATGACTGCAGAAGCTTTTATTTCTCTTCACAGCTTGTGCAGGCCTGGTTTCATTTTCACTGGTGGTTTTCTAAGGCTGTACCTCGTATTCCCTGACTGACACGAGGTTAGTGTTTCATCCACAAGGTTATTGTCTTCATACCCACTTGTCTTCTCTATCAATCCCTGCATTTCCCTGATCACCTGTGTTTGTTGTTTACTACTGATAGTAAAAGTTTTTCCTTAATGGGTTTCTGCTGTGCTGGACACTTGAAAAGCTGCTTCTGAGGGTTCAGCTCTCCTTTCCTCTTTTCTCTAGCAGCTGGTTTTTACCAGTACAAACTTTTCTGCTTTTCTGCCAGATTTTAATGGTTGAACTGGACACTGGCTTTCCGTTTTGGAGATCTCCTGCTCTTTTGTTTCTGGCAAGCACAGACTGACACATGAAATCCTCCTGGAGTTATGTAAGTGTTCAGTTCCACTGGTGCCTGATCTGTAAAATACGATTCCGATTCCCTATTGCCCTTAGCTGTGTATCCATATTGAATTAAGTGGTTTCTGCAGACAAAAATGAACAAAATATGGTGACGATTAAATAGAGAAGGCAGAGTGCTGTTTCCTATCCTCCTGCCAGCTCTTTCCGCCAGCCAATGGCGCATGCTCAAAAGTGCCAGAGGCATTGCAGAGTCCAGCAAACATCCTGGGGTTAATCACCACAGTGAGTGGATACGATTTTCCCTGTGTGTTTTGATGTAGCTCAGCACATACACACTGAGTGAAGCCATGGCTTGGCCGGGACTATATACAGCATGGATAAGGAATGCTTATACCATCTAATACCAACTACTGTGGAGAAGGGATTGACAGGAAAACACTTTTTTATTAGGTGCATCTGCAAAGGTAGAAAGAAGGAAAGCTTAGGATAAGATACTGGGCTCAGCCTTTTCCTTCAAAAGATGGACATATAGTTCATCATTTCTGTAGCAGTGTAGAGGTTAGGGCTGTCAATAAAGATATGCAGCAGAGAGTGGAGAAGGAGAGCTGTCCCTTTGGAAACTTCCCTAATCACTTGGCAAGAGGCTGTTTGAGCTGGAGTAGCTGAGCTGCTGAAAATTTCCATCTAGCAGAAGGGAATTCAAGTCCCAGGGACTGGCAGTAGCAGGAGCGGAAGCAGACAGGGTGGCACAGCAGGCAGAGTACTAAGGTGGCAAAGGTGCTAGTATTGTCTGTCTTCATGGAACTAATTCTAAGTTATATATGAAAGAGTTTCTGAAACAAACCCAGGACACTGTTTCCAAAAACTAATTCTTAACAGCAAAGTTGTAAATGTTTTCTTCTGCTTTCAGTTTTGCACCTTTCTTCCTGCACTATTTCGGCAGCCTAAGTATAGCTGCCTAGGAACCCAAATTCTTCCCGGGGTGGATGGGGAAAGCCATTGGAAAACAAGACCCACCTTTGCATCCACTGGATTTCATTCTTCATATTCGCATATAGAGAAAGCCATTGCACAAGAAAGGTGAAAGATGATTGAATACTTGTGATCAGCTTAGAGGTGAAAGGGCTCTTTTTTGCAGATTTTCCCTTTTTTTTTCCCACCAGAAAGTAAGGCAACATTTCTTATGTCTTTGCTTGTAAAAACAACAAGAAAAAATCAGCAATAATAACTTGTAACTTGGGAGTACAGCAAATACCCACATCCAGCTCACTGATGGCTCATTTCCACAGCTTTGCCAAGTACCCACTTTTCACTGGAAAGAGGGTTTAAAATGGTGACTCCAGTCTGCAGCTGCAGGTATAAGCAGCCATACACTAACTCTGTGTGAATAATCCGACCTAGCAACTAGAATGCTTTTTAAATTAGATGGACTCAATGTTTAGCTTCTGGGCAGTTCATTTTTGATTTACTCTGAATCCACAGATTGATCTGTGAACAGCCATTGCTTCCACAGAGGGATTTGATTTGTGGAATTATGGGCTAGATTCATCATACTGATGACAGATAGATTTTCATACTTTGGATTTTATTAATGGCGTGTTCTTTGCTTGTTAACATTCAAAGGAGATCAATCACGAGGTATTCTGCTGCTATTGAGTTTCTATGGGAAAAGGACACCATATGTTGAGGAAAGAGTAGAGGTCAGTGTGTATCAGACTCAGAGAAATACAATACCTTACTAACAGGAAATAATTGGAAATGGGTCAAAATTTCAGCCAATTCAAGAACATCACTGTTCTCTTGGAAAAATCTATGTGGACTGAAATGCATTACTCTCAATACTTTTTTGTTCACAATGCCTTGATTATCTCCCACCCCCATCTAAGAGAAAAATGGTAAAATTTGTGCAAATATACGTTTACCAAGCACTCCTGGTGACCATTCCTGTGCTTAGGTTACTAACCCCCAATGCTTTTCTCCAATTATGGACTTACACAACTGAACTCTGCAGTCTTAAAAGCCTAGTATCCTACTTATTCTCTGGAAAAATCAGCTGCCACTTCTTCAAGCATGCATCATTTAACTCATTGAACCTGTGCCACAGTAATCAGTACTATACGGGGAAATTGTATTACCTTTCAATAAACTTTTTATACAGCCCATGATGTGCATTTTCTTTTCAGTATTTCTGGAATTCAGTACTGTGGTTTACAAAGTTACGTTCTCTATTAAAATAGGTGATTTAAGGAACTGTGTGGAGCTCTATCCAGCTACAGATGAGTACTAAACACTGAAGCTCTGCAGGACTGTTTAGTGTAAGAACCCTAAAATAACTACCTAGTATTTTTCGGTACTGTTCACTTTGGGTGAACTCCCTATTAAAAGAAGCCAAAGCTTTTCTTCACTGATGCAGCCAGCCCTTTTCTTGGGAGCTTGTGACGAGGTGAAATGTTTACTTTGCTGTTTGCAAACTCTTCAGAGCATGGAGCCAGTTTATTAACTTCAACCTCCAGCCAATTCACAAGAGCACAGAAGGCACAGGACACTGGGAGATTGCTTTAACAAATGCAGGAGGCTGATTAATACATTGTCCTGGCTTTAATGTTAGCAAGTTTCTTAGCAACAGAACTATTTCAGATGATCACATCCCTCATTTGAGAAGACTGGAGTATTTTTTTTGTCCAAAGGACACTTAAAATAGATTATGGTTTGGGGTTGGGTTTTTTTTTGGGTGGGGGGGACGGGGAACAAGATGGCAAAAAATAAGTTGTCAAAGACTGGTCTAGTTCCTCTGCACAGTGTTCTTTTAACTGTGCCATTGATTTCCCTTTTGGCCTTTTTGAGAAACAGAGCCATCATTTTTTCCCATCAGACCTTTTTGCTCCTATTGAGACTGATGTCTTTTCCTCGCTCATTGATTCCCATTGAGCCAACAGTTTTCTGTCACATTATTTGGGAAGAGCATGCATAATTTTGAAGGGAAAGCTGGAAGCAAAGAATAGCCTGGCACACAGAGAAAGTGGAAATACATAATAGGTATTTTGTGCTTGATCAGAAGCAAAGGAATAGATTTTATTCCTCACAAGTTTTTCTGTACCTCAAAATTTATACTGAAAAGAATGTTGTTGGACATTATACTCACATATAGAGACTGGAACTACCTTAGCAGGTGCTGTGAAAAAAATGGTGGAATCTTTGTTTTCAGAGACATTAGGCTGTCAATTTGAAAGCATTAGTTATGGAAAATAGAAGTGCATTGGTCTCTGTTTGAGAGTCACCTTTCCTGGAATCAGGAAAAGCCTTGAGCTCCTTGAGCAAGGACCCTGAAAAGCTGGCTTAATGGGATTTAGCTGTGCAGACACATGCAAATGAGTGTTTGTAAGCCTGACTGTTTATCAGTTGAATACCCAGGCAAATAGAAATTTAAAATATTATCAAGTTTAGAAATATTGTATTTCGGAAGGTTTCTTTCCCATTTTGGAAAATGCAAGTCAGGCTTTTCTAATGGTTAATTCCTGATCATTTTACAAAGGCTGTGAAACAACATGTAGAAAATAAAATATAGTTACAACTATTTTGTAAAGTCATGATTGCAAACAGCAGGACAGTGTTTTCCAAACTCTCCAGTGCAGAGGCAGCTCTGTTCCTTCCCAAAAATCTGGTGTAAGAATTCTGTTTGCCTCAGCAGGATAAGACCAGACCCTTGCTGCCTGTTTTCAAAATCTTAGCCTGAGAGTCTCTATTTCGTTTTCTCTACGGGAAAGAAAACATAAAGATGCAACAAGAAGCCAGTCACGATTTCCATAGAAAACACAATTTTTCATGGATATATAGTAACTGTGAAGCATACACCTTCCAGGGGTCGGGGTTAAACTTAAGAGTGCTACGACATTTCAGGCTCAGGCAACTTCCTTGAACTGCCATTTATAAGGTGGCATCCATAATTTCTCCAACCTTTTTTTTTCCTGCTAAACAATAGCTTTACTATTCATATTTCTCCTTAGAGATGTACATTTTTATTAAAGTATGAACCTGATTTAACATATGGTTTCAATAGAAGATGCTATGTGTATTATTATCTACTATTATTGACGCAAAATAAATTTACACTAGCAAAGATTTCCTTTGATTGGAGCCATGTGACTGCAGCCTCAGGAGTGCATCAGGTGGCAGTGAAAATGCAGATCATCACTATTCAATCTGAGGCCATCTCCCAAGCTCATATAAGCCTCTGCCATCCATAGTTCTGTGGGTGTATTGAAGGATTTGGATGTGCTGAACATGACACGTACCTTACCTCATAAGTTCTCATTTGGCTTTTGGCCAAATGATACTGTAAGTGGAAAACACTCAATTAGATGAAGATACATCTTAATGAACTGCCTGCTGCACATCACCACTTGGAAAAATTGTATGCTAAATACTTGTTAAAAAATGCAGCTTCACATATGGCAGCTTAAAAGATGGTCTTTTAGCTCTGTAGTGGGGAAGGGCTGGGTTTTACAGGCACTTGCTTTCTCAAGGATTAGCCACGCTGCAAAGGACACATGTAAACAATCTGAGGATGGGATGAACCCTCTGCAGTTTCCTGGGTTAGCCCTTGCCCTCGCTGTTGGTGCAGATCAGGAAAAGTGCACACCAGGATGTGGCAGACACATCCTTTGCTCCAATCCTCGAGTGCTGCAAAGGAAGGGGAGAGTCTCATGATGCTCCCAACCCCTTCAAAGTTCCTGAGCACTTGCTGGAATCTGCAGAGGTGGATTGCATCACCCACGCCTCTGTAAATAGCAGTGCCTCTGTCAGTGTAGTCTGCAAGCACAGTGGGGTAAACAAATGTTTTATCTTTTTATCAAGTGTCCTCTAAGTTCAAATTACGTCAGCATGTGATTCATACAAAAGCAGACAGAGGAGAGAAATCCAGTAATAGAAATCCATCCCTCCTCCTCTGCTAAGGCACAGTGACCTTTATGAATATCATGTTTTACTACCTTTATTATGTGAGAGAAAGCTGCAGTCTTCTTTCATATCTTATTTTGAAAATTCTTAAAGAAAGGGAAGATTAAGGATAAGCAGCAACCTCTAAGATTTACAGATCACAGGTCAGCTGTCTTCTTCCTCCTCAACAGAGATCATGAGGACTTTTGTTTTCATTTCTTGAATAGATTTGCATTCTTATTTGTTCCCTTCATTTCAAGGGATTCGTTCTCCCACTGCTATCTTGGGCCTTCTGCACAAATCTTGTTACAGCTCAGGAGGTCCCTTGCCTGTTCCTGATCTCAGTGACCCCTACCTGGAGGGAAGGACAGGGCTGATTCTCATACAAGTAAGAGGAGGAAGAAGAGTGAGGAAGAGGAATGATGCTGAAGTTTTCAAGTTAGACTACCAATAGCTCTTTCAGTGTTGTTGACATTGCTCAACTCTAGCAGTGGTTGAGTCACAGCAGAGCCTGTACCAGGTCTGCCAGGGCAGCATATTGCTGGTTTGTAATATCTAAAATTCTCTTTGTCCCTCATGTCCTTCATCTTTAAGTGCTATTCACCCATCCATGTTTTCTCAGAAAAAAAATAGACTTCTTGGGCATTTGAGTTGTTTCTTCCTTCAGCAGACTGAGTGGTTCGTATGTTTGTTAGGGTAACTGGTATAGACCATCAGTTCTCCTCCCTAAAAGGAGGTATTAGAGTGGAGACATTAAATGAGAGAGTTACAGTGGTGGTCTCGCTGAGCTCCTTTAAATGCTTTAGGTGGTTGCTTTCATATGCTTCTGAGCACATTTTAATTCCAGATTCTACCACTAGACCGAAAAAGTCTCACTTGAAACCTGAAGGAATTTTGGATTTATTCTTAGGACCTGCAGCTAAGACACAGGCTCCTTTTATTTTCACTGTTCATTGGGTTTGCTTGATAAGGTTTTTTGTAGTGGTGGGGCGAAGCTACAGGGATAGATTCTCTGGGAAGCTGCCAGCAGTTTTTCCCTGAGTCCAATAGATCTCCTTATCCTGACCCATGAACCTTTTTAAAAATTTGTCTTCCCCCATCTCTTTTAAGAGGGAGGGTGAAAGAGCAGCTTTGGTGGGCATCTAGCATCCAGCCAGGGTCAAACCACCACAAAGCTCTAGAAGTGACAAGTCAAGATTAAATTTCTTTGTTCAACTTTACGTAGCCTCAGCGTCTCAACTCTTGATTTTGTGCCTTGGTCTGACTGCCCAGATACACGAGTCTTCATGCCAACCCATTTCATCTGGGAACAGAAGAATCCTCAGCAGGAATGGATTAACAATGCCCTTATCTTGTACTGTTACAACCGAGAGCAAAGCTTCCCTTTAGCGTTGCCAAACTTCTGCAGACTTGAGCAGAAAATGCAGGCACACTTGGGAATACGTAGGTATAATATTAAGTGTCTGAATTGTAGATTATTCAAATAATTAACTCAACCAGCTACTTGGTGATCTACCTTGAATGATTAAATCTCTGGAGATGCATGCAGAATCAGATTTAAAATGACAGGTATGCCTAATTACAATAATTTCCAGCAGAGCATTTTATTACAGACTTTTGTGGACTATTAAATGACTGGTTTAAGTGATAAACTAGTTAATTGGCAGAAGAAGCCTTTGGTGAAGTTGTGTAAATGACTCTAGACTGGAAATGTTCTATGGTTTGAAGCCTGTGGCTTTGCCATTGGGACTTTCTGGGAGTATTGATGAAATTTACTCTATGTAGTGTCAAAGGAAACTGAAAGCAAGAAGGCAGGGGTTCTCTGTGTGTCTGGGAGTGACTTTATGATGTGTATCTATCACCTGCTCTATGACCAGACATGATGTCTCAAACCATGTACTCATGGGCTATTGGTTGCAGTGATATTCAGAGTTCCTGATACCTGATTTCTCTGAACATCTGCACAAGTAAGTTTTTGCTTATGAAGTTGTTTTCCAAACAAGATCCATAAAAGAACAAGCCTGCTGTGACCATGTGGCTGTTGAGACTCAAGAGACTTGTTGTGTGGTCGAGTAGAGAAGGTGTGGCCAATTTGGGGCTTAGGAATTTCCAGAATCACTTAAAATTGTGGTAGAACCTCTGAGGATCTTCTGCAAAGTACCTTGCTGAAACCTCTTTCTATGATGTGGGTGTCCAGCTCCAATAGATGCTCCTGGAAATCTGAGACATATTAGACAATGAAAGCATTGAAATTAATGTGTGCCAGCAGACAAGTAACACAACGTAAGTATCAATTCATTACAGAAAAAAACCAGTATGCTGATGGTAGGAGAAAGAGATGCATTTGCATCAGGAGCATAAGTACTTTCTATGGCATTGCTTCCTCTACAGGATGTTGATCCTGCACAGATTTTCTCATTAAACCACGAATTAGGAGAATTGTATGAAAGACCTGAAAGACCTGGGAAGAGATACGAGGGTTTTTTATTGTCTAGCACATCTCTCCTTTATCCATACGCAGTTTATTTAGTAGGATTTAATAAGCTCAGTGCATTTTAGTTCTCAGATTTAAATAATAGAAATAAATATACCCGGGAATGCAACAGAGATTTTAAGGGATTTCACACTCTTAACCTTGTGATCCTTGATTATTGTAGTGTGGATAATAATTAATTGGCTAATTTTGTCTACAATATGGTTTGTCAACATCTGCAAAAGTAATACATTTAAAATTAGAATATTCCAATTAATGTATTCTTCATTGCTTTTCATTCTCTTTTTCTTTTTACAGAGTCTTAAAATGTATTTATTTAAAGATTATTTTAATTATTTCATTAAGCTCTCAAAACATCCCCATCAGATTTTTTCCTGTTTGGAAGGAAAAAAAAAGTTATTTCCTACATCAGAGCTACAATGATAGGTCAAAGAGAATTCTCCTACATAGCAAAATCAATGGCATGCAGAACTAGTCTGAAGTGAGATAAATAATCTAGATTTTGAAGGTCAACAGCATGCCTGTGGGAAAGAAAAATGTATGCAAGAAGTACCGTTCAAGGCATTTCCATGTATGTATGTTCTGGAAGGTCTGGTCACGGATGTTATTCTCCGGTGAATTCCCAGAACAGGGAGCAGTGATGAGTTTTGCCTGCTCAGATGAGTCTAATTAATAACTCAGTTGTGACTACGGAAACAACTCCAGTAGGTTGGCAGAGAGTGACAAATGTAGCCTTACAAGAACACGGCCACTGCAGCCAGACACGATCTGTGATGTGAGCTGGGAGGAAAGGGACAGAAAGGAAATCAGTGCAAGGAATGTCTCCAGCCTGCCTGTGGGAGAGAATATTGCTGAGTAAAATCCCCTAAAAAAAAGCTGGTGGTGAGTAAGCTTGGCTGTGGGGATTGATCAGCCTTTTTTCCTTCGTCAAAGGAATTGCTGCATTTTAATCCTGCCTGCAAACATCTTAAAATTATTAACGTTAGCATTAGCATATTTGACTTTCATATGTGGCTTTGAAACTCTACTATGTCCTGGTTGCAACATGAAGATTGTGGAAATGAATGAAAAAAGAGAACAGAGAGTGGAAAAATGTGGTAGTGGTGGCAGTGACGAAATAGAAAGTGTTGGTTTGGGCAGATAGAAAACAAATTTTTATTAAACCAGAACTCCAACAGGAAAGAGAGGAGTGTATTCATAACATGTTGGCAAGTTTTAAAGTAAATGAGTTCTCCTAGGGCTTCAGATTGTTGATTTTTTTCCCATTTTGAATTATGAACAGCACTCCCAAGTAAAAAGTGGAAAACTCTACTTTAGAAAACATTGAAGTGCTTTGATGTTACAGCCTACAATTTTTTCCTCAAAACATTTTGTCAACTTCAGCCCAAAAATTCATGAAATCACATTTTTGAGCTTATTATCTTCTGAAAAGAATTTGCCCAGCTGTATTTTCAGACTTCGGTGATGAAGAATACATCTACATCCTTCAAGTCTCGATGTATGTTTGCTGAATTGATATCTAAAACATTATTAATGCACTGCAGTTGCAGCAAGTTTCAGGCATCCACCACACTGTTGTGTTCCAGAAAGCACTTCTGGTTATAACAGCTTCTAGGGATAGCAATTCTCAAAGAGGCCCATCCTGAATTGGTTTTCCTCTGTCGCTGAGTTTCATTACCTCTAGATTTTCCAGTGGAGGTGTGGGTCATTGTTATGTGAATTTAGTTTACTGAAAAACAGCTTATTTTAAATTGCCTTCTGCAAGGATGACAAACAGACCACAGATTCCCCCATGGCTGCAGCGCAGAGGACCACTAAGCAGAACAAGTCTGTGCTCCACTTTGGCCAGCTGGGCTAAGTTGCAATTATATTTAAGCACAACATGTAGGAGCTGTTGGAGTGGAGACATCACCTTTAGCATAAGGAGAGATCAATATTTGCATTTCCAACTTTACTATGCCTGGTGAGTGTGACCATGCAGTTGCAAGCTATACACACTTTTGAGGTGGCAGCAGACACATAGCCACTTTGATGGACAAGACTATTGAAGCCTGACCCCTTTCCTGAAACTGGCTGGAGCAGATTTAGATAGAACCATAAAAACACTGCAGAGAATCCCACTTACTGTGTTCTATCATTGAAACAAGAGCAGAGTATCTCCATTTTGCACAACTTCCCAGGAATTTGAGAAATGAAGTGGGTGCCAACACATTGTACTTCTGAACAGTTTCTTTGCTGTGATTTTTAAAAAAAAACCTACCAAAATGGTCTTTGCTTTGCCCCCACCTTTTTTATCTAAGATAATATCAGAGCCTGCTAATTTCTTCAAAACCTGTTCATACCCTTTCATTACCCTCAAAAACGTCTTTATTTGTAAATTGTTAGAATGCATGAAATTATATACACTTGATTTCTGCGAATACTCCATACCTGTATTTTATCTGCCAATTACAGCAAATAGAAAATCTAGACAAGCATGAATGCAATAAGATAATGTCTTTTAGCAGTAACTAATTAAACCATAAAACAAAACGTGTTCTATTTAAGGGATAATGTTCATGGCACTTGAACACATCAAGGAATTAGCTGTGTTTGTAGTTGATTAAATGTCAGAGTGAATCTGAAACATCTGATAATTGCAAAAATAATTTCCTGCAAGTTTACTAATAAGATGAAAAGATACAGTTTCACATTTTGTGAGGTACAGATGAGACCACCCTGGACTTACGAGAAGAAGGAAAGACCTGCCCCGTAGGTCTGTTGGTGAGCTGTGTTGATGAGCACAAGCATCAGCTGAGCAAAGGGTGTTATATACACCCGCGACAGCATTCTTCTGTTCCTGTACTGTGCCAGCGCTTTCACAGGGCAAAAGCCATACTGATTTCAGCATGGATGGTTTTGCTTTTGAGAAATGAGAAATTATAATAAACACTCCTGTCAGTTACTGAAGCAAGGGCATGAAGTACAGTGTGACAATGTATGGACAGGTTGAGCTAATAGCTCTCTGCATCTTAAATTTCTTCTCATGATTATAGTCTGATAAATAAGGCTTTGAGCCTTTGCCTGTCTCAGTCTCAAGTGCTGCTGAGAAGGTTCACCACAGAAAGCTGAATTTTAATCCCAACATAAAAAAGAAAAGTCCTTATTGCATGGCATTAGTTTACAAAGGCTTGTAGGATGTTCATTCTTAAGTATAATTATTGTCAAAGATCATGCGTGGAAAGGAGACGTTTCATTTACTCTTCTTTTGCAGAACTATAAACATCGGAGTGATTTATTATAAACTTGCTGTCCTTCCTTGAGTCACAGATCTCAAGTTTCCACATATAAATATTAATGGCAGCAATCTGTTTGGTGTAACGTGTAAGCTATTTGATTACATAGGCCCATATTTTCTGGACCCAACCTCATTTGCTCACGCTCGAGATTCCGCACCCTGTTGCGTTGCCGATACGTGTCAGACTCCTTTTAGAGGGAATGTTGTGCACTCTGGGGCTCACGATTGGCTCTCATCCTTCTTCTGTCATCATGCAACTCTATCAAGTGTCTTGAAATGGGAGAAATCTGGCTAACAACATCTCAATGCCAGATAATTATCAGACGGTAACTACCCACGCTGATTACCACTCAAATTAGAGAGGGAGTTTAAAGATGAATTTGTGTGTTTATGTGGGGGTTGAGCTTGCGGCTCATCTCTGCCCAGACTCTTCAGCAGTAGGAAGTGCAGGTATTCTATTTCCTCTAGCAGGAATGCTAACTGAGAATTCCTAGCTAGACCACGGAAAAAGAAAATGGGCCACAGTCCAAACAGTTTTAAGAGGAAGGAAAAAAACCCCAACATATTTCCTAACTTGGCTTTGGTTCATGTTTAACATCAAGGGGAGCTATTGCTGCTGGAGGCTCTGTACTGAAAGTTGTTGCATTCATGCAATTTGCACGGCCTCCCTTCTGTTGCCTCTTGACCAAGTGCTGGTTCGTTTCTAGGCTTGTAGCAGTTCAGTGTACATTACTGGAGAGAAGGTCAGGTCGCAGAACCCAGCCTGGTGCTTTTTGCTCACTTAATGGGTAAATGCTCTGACTGCAGAAAAGAAATGGGAGATACAGTCGGAGACTCAGGTAGGAAAAAACCCAGCCAAGTCACCATTTAGCCCTTTAAGGATTTCCAGCTGCTCAGTGCTTTACTTTATAGAAGAAACATCAAAGAGCATTGACTATCTTTGTAGTTGAACTCCTCACAAGTATGGATGACTATATTTTTAAGTTATCCTTCTGATATAGGGCAGAAATTTTTAACTGAGACTTCTACTGATGTTTTACCAAGCTGCTGCATCTATCAAGGGAAATCAGAATATTACTGAGAGAGGTGTTAATTCTACACCTCAGATTTTTAACTAGATGAACCTGTATTCAAGCTGGATTCTCCCAGCCAAAGCAACAAGGGAATAAGTAGACAGATGGAGAAGATAAGCACCACCACTGTACATTGGCCCTTTTACGAGGGAGCTATTTCACAGTTTCTACTATTACAAGAGCATCCAAACCTCCTTCCAAAACATACCTGCAGTAGACGTATCCATTTCCAGGCCTCAGAGGTGTGGGTCCCAGGGTCGTTGGAAACTTCACTGGTTTTATATTAGCAAACAGAGGAATTAATCCTCATTGGCTACACAATTCTCTTATTCTATTGTTTAAATGATTCCCTCGTTTCTAATGTCAGTTAGTCCTGTGCTTAGTCTTTCTCTTCTTTTGAGTCGGTGGGTTTCCTGTGTTGAGTCGATGGTTGTGTTCTCCCCCTCCTAGAATAAGCTGATTTCAGCACAGCTTCGGAGCTGTCTTTCCTTGAGGATTCTTTGTATCCATGATTAGTGTTCCCCCAGATTTGTTTACCTCATCCTAGGTGCCCGAGCTAACACTCAGACAATAGTATTACCTTTATCTTATCTCTTATCTCAAGCTCCCATCAGATGGCCTAACTTCCATTCTGAGTTCCAGGAATCCATGGAGACATATTGGGATGCGGGAAAGGAGGAGGAAGAGGAGAGGCAGCTTTGGTGGTTGAAGATGCCCACCACATCTGTCCTATAACTCGGGGTGATCTTTGACACACTTTTCCATGCTGGGAATTTGCAATCTTAAGAGTGCTTGAGACAGGCAATTGTGATCTCCTTACTCTGGAGAGAGTGGAAAAAAGCACAAAAGTATAGTTGTGTGTGGTGGATCAAGATGACTGTCTAAATTATCACGATATTAATGATCACTTCAGTTGGAAAGATGAAACTGGGGACACAACAGGCCCAGTTTGCCTCAGTGTAGTTGAAACAGGAATGTAGAACATGTTACTGTTCTAGTGATTTCTGGAGCAATATAAAAGAAGTGCAGCTGACGCTGGGCAATTAAATACCATGTTGGCAAAACTGAATCAGGACTGTTTTTACTACATTTACATGTGGGTATCTGCATGTTAAGATGGTTAAAACCATCACATCTCATTTCAAGGTGTATGATGGTCATGATACAGGTTAGGTTTCTCACTTGACTTTCGATGACATTCCCATCCCTGCTAGTTATAAGCTTACAACATTTCCCCTTACATAGCAGTCAAAAACTTGGAGTATGTTTATGAATTTAGGATTTTTAGATTTTTTTTTTTAGGAAATTCTGCTGGCATAATTTAGTTTATAGCCCTATTAGCTTGGGTTGCTAAAGTGTTACACAAAATAACAGTAGCATTCAGACAAATTTCTGAGGTACAGAGCCATAAATTTTGACAGCATTTTATTTGATGAAAGTAAATAGTGTCATTTTCCACTTTATGAACTCCATTTGACATACACTCTGATCTTAAAAAATTTATTGCATTTGAGAATGGAGAAGATGGGCTGCTCAAATTCTCCATGACCAATAACTTATCAAATCTGTCTCCCATTTTTTCTACACATACAAAAGCCTGTTCTGCTAATGTCCTCCAGTGTTTAAAGCTAATGGGCTATATTTGGGGTATTCTATTATCTAAGACATGTGATAAATATTAAGCATTAAAGATGTCTACTTAAAGGGCAACAGCATTTATTATTAATCAAAGGAATAATTCAGTTTTCCCTCTGCTATGTCAATCCTTGTCTATTTAAAAGGGTTGTCAATGTTGCAGTTCTCTCATCTCATTTTTAATGGAGTTCCAGATGTTTCTGTTCCTGAGGGGTTTTAGAGAGTTTTACCAATTCTACATCTAGCTCCCTGGAAAAGGGACAGATGCTTTCTCTGGTTCAGGGCTCAATGCTCCATGTTGATAACATAATAATGTTAACCTAGAACACAGCCCCATCTGCAGTTCCCACTGCCCCATCTGCTAATTTTCTCTTCTTGACATGATGATACTGTGCAGATTCCTCTGTACCCATCATAAGCAGAGGCAGCCCTAATTCCACTAATTCACTTCCCCCTGATGGGCAGAACATGAGGCTCGTTAGCTACAAGGTGGGTCTTTCTTGCAAATGACACCAAAAAGCTTTCAGGAGTAAGAATGATGTGGTCCATACAAATGTGACTGCTGGGAAACACTACTGGAGGCAGTGAAAGATTTCCAGCTGAAAAGACTTAGTGCCTGTTGTCTCTGGAAAGCAAGTTGAAAATAAGACTGTTCCATACAATGTGCTTCTCCCTAAGCATCCAGGTAGAGGATACAAGACCTGATGAACTCTTTATAGAGGCAACACCTTTGTGAAGAAACACTGCTTTGTGTTGATGATACTTTTGAAAATAAACAGCAGTGGTAGATGGGGAGGAGAGCTGTGAAAGTCAGATTTCTAGTTGGTACTTCATTATTTTTTTCTGAAATGTAACTCTGCTCTGTGCTCCTGGCTGGTTTTTCTCCCTCAGGGGAGAACCCCCTCACCCTGCAAGATGCATCCCCAGCCAGGGCTAGGCTACAATTCTCAAAATGGAGGAAAACAGATTTCTCTCTTTTACTCTGGGGAGTTCACAGATCAGCATTCAAAGAGATATTTTCCCATTATCCACCTTCAACACCCAACTCAGGGAGATGCCTACTTCTTTGACAACTGAAATTCTCACTGGAGTAGACTTAGCTATTCTGATCTAGCTGAAGCCACTCATATCATACAGTGATTTTAATCCTCTTTGCTACTCATAGTTTGAAGTCTATTTACATCTGTATTGCTAAACTAAAATAGCATGAGGAAGGGTAGAAAATCAGAGGAAGAAAACAAGGGGAGGATCTTAAATATAGCCTCAAGTCTGATGCAGAGGCCTCATTGTGGAGATAAAAAACTTTTGTTGTTTTGCTGTATATTTTAGGAGAGAATAATGTCTTAATTCTGGGCCTGTAAACACTTGCTTTTGAGATGTTTAGAAGCCTTGGTCTCTGCCACAACATAATTATACAGCACAGAATAATTATTTTACAGTCAATTAAGTACACTAAATGTGCATATTTAGGAAACCTGATTTAAATGTCATCTGTACCATACTACATCTCTACCATACCACAATTCTTCTATCTGAACCAGAGACCAATTACTTTGCTAATTAAGCTCACGGGTTCAGCCAACTTCTGAAGGAGTGCTTGAAACTTTTGTTTTGTCATGGAAATTATGCCAGCCACCATAACAGGGCTTGGCTCTTGGTTTCTGCTGATTCCATAAAGCCAAAGAGGAAATTCTTCTGTAAAGTTCTCTTTTACTAGCACTACAGCTCCAGCTGGATACCTCCAAATAGGAACCCTGAACTCTTTTCTTATGCAAGAATTACATTTTTCAATCATGTAGTCTATCAGTCAATAAACCTCAACATTTTTGTAGCAGACCAAATTCATGGCTTGCACAGGTATTTGTTTTTTGATAATGACTGAATGATGGTTTATGAAAGCTCTTATTAATAAAAATAACACATTAATTTAGAAGTTACCCAGTGTTATGGGAATTTCTCCAAATGTTATTATAATATTAGAAGGATGATTAATATTATGGCACACATAAAATTCTTTCATCTTTTCTAGGACACAAGTTCTTTTCAGTCTATAACTGATGTGTGTGTGAAGAGGAAAAAGATATCAGTGCAGGAAGGAAAGTGGGTTTTGCCTCTTTTCCTCCAAGCATTATGACTGCACTACTTACATAGAGAATATCTGATTTGGTATTAGATTAAGAAAGGGATGCAACTGACTTCAAACCATAGCAGAACAAGAACAAAGCAAAAGAGTGAATACCAAAAGAGTACTATGACTACTACTACTACTAGCAAAACCAAATTAGTCTGAGTCCTTTAAATAAATGTCAGACATTACTTGAACCAAGTCCCAAACTGTCTTGTCACATGGAGATCTAGTTCTTCAGCACTTCCTCCAAAGATCTTTAACTAAAAAAAAAAAAAATCTTCTAATGAAACACCTTCCCTCCCCCCCTTCACCTTATATGCTTAACATTTACTGGGTTTTTACCCTTATCACTTACAGTAGGCAAACACAGAAGTGAACAATACAGTACAAAAGGCCATCAACCACTTGGGGCTGTTATATTTAGCAAGGCAGATGCTCTCTTAGTAGTGCTTGGCTCCACTTAACATTGAAAATTCAGCTGTATTATGGGGAAGGAGAAGGAAAAATTGTAATATTGCAAGTCTCCTACCCTATTCTGTGATCAGTCTTAGTAAATGTCTCTCTGAAAATCTCTGTCACACTAGATGTTTGTGAAAATATAGGTATCACTTTGTCAGGCATGTCAACAACAGATGACAAGGATGACCTTTTTTGATTTCACTGGGATGCTCTCAGCTTGCATAACCAAAGACTGGTAACTTCTTTTAGAGTGTCTGGAATGTTCCCTCACTTGTTAGCTCCTCAAACAAAACATCCTTCTCTTCGTTCAAGTAAGAAATGGATTTAAGACATTTTCCTGAAGCAACCTGGGCTGTCCCTGTTTTTCATCAGGAGCTTAGCAGCCCAGTAGAATGAGTATTCAGTGTGATGAATTGGGTGTGGGGTGAAGGAAAAAGATGAATGAGCACAGACACTGTCAAGGTTTCTGTGGTAGAAAATGTTAACGATGTGCTTGGAGTTTCCTGATAAGTCTGTCAGATGGCCCATTACCGGAAAAAATCTTCCCTTCTGACACCATGCTCATGAGATTTTGGAGGTAGAAATGGGAAGTAGTGGCACTTATGAAATACAAATTGCAAGTGGTTTTTCTGTCTGGGGTTCAGATAAAGCATTGAAACAAAAGTTTCTCTGCTTTCACTCTCAGAAATGCAGTCACTGTACCTCATCACGAACAAGGTGGACGGGATTGTGCAGCGATTCAGACAGAATTGCAGGAGTACAAAATCAATGAGTTGTGCTCCTGACTGTACAAATAGAGCTTTATTAAGCTACTGTATGAGGGAAATAAGATCAGGAGCCAACTCATTGTACTTGCTGAAAACACTTCATAATTACTTGCAAATTTTTAAGTATAAGTTAAATATTAAGAGAAGCTTTGAATCCAGTTGCTCAGAGCAAACATCTCCCAAAGCTGAGCAAAAAAAAAGGAAAAATGGGCCAACCCCATTTGCTGATTTAGGTGTGAAATTATTTTTACATTCTTTTCATTTTAGGCAAAAGATTAGCAATATCTGTCACAGATTGCTGAGGACTCTCCATTAACTCCAGAGGCCAAAGCACTTTTGCTTTGAGTGGATATGCTATTTCTGCTCTGTAGCATTAATTCTCTACTCAAAAGCAATAAAATTCCTCTAGTTAACCTTGAAATAAAACCAGATTGATTATTTCTGACATGTGGTATGGAAATCAACACCCTGCTGTGGAAGAGGTGTTGAAGAAGGGCCTCTATCTTAAATGAAATATTGCTTCCCTTGTGTAAGGAAGAGATTAAAATCTGAGAAATGCAAACTCTGGCAATTTGATAATCAAGAAAAAGAGATAGCAGGGGCTTGACCTTTCAGCCAAGCACAGCTTCTTTTCTTGAAGTTGTATTTGTTGAAATGCTGCCAATTACTAAAGACTAGCCATTGCTTTCATCCAGCTGCCTTCCTGCCATCATTCAGCAGAGGCAGTGTAAATACTGGCTGGAGAGGGAGGAGCTGAAGTGAAGGTGGATGATCACTCTAACTCCCAGTCCATGCTAGAGGAGTCTTGTTCCTGGTGTGGAGGAACCCTTTTGCCTTTGCATGAATGCAGCCCAGCTCCAGCTCTTGGGTGGACCCAGTTTCCAGGCAGGAGTCTAGCAGCACTGACATTACAGTATGAAAACAAGCATTGTCGATTCAGATAAAGGAACACAGCATTTCTATTCCAGCTCAAGAGCAAGTAATAGCAGAAGGAAACCCCAGACACCTGCCTGTGTCAGTGTAGGAGCAGCTCTGGAGGGCTTTCAAAGTTGCTCTGGGTGCATATGAACATCTTTGCAAATGTGACTAAATAATATTCCCTCTAAAAGACTTTGTCCTGGGAAAGGAGTCAGAAGAGTCTACATGTGAGCTGTTCAAAGGGCATTTTTAAAGCATAAGCCTTGATGTCTGTGTACATTTTGTAGAGTCACTGCATCTTTTCCAACTGCTGGAACACAATCCAAGCTGCATCAAAATGATGCTTTTTCTCATGGGGATGTGAAAGAAACTCTCTCAAAGAAAGACTTCGCACGTAAACATCCTAATTCCAAATCTGAACAGTTGATATTCACCCAGAGACTCACTGGATAAAACTTTGCAAAGCAAGTACACTACAGAAAATCAAAACTGAAATAAAACTCGGAGAGTAATTGGCAATTAGAGTTTCACACAGGCACAAAACCCGCAAAATACTGAGTCTGAAGTTTTCAGAATCAAGAAAAGGGAGCTGATAAATGCTAGAAACACAGGTATCTGTGGAATTTATTCTGCTCCCCAGTAAGTACGACTTTTTACAGAACAGTTATACACTGTGGTGGTTTTTTCCCCACAGGACACCAGACTCCTCCTCCAAAGCACAGGAGGGATAATGTCTGAGGATGGATCAGGCTGTGGAGTGAAGGAGACTGTTGTTTATGGGTTTGCCTTCTTCAATTCGATTAAAATCTCGCCAAAAAAATTCTGGCATCTCTGTACTTTTTAAAAATTGCACCACCAGATGGTTATTATTCAGCTTGTGGGGGAGGCACCGGGGGAGTTGTTTAGGAATCCAGAACTTTTATGTGCACATGTTACCAAATTAATAAGGACTGTTTCTCTCAAAGAAGAGCTTGATTGGTACAATGTATGGGCTGGAAATAGCAGTGCAGAGCCAGCGTCTGCTGTAGTTACCTTGTTTTGGCTGTATTCCATCAGGAATGTGGGATGTGCCACACAGGCATCTGGTAAGAGGCGAGGATGTAGGACAGAGAAACTGCGCTAAGGATGTAAGACATAAAAACTGCACCAAGTGATTCAGCTAGCCCAGGACACCTGTAGGTGTTGACTGGGGAGTCTTGCAGGGATCCCTGTGATTCCCTCACTTCTTGACAATTCCTGCCACCACTCACCCTTCTGCTGGATGAAAGTGAACATGAAGATATTTCCAAGCTTGCTTTGACAAAAGGAGAGCTCAAACATATTTCTGGAGTTGGGCTAAAGGTCTAACTGTTCCAATGGAGCCCAGTGAGGAGCATGAAAGTGCAAGTGCGTTATCCTGCAGGTGGGGGATATAGCCAGGAACTGGCTTCTCTAAGTTTAGATTTTCATAACAACCCTTTCTGCTGAGAAATTCCCCAGTATCAGATGTTTTTTTTCTTTTTCCTTTATAGCACACTCAGACTTCCATTTTGACATCCTTCTTACTCAGAATTTTTCTTTTTTAAATTGGAGGAGGAGAGGGAGAAGAAGTTAAAGATTAGAATTTTCATACTAAGGTTTGAAAAGACTGAACATCTCTGAGCATAGGGGAGAATTTGCAGGTATTCTCTTGCTCTGAGACCGTTGCTTATGTGGAGTTTCTAGTGAATGAGTTTGTAATGAGCCAGACTAGTTTCTTTTAGAGGTTCAAATATCGCGTGTTCTGTATGTAGCCTCTAATGAAGAAAATTGGCTTAGCTAAAATAGAAAGAAAAATTAATCAAGACAAAAGCACTCTAATACAAGTGCTCAGTGATATCTTGGGAATATGCAGACTATTATTTTTAATTGCTTATGATGAGTGCAGAGTTGTTTCTTCATATTCCTGCGACAAAGACATGCAGTAATTCTGTACCTCTGCACACAAAAACAGTGACCAAGGATTCGTATAGATACACTGCCATGTGCTTACATCTTCATTCAGTTCCTCAGGTAGTTGCATCAGAGCTCTGTTTTAGTTAGTCGCAGAGAACAGGAGCCAGCAGGTGTTGAGTTTGACAGATTTGTTTCCAGCCAGGCTTTGTCTGTCTTGGAGTCACGCACTGTCTTTTTTCTGGGTCCAATTCTGAGCCACTGAAGCCAGGAGTTATATCTTAACTTTAATAGTGGCTCAGGCAGAATCTGTAGGATGTCGTGTCAGAAAGAGAGCTAGGCACTCCAGTAGCACTAACAATTATTATTAAAGACAATTGACTTCTGTAGACAGAGACTATATTCTGTAAAGAAGCTGGTTCCAGTTGTGGGTGCTGAGTGCTTCTGCTACGCACACCTTCAGTTTAACTTTACACAATAAATTTGAATAAATGTGTGTGTATGTGGGGTCTTTCAAAGCACTCATCACTGTCCTGAGTCTGCTGGCACTGATGTCAGGAGCAGACTCCCTCTGGAATTCAGATAGCTGATACAGGCCAATGCTAAGTGCTTCTGAAAATCCCAGCCTTACAACCCATTTATTTGAATGCATCCATTTCCTTGGAAAATGGAAAACTAAACAGGAATTTTAAAGGCATAATGCTACTGTCATCACAAATCTTGCACACTCACCCAACATCTTTCAGCTTAAAGAGTATAAATATGCTCAGGCTATACATGGAGTGCTTGGATAGCCTGATTAACAAGTGAATGCATCAGTGAATTCTGCTTGGCAGAAATGTGTTGGCATCTCTGACATACATCAGTTGCTGAGTTACTGGACAGTTTCTGCAGCTGAGGCTTTGAGCAAGACCATCAGGACAAATCCCCATTCTTAGCTAGTATCTCATGAGAAGTTTAATATCCATGCAAAGAAGCTACAATGTCACTTTTAGAACTCTTATCTGGCAGATTCCAAATCACTGTTAACCTATTTTTGCAGAATAAAGGCATAAACTGACTCTGCCTGGATTGGTAGGACAGTTAGTTATGGATTGTAGGGACTGGTAAGCATTCATCCCCATACCTCATAGGGCACAAATTTTCCTCTCCGAACAGTGGAAGAAAATTGAGATTTTACATGCATGGAAGGATAGAGAACTGTTACCATTATGCCCTCATAAACTTTTATTCTATAGCAGAAGACAAACGACCAACGTAGACAGGAATGAAACCACACACTAAAGGAACAAGAACAACAGTGGCACGGACTCTGTAAAAACATGTGATTCCTCCATATTATACGCCACAGACATTGCCCTATATCTATTTTACAGTGCATTGCATAGGCTCCTGAACTCAAGCAGTACCTGGGGAAAAAGGGCTGCCAAAGCAAGGGTTATCCACCAGAGGAAAGGGAGAGAAGGTTGCCACTGGATAGCTGCAGGTGTTTGTCTAAAACTGGAGGAAGAGCAGGAAAACAAAATCAGGAAAGGAAAGGAGAGACATTCATATGCTGTGACCAACCAGAGTAGGGAGGCAAGCAAAAAGTTACCTAAAATGTGGAAAAGGGAAATACATTTGGTGAGTGGAAAATAGCTGCCAGCTGCAGACTTTCAGAGTGAGTTTTAAATATTGCTGAGAGTACATTGCTCAGAAGTTAACTGAATCTTCTGGGCATAAAATTTCATTTAGCACATTGCGTTAAAATGCTGCATCTTTCTGCAAGAGTGGCAAAGTTTCTGACACAGGCTTGTGTGTTACACCCCTTGTGATATCTGCAAGTTTGTGCATAAAGGAGTCTGACATGCATCTCCCGGGTTATTCCTCCTTCCAGTGAGGCAACCACATGTGCATAATCAATGGCTAAACTTTATATTCTCTTGGCTTTTATTTCTTTTGTACTTTCCTTATTAGACAGGAACAAATTTAGAAATAGCTAGGAAGTAATGATTTTCCTCTGCAAAAGGCTCAACCAAAAGCGATACATTTTGTTTTCACAGCCAATTGCAACTGAAATATATAAGGCTTTTGCCATAAATGTAATGTACTTTAATTAAAAATACAATTAGTGCAAGTTTCCATTAAAAAGCTCTTTTAAACAGAAAAAAATTTCCTCACACAATTTCTTAACCAAATTGAATAAAAGTTAGTTTCTTACTATAAAATGGATTTACCACAACACTTGTCACCCTGAAGAACTTCAGACTTAGAAGTCAGGCCTTACTGGGCCTGGGAAATATTTAATAGCATACCAAAGGCAGTGGATGGGTTTAGGTCAGAAATAAAATCTTTCAAGTGGTATAAAAGAGGATACTTAAATATAAGAATATTACTTCAGTTGGAACCTCAGCATTGGCACAGGCTCATATCTTATCTGAAGGTGGATTCTAATTGTTTAACATGCCACAATTCTTTTTCTGAGTAGTCAACAAGTAGGTGCAGAGACGAGCACTATAGACCTGTTTCCCTGTCATTCAGAAATGTGCCAAGTCTTGTTAACTTGTCCCTTTAAATGTATATCAGAAGGGTCAAATATCAATTAAATGCCTTTGAGAAAGTCAGAAGGGATAAAAAACCAAAACCTGTTTTGATCCGAATTTTAAATGCGTGATAAAGCACTGATGGATATTTTATTAGGGTTTTGGAAATTTTTTTTTACCTTATTTTTTTGTAACTGAGAAAATCTGACAAGAATTTTAGCTAGGAAGTTTACAGAGGCCTGTTAATTTACTGCTCTGTTTATCTGTGCCTTCTGTGTGCAGCTGCAGAGCATTATTGTGTCAAATATATTAAAATGAGGCACTGATTTAGTTAGAGAAACTCTGCAGGAACTGATGAAAGCAATCTCTTGAAAAACGAGGGAAATATGCTTCTCCAGAGCTCTTAAAAGGGACATTTTGACAATGCACCGAACAATTTGGAAACGCGAATGAAAACCCACAAAGCTGCTGGTTGGTACTGCCTAGGTAGTTATCCCTCTGTAATGTCATAACATCATAACTCAATACTCTCATCTCATTCAGAATCCCTTCACGTGTTTAACCTGAGGTCTGAGTTTAGGCCTTGCTGAGTTCACTGGGAGTTAAATCCTCACCTAAGTTCACAGCAAATACGAGAAATACAAACACCATTTTGAGATGCAGCAGATATGGAAGAGGGTGTATGCAGTGAGTGTGCCTGCTGGGCTTGACAATATTATCCTTGTACTATAGGAAACCTGAACCTTCTCGTAGTCACCTTTGATCTTAATGGTGTCACTGGGAATTAGACATTTAAATAACTCTTGAGAGCCAAAACAACACAGTGCTAAGGTATTTAGGCAGCTAATGGTGCAATCCACACTGCCTGGTAGGATTTCTAAGCTTGATAACGTACTTAGTTTCAGTTTAAAAAAATACCAGAACATTGCAATTCAATAAGTCACATGCCTTCTAGCAGCAATAATGTTGTTTCCTTATGAATGCTTCCTTATTAAAAGTGTCCCATTCAAATAAGTATCATATGATTTGTGTAATAACGTGTTGCACATCTGTTCACTGTAGCTTCATTTGGATTAAGGGAATGTGAGACACTGTGCAATACTTTTTAAATCTTTTCTCATTGTTTTTATCTGAAGAGACTGCAAAACATTTGAAAATAAAATAGTCTAGGTGTCTAGTCTTCATAGTGTGTAGTAGAGCACAATAGCAATGCTTTAGCTGAGCACGCACAATCATTCCTTGAGGAAAGAGCCGGGAGAGACAGCACTGCAGTCAGCAGGTGTCCAGCTTTTGTAGGCAAGCAAAAGCCTGCAACCCTGTGTCCGGTGAGTTTTAATGTATTAAATATAGCTGGAGTTTTGGTGTTTTAGGAAGAGCTCACAGGGATCTTACATGTTATCCTGACCACAATAAAAATCTGAAAAAATGCCGGAGTTCCCTCTTCTCTCCTCTTCCTTCCTCACCATTACTATAAATGTGAAGGTCGCCCTAACAGGCACTTTGCCATCTCTGAAGTTCCATGGAAGGAGAACTCCCCTTGGCTTCTTGCATCCTGATGCCTCTCTGCAAGCCACAACTTCCTACTGCGTGGAGGGTTAAAGCCCCTTAACACTCTTGACTTAACTTCAGGTAGGCACGAAAGTTTTACTTGTCAATGTAAATAACTCAACCGTCTTAAAATCATGTTAAATTCTTTTCCTCAACAATTTCCTGTGACATTGAATTCCATGGACTGATAATGTCCTACTTTAAAACACTTTCCCTTCTGTTCATTTCACATTTTCCGCCTGTCAATTTAATCAACTTGTCTCTTGTAATTGTGTTACAGGGCTGGGACTGGCTATGGAGGAGTACCAGATCTCTTTCCCCTAAACTATTCATTATTTTGGGTGATCGCTCTTATACTCTTCCTTTCTAAACTAAATAGCCTTGGTTATTTTAATTGTTCTCAATATTTAATCTCTCTTCCACTCCCTTATCCCCTATCCATACAAAACTTTACCATCTGTGGCACTCAGGTGTTTGGACTTGAGACAGACTACCCTGTGCACAGTATTAAGGTAAGGGAAAAAGTATCACCAAATTATAAAATCCTAGTCTATTCCAATATTTCTTTTAGCAATCCTTGCAATTTTTATAATTTTGCCCAATCACTTCCTTGTTCTGAAATCTCAGCAGCATGCCAGCCTGCTAATGATAAGTGCTAGATCTGTTCCTGAAATACTCTAGGTAATTTAGATCTCTAGGTAATTTAGATCCCAGCAGTGTGTGAAAAATAATTAGGCTTTTTCTTGCACTCCATATCACTTCACATTTATCTAATTTAAATTGTAGCTGCTACCCAACTGCATTGCTGATAGGTTTATTCAGTACTGTTTGAGTGTAGATACCAGCTACCCTAGTTGCTCTTGTTTTGTTAACACTAAATTAACAGAGCCTTTCTTTACTCCCCAGAGGCAGAGCTAAAGGGATGATGGGGTTAATTTCAGATACTAAAAGGTGAGGTGTTAGATAATTATTTGGCCTGTAGTTTGCCTTACACAGAACATCTGAGATACGTGCAATCCTTACTTGTCAAACAAGTGTTACTATCAGTGTACCTAGGGAAGAATGTGTGAAGTTTTATTGTTTGTTTGGGGGGTTTTTAACTTTTCCAATTTATTTATTATTTTTTGCTAGTAGAACAGCGACAAGACAGTTCTTAGGTTTCCATTTGACCTAATCTTGGAATCATGTCTTCTTTCACACTCACTTATCAAAACTTCTGGTGAGGCTTCTTTAAAGCTGTGAAAAAGTTGTGTTTGGGTCAGAGGAAAAAGGGGATGATAGTGACTAAGAGCTAATACATGGACTAGCAGTGTATGCTTCATTTCTGTATTAACTGAGTGAAGCATGGATGTTTTAGCTAAGGTTTTTTTCAGATTTTGAATTCATTGGATCTTTAATCTAAAACATCCGCTGGTAGGTGCATATGAATTAAAACTAAATGTAATGGTCAAATGAAGTAAAGTGTTGTAAAACTACCGCAGTGTTTTTCACGTTGTCTGTTACCATAGCATCTAAACAATTATGGCATAGCAGCACTGGCAGCTGGTGCTAGCTTTGAGAATACTTCTAAATTCTTTAATAAGAAACTTTTGGATTTTATATTAACAGGCTTTCAAGCCATTCTTATTAGCACCCATCTACCTTTTTTTGCTTGTGTTCAGCAGATTTTTGCACAGACCTGACATGATTTAGTAGTCAACAAGAAGAGAAGCACCAAAGACGTAGCTGGTTTTCAGTCTGGGGTCACTGACACTGCTGCATGGACTGCATGATACACGTGTTCACCAGGCTGTTCAAAGTGCAGCAAGTACCCTAATGCAAGGCAGTGCTTCGTTTAATTGCCTGAGGTACTTATTAGTATCATATTCACTGTTAATGAACTGAAATGCCCTGCTATGTTAGCAGTTTGATCACTGATAGTGGGATAAACTGGCAAAATTTGTTTGTGGTTAGCAGTATTTAGTAAGCATTTGATGCAGATTAGGTTGAATGAGGTTACTTTGTACATTGATGCCTTCAGAGCATCTCAGGTTTTTAAAATGGTCGTTGGAAAGAAATTATGATCTGCTGAGATGGATTGAGATAAACTGTAGGTCCTTCAGAAGCTTTGCAGTTCCTAAGGTTACATGTCTTTCTTCAACTCATCTTCTCTTGAAAGCAAAACAGTCAGGTTTTTGTCTTATTTTATCAGGAAAATCTAAAATATGAGGTTTAGGCATATGAGATACTACCTGAAGCTGAAGAAAGCCTGAAATGGCCAAAAAGGACTGCTGGGCAATGCTTCAGTCGGTCAGATTGTGCAGACAGGACAGCAGGGCAGAGCTAGACAGTGTGTGGTGCCAGTATTTTGTAGGAATAAGACTGCCATAATCTGTCATGGATAACAGCGTGGTGATCGAGCTGCTTGTGCTTAGACACCCATTCCTTTCGCTCTGTCCCAAGAGACCATCAGAAGAGGAAGCTCTTGGCTGGGAAGCTGCTGAAACAGGAATAGTTGAGCCAAGGCTGCAAGAACAGGAATAGATAGCCTGCATGTAAAAATGAGCAGGAAACTTATATTGTCCTATTTTGACTCTAGCTGCTGTAAACTAAGAGAAATTCAACAGTCCTGGTCCAGTGATTAAAGCAAGACCATCTGGAGAGAGACTGACTCTCAAACACCAGTGCCAGCTAACACATCTTTAGTAAATATTTATGGATGGATTGCCCAACTCATCCAAGATCTCTATTGGAAGCATTCACTCTTCTGGAACTATAGGAACTGCTGAACTCAAGGAGTTTACTCCTGCATTTTTTGAGTCAGATTTTTCCTCAGTCCTCCTTCTGGTGGATTTTTGAGAGTTGAGAGCTTTTTTTTTTAATCAGAAATTATTGAAGAATTGCATTTTCCCGTGACATACCTTACACTTGGAGCTTATAGGAATACCACCAGTAAGCATTTTCATGCCAATGGGTTGGAAAAAGAAACCTGTAAATCTCACCCCGTGAAGGAACATCAGTTCATTTATTTTGTGAAGAAGCTGACTGGGAAGAGAGTATTTGATAAGAAAACTGAGTCCTTGTATTAACTGCAGGCAGATAAGGGAGTGCCATGGATATCTTCAAATGGTACTTTCCATCTGCCTTGCACAAAATGACATGGTCTTGCCTCTGCAGGGAAATCTCTCCACCATCTAAAGAAGGAGCCTGGTTGACAAGCTTAGCCAAAATCCCACCTAGGGCTGGTAGAATAACTACTTTAGGATAAGAATGGCCATTTAAATATTCAGTATAAAAATGTGATATCACAGCCTCTTTCTGAAAACCACCCTTAGCAGTGCTTAAAACACAGTCCTTACCTGGTGATTAAGCCAAGAGACAAAGATCTATAATGTCTTGATCCACAAAGACTACACTGAACAGGGTGATGAAACTTGAAGGAGATGCTACATCTCCTGGCAGCAGGACAGAGAAGACTTCCTTCATAATCCACACAACCTAAGCCCAAATTCACGAGGACCAGACTGGTTTTGACAGGTATTACCTGTTCACAGACCAACACCACACATCATGGAAGCCTCAAAGACTACCCTGAGTATGTACAACATGGAGAGTAATCCTCAGAAATCCAAATCAGTCAACTTCTTTTCATTTTCACACATAACTTCACTTTTCCTATCTGACGGTGAAGGCACAACTGCCTCATGCAGAGGATTTTGCAATATGTTAGTCTTGCAATGAGCCACCTTGAAAAAGATATTTTAAGTGTCTATTCCATCATGCTCTTGCTTATACTTATGCTGTACCTAAGATTATATAAATGACACCTTTATCATCTGGTGTCTTTTCCCAAAGTCCACCACAAATGCTGTAAGTGTCCCCCTGCCAAGAGGCATCTCCTTCAACAGCCCTCCGGCCCTCAGTGTGGATCTTTACTAAACACTGCAGCAGCACTCTGATGGACAAACACATATAAACAGATTCATAACACATGAACATCACGTGCAAGGACTGCCCACACATCTCTGCTCTCACAATACCTCGTTCTCCGCTGGATCATTACAAGACCTGGAGCTTACATATCCCATGTGTAATATACTTTAGCAAGCACATCGAACATCCACAAGGAAATTGCATGTGTGAAACCAACCAATCAATAAACACCAGAATGAGCGGATAATTGGTGGAAAACAGACTTGTTCAAGGATCTGAGAAAGAATATTTCTTACAAATCCTTCATTTAATTTTTGCCTGTTCAGTTCGTATCTTCAAGGGAAACCTGAAAAATGCTTCAGAATAAGTACCTCGAAACTAAAACTCATAATACTATTGGAAATCAAAAATTGATTAGAGAAATACTACTTTTATAGCACGTTTCATAGCACTTCTTGTTTCCGTGACTGCTAGTTCTTGCAAGTTCAATTGATGATCAATTGCCCGTCTCCTTTTCTCACAAGAGATACATATCATCTGCTTTGTTACAGGTGTTTCTGAGGTACCTGCTGCATTTGCTCTCAAATGATTAACAAATTCAAAGTGGTTGCTCTCAGCCTCCATGTAACTCCAAAGACTTCTGCTTTTCTTTCAAGCTTGAAGAAGAGCCTGTATGCTTGAAAACTTGTCTGTTTTGACTGTACCAGTAATTAAAGAAACCACCAAAAAACAAACCTCCCTCATGTTCACGTCTTGCCTGGCTTAGGAATACTCTTTTAGAGTCAATTATATAAGATGCAATTTAACATATGCAAGTCACAGGATCACAGAATAGTTAGGGTTGGAAGGGACCTCTGAAGATAATCTAATCTAAACCAGAATCTTTTAAATTCTGAAATGTATGCAAAAAGTATTGTGTAAATGTTACAGTGTTTATCAGTCACACCATTCAAACAGATTTTAATAATCAGAAATTAAATTTCTTTTGCAAATATTTCTGAACATGAAAGCAATTTGTTAAATTGGATAAAGCTGTCTGTGGCCAATGCTTTTACATAGAGTGAAAACACACATTGTTTTTCCAGTGGTTGCACTTATTTTCTCGATTCTGATCCATCTTACTCTTTCTTCTCTGTGATTTGTTTAGTGACTGAGAAAAAGCCTGATATGGTCATCTTGATGTGGTTGTAATGGGTTGGGTAAACTGTATTTTGATTTTTTTTGTGTATTTTGTGGCTGGCAGATGTGCGCAACATTTATCTGAAGCAGCTGTGGATAAAAAGGCAGGTCTATCTGTTAGCTACTATTTACATGGGGATGTTGGTGATGGCCTTGGTGGTTGCATTGGTTCTGGGCTTCGAGATTTGAGGCTTGGCAGACAAGTGTCTTCTTGTCTCTGGGGAATAGAGAAAGTGTGGGAATAGGCTCCATAGTGGGAATGCCCTGTCTTGTGCCTTTATAAAAATGCTTTTCCTGCCCGTGTTTCCCTCTGTAGAGCTATTTGTTTGAATGATTTGTCAGTACTTAAAGAGCAGGCCAGTGTATAATGCTGTCTAATGTCATCAATTTTCTACATTTCAAACATATTTGGATAAACCTTTCAGGGAATAAATATAACACCAAAGCCCAGCAGTTGCAGCTTAAATCACTTGTACACAATGTGGTCTATTTTTTCTTAATGTATCTGCACTTGCTGTGAGGGAATTGGGCTAAATTTGCAACAGAGAAAGTACACTGCATTACATTTACAGGTTTCACAGCCTTGGGCATAGGAGAATTGGAATTGAAATACTTTTTCTCCTTCCCATCTCCTGCATTGACTGGTCGTCTGAAAGAAAAAAGAATATCATTAATTCAGACAGTGATGAGTATTGTTAGTTGGCACATCCTAGTCCAGAATATCAAAAAGATGAGCAACATATAAATCGTCCTGCCCTTAAATATGGTAAAACTTAAAACATCCCTGAACTGTGCACTGTACCAGCTGATGGCTGGGATGAATCAGAGCAACCATATGGCAGGGAAAGAGTTGAATGATGAAGCAGGAGGCTTAATTTTCTAAGCTTAAGAAGGAATGTCAAATAGTCACTAAAATAAATAAATAAATAAGTAGATAAATTGATATTGGAAACCATCTGAGTTCAAGAGAACAGTGTTTTGAGTTGGCTACATACACAGGCATATCACACAAACACACCCAGTGTTTTTTGAATGCTGTGCTCATCTGCTCTTTTGAGCAGCCTGTCGAACACATTGGGTGTATAAATATCCTACTCTGTGAAACAGTCTGTCTGCTGCTTATGATTCCAGCAATGATAGCATGTGCTGGTTTTTTGTGGCAGGGTCACCTCAGGTGCAGTGGTAAAGCAAGGGGATTTTGTGGCCCATTTGAGATTTTTGTGCATAGGGAGGAATTGCTGATGTTATTTCATTGAGACACTAGAGTAGAATATTACTGTGCTGCTTAATTTGGACATAGCCTTTGTTGGTTTAAGATTACAGCGTCCCTTTCAGAGTACTTTACTGATGCAGCAGTTTCTGGGTTGCTCTGTGGTCAGCTATCTATTAAAAACCTTAGGTAAGGCCTTTGATATTTTTTTGGCAAATAAGAGACAGACATTTCCAGCATGTGAGAGTAAGCAGGACGAAGAGATTAGTCTTTTGATGGTTTAGAGCTACCTGATTTGAACTTTAAAAGAGTCCTGTCCATTCAACATCTGTTTAAAGAAATAGCACTGGAGTTATCTGTAATTTCATGAGGATCTATAGTCCTTTCTATCAACTATTTCACTTTATGGAAAAAGTCTAGATGTACTTCTTTGCAGTTTCAGTGAGTCCTTTTATATACCTTGTGCAACACTGGATCACAGTGATGTTGCTGAAAGGGAGTGGGGTGGCTTATTTTGCTTATTTCCTGGGGACATTCTTCCTGAGCCTGCAGAGCGTCTCCAAAAACACTCCTCTTCCTGCTAGTCTCACAAGTCATGATGAGGAACAGCACACTTCCCACTTTCTCCCTGCAACTAAGAAGAGCATGTTGTGTGATGTAAAAATATTTCCAGACATCCATAACTTTGTGATCTCAGATCATTACTTCTTTTCTCGAACCAAAAGCAAGATCCTAGGGTTTGGGTTTTTTTTCCCCAAGGCTGTTGTATGAGCCAAAAATTCTGTGTTAGACGAAGTAAACTCAAAGAAAACTCTAGATTTCTGATATGTTTTGTCAAAATGTCCCCTGTTAATGTAGGCTCATTTATACTATGGAGCTCTTGAGCTGCAGGAAACAATATATTGGAATTAATTTGGGGTCTTTGTGGCATTTTGAGGAACTCCTGTGATCCAAAGCCTCATCTTTTAATTTCTGCACAGCATGTGCATGGCGTTTGCTACCATAAAGAGGTCAAATTAAGTCAGTAACTGTATGGAGGAGACTTGCTGACAACAGCAGTCACAAAACAACTTCCCCTGCTCTTGGTCCCTTGCCCTCGCAGAACAAATCCGTTCAAAGAAGAGGCAGACTGGTTTGTTCTTCTCTCAGAGAGCCATTGAACATGAAACGAACTCCTAGTGCCATGCAAAAGTCACAGACAGCACAACTGTTATTAGAGGATAATGGTCTTTTTGTAGTCAGCAATGGGCTCAGTGCTGTTTCTGCTGACTGTGAGCCCCGCAGTGTAAGGCATGGTAAGCCTATAGCACTATCCATAGCCTGCAAACAGAGAAATGAACCTATGACCCTCCCTCCCTTCACTGCCGCAGAAAAGCCACCTTTCTCATGTAAATGTGCCTCTTTTGTTTCGTGGTGTTAGCAGCAATGATGTCATATATTCAACCATCTCTTATTTTCCAAAGTGTATAAAGCACTCATGAATGAAAGACATGCAGAGGTTTGAAAAGAAAATCACAACAGCCGGTCAGAATTAGAGTCCAGCATTATTAAATACTGTGTGTCTTGCTCACACTACCCTCAAATGCATCCCTTTGGCTAATTGTTAGAGTGTGTGAAGGTAGAAAAATTGTCACCTCCAGAGCATTGGGATCTCTAAAATTATTATTTTTTATTTTTCTTTTTTTTTGGTGTGTGATTCAATATTAACTGAATTTTCTCAACCAAAATATAATGTACTGTTTGTCAATATCAGTTAAAATCATGTGGCTTCAATAGGCGAGACTCATTGCAAGTGTTTTCTTTTGGCATCCAACTGTGCTTTTTGATTTATTGAAGCAGGATCACTTTCCAGTTACCACTGTAAGTAAGACCATATCCAAAAAACAAAAAAGACAAGAACCTGGAAAGCAAAACCTGTGGTGTTCAGTTAAATAACCTTCCTTTCTTTTAAAGGAAAAATTCATCCGGGAAATTCAGGAAATATACAAAGATATTTTGGAAAGCAATTTAATTTTAAATTGAAGCTGAATGGCTAATTAACCACTGGTTAAAATTCTACTGTGGTAGGTTGACTTTGTTGTCTTGCTCTTCAAGAGGGAATAAGAATCTGAAAGTCAAGCGAGAAGAAAAAAAGTGGTAACATTTCTGTAATACAACAGGGGATTTTACAAAGCATTCCCTTGTTCTATATGCCAGGATCCAGCCAGAATTAGCATGTTCTAAAAATAATAAGAAAATCTGTTAATTATTTATGTCTGCTTACTTGACTATTCATTAGTATGTGTTTGTTGTCACTGCAAAGACAAAACTCAAAAAATCGCTGCTACCAAACCTATTCCGGTATTTTAGTTTGTTATAGCAAAAACTGGACCAGAGTAGGCACAAGCTGTAGGGGAACATCTTTTTCAGCATGCAGAGGAGAGTATGGAAAACAAATAGAGGGCAGCCAAAGATGTAATAAACAGAATTTATGAACCAATACATGTACATCAGTTGTATTTGTTAGGGCTCTGAGGCTTCAAAGATTTATGCCGGGGGACTACTCGGAGTACATAAAGTCTTTTAGTATCACTACTAACGTTATCTCTGGGTGTTGAGTTCAGATGTTTAGGTGTCAGTTGCAGAAATGAAAGAACTTATCAGTGTACAGATAGGTAACAAACAATTTTATTATTTTTTTGTTAAAAGAGTGCCTCCTGTCAACTTATACTTCTTAAAGGTAGGTCAGGTCCTCAGATGGCACAAAGCAGTACAGCTCAACTGAGGTAAATGAGTCTTTCAGTGTATACAGAGTGAGCTTTTACTCCTCAACTAAGGTCTTCAAGGCATCGGAGAATACAGCAATTGAAATTCCTCCACCAGGAAATACCAATCACCACGGAAAAAAAGGAAGAAACCCAGGACTGGGGGGAGAGGACTAAATCAGAAGAGGATAACAATATGTGGAAAGTGAAGACAGATTTGTTCAAATAGGGCACCTCTCTTGTCACAGCTAAACCTGGTCATGAAATCAGCACTCATCTGTGTGAGTTCCCAAAAGATCCACATGGGAAAGTATACCAGGTAATCCCCTAACACATGAGAGAATCAAATGCCTGTGAAGTGTGCATGATCCCACGCACACAGAGTGCAGAAGATGCAGATGAATATTAAACTTTTATTGCCCAACAGAGCTGCACAGCCATCAGGCTGTCTGCTTTTCAGAAAGGTGCTGGTCTGCATTAAGAGACATTTTGCCTTTTTATTTCTTTTTTCCCCCACTTGGTGCACCAAAGCCTATAAGATACTTTTGACCAGAAAAAAGAACCTGAAAACAGATGTGACCTTCTCTCCTAGTGTTTTGGGCAGTCATCCTGGATAGTCAATGCAGAGTGACGTACAGCAGTTGGGGAATGGGTGCAGGCTTTCTAAGTAAGGATGTTCTTTTTTTTTACATTAAACAATCACTGCATAATACCGTGAAAGTTTAAGAGCTTATGAAGTGCACCAGCTTGCATGATTTCATGTAATGATTCATTCAGGAAGTGGAGCAGTTTGCAAAGTGTAATGTTTAATCTGTTGGTTACTAGAAAACATTCAGTTAGATTACAGAAAATATTAATGAATTAATGCTCTTTTTAAAAATCTTACTTAATGTTTACTCTTCAAGCAGTGACACTTTGAGTGTTTTACATGATGCTGAGCTTTAGACTTTCAGTTATGTTGTTCAATTGCATTTTTTTATCCACTCCAGTGGGTCCACTTGGAGAACAGGGTCTTAATGGAGAACAGGGTCTTAATGGAGGGCAAGCAACAGTTTGAGCTCTAGGTCCTACTTAAGTTCATCTAGTTGTTGAAAATAACAATTAAAAAACCCAAAACCAAAGCAAATCCCACTTCATATAACATGTTTTTTCCCTCCAATCTGACTATCCATTTTTCACCATTTCTGATGACTGGTATCCAAAAAATTAGTGGTAGAAAATAATTGGAACACATGCTTGCAAATGCTGAATATTTACTTGAAATATTCTGTTCCATTTCTCCAGACATGATCACTGATAACAAAAGAAATGGTGTCATCTTAGAATTAACTTTCTGATAAAGATATATTCTGGGAATGACAATGCATTATGATAAGGCATTTGCCACTGGAAGGAATGAATTCAAAAACTTTTGGTGTTTTCTGACCAAGAGGACAGTGCCTGTTATTGATTGTGACTGTGCTTGATGTCAGAAGTCCTTTTATTACCATATTCAGTGCAAAATGAAAGGCTGAGTGATAGCTGTAGCTCAGAAACTGGAGGGTGGAAACCAGAATAGATGGAGTAAAGGCTGTCAGCAGGGCTTAAAATCCTAAGCTCTAGGGGCTGAATGCTGCAAAGCCTCCTGTCTATAAGGCTAGTCCTGCAAAGTTAGGTCTCAGCAAGGTCCAGTACCAAAACAAGCGAACGGCATCTGCCCTTTTCCTCATTTTTGTGTTGTAATTTTAATTCAATTGCGTGTAGTTGTTTCAAAACCATGTATATTTTGTTACATATCCTCTGTTATCTAAAGCTATAGTGTAGGGGAAACAAGGGGAAAATAAATGACACCTAACAGCTTCCCGAGAAAACAGTCAATGTTTTTACAAGAAGGAAAGGGAAGACAGAGACATAAAACAGAAACCAAAGATTTTTATGATGGGCTTTAAAAGAAGAATCATAAAAGTGATGATGGGAGCAAAGAAGTCAAAAAGGTTGAACCTGAAAGAGAAAACAATATTTAGGAATGACAACAGAGAAGAAAATATGCCAAGGTCATATGAAAAGGATAAACAGAGAAAGACAAGGAGACAGGAAGAGTTTGTTTGAGCACAGCAATTTCTATCACAATTCAGGCAGATATGCAAAGAATAAGGACAAAATGCAAGAACAAAACAAATAAATACAGTAACTAGAATAGCACAGATGTGCACAGTTGTTTTATCTCCACTGAAACTACAAAGGAAAAAGAGGGCTTTTGAAGAACAGCTTTTTTTAAAAAAGAACAACAGAAACCTGCCTGGCAATTCATCTGACTTGCAGAAAGTTTAGAAAGGATAGTAAAATAAACTGTGGATGTGTTTCTGACCAATCTTTATCTCTGGCAAGAATGTATGCCTGCTTTTGCTTGAAAATGTTGTCTGGGTAAACCCTTATGAGGTAGTAATTTTCTGTATATGGGTATAGAAGACTGATAATCCTGATATACAAATGGAAGCTCTGTATTGTTTATCAGTTGCCCCAGCAAACCAGAAATATTTCATGTTATACTCAGTACAAGCAAGGATGCTGCATAAATCTCTATGTACTTCCAGAGTAAAGGAAATAGGTTTCAAAACTTCATGGATACACTGCCATGTATTTGGAGCTTATGATCACAGTATAAGGATATAATTTCCAGTCCACTTCTTATTTTATGACACAAAGAGCAAGCCTTTCCTCTTTTTCTAAGAGTGCAATTTATGCCAATCCCCCAAATAACTTTGGACAATTGCCTTTGAATACTCTAATGTAGTGCCTAGCACGATGTTGATTTTACATCTATTGGAATAAGACAAGGAATACATAATAGGCTTTCTAAGTGAAATGATACCTTCAGTCATCTGGAAACTGTTGTAAGGTGTATATTTGCACTGCTGATTTTCCTAGAGTATTCCTATCAAGCATTCAGTGCAAAACTTCAGAGTACAAGAATAACCCATGTACAATTGCTTGTCTGTAAGTGTGAAATGTCCAGAAACTTCTATATTTTTTTGTTTTGTTTTTGTTTTTCTTTTCCCAAAGGGAAAACATTTTGAGTCCTGTAGCAGTCACAGGCATACTAAATAGCCTGTCTCTGCTACTGCACAGCCCTTCTCTTCAGCACTTCACATGAAAAGTTTCATCCAAGTCTCTGGATGCTGTGTCATATCCTGAAACATCACTCAGCAGCCACTGCTTCTACCTGAACAATTCCCCAAACTTTTTGCAGCAAAGACTTTATCTTCTGATTTTGAGTTCCTGTTTAAACAATGCATAATGCTTATTTCTGTTTCAGCAAGATCATTCTGCTTTGGGCAAAAACCTGGCCATATGCATGGGCCCTAAATTATTAATTGTCTTATGTCCAAGCAGTACTGATCTTCCCTCCTCCAGAACTGTTGTTTGTTCCTGAACAGTCTAAGTGTAGACAGGGCACTCCTCTGGGAAGTAGAAAACATGTCTGAGAGGGCCCCATCCCAGGCAGGAGTAGAAAGCAGCAGTTGTGAGTTTCCTGGGTAGCAGCACGATGCTTGTGTTTATTGAACAGAGCAACCTGTGGTTGAACATTTTTCACAATTCCAAAGTTTTCTTTACAACGTCTGGGCTCATTGTTGCTCAGCTTAGTGGCAAAGTTTACAGTGATGTTTCTCGTGCTGAACAGCTGTCCCTTGAGAATGCTTCTGGAGTGCTGATTATCTGCTTCAGTCTTCAGCTGACCTGATTAATTCACCTATACCTATTTTAAACAAAGATTATGTTGTAAAGGATGGGTAGGCAATGTCAACCCAGCCTCAGACATGGAATCCATGTGCTTCTGTCATCAGAAGGATTGTTTATTCCCCTTTGAACACACCTCCTGGGAAGTCAGATGTGGATCACAGTTACTGGACTACACTGTACAGTATCAAAGCTGAATTTCCTATACCCTTTCTATTCGAATCAGCAACCATAACAATGAAGTTACCCAGAGCACCCAAGGGGATAGGCAGGGATAAGATACAAAGCCTCATTGAGAAGGAGCTATCAATTAGCAGGCACACATTTACTATTCAAGCTGCATTATAAAGTAATTAAATGTAAGCGGTCCTTCATTCAAAGCTTCAGGGGCAAGTAAATAAACTTAGCGGAAGCCACAGCTATTAAATGAAGACAGGACATGGGCAGTCAACAGCAGTAAAAGACTTAGAGAAAATAAACTCTTTCATATTAGGCTTGGGGAGGGGGCATTGCAGTGGACTCTGAGCGCAGAAACTTCGCTCCAGACTTTGGAGGCTCTTGCTCACGGCGTCATGCAGTTGAGTTTTGTTCTTAACAAAGGGCTGGGGTTATAAAACCACAGTGTAACCTCTGCAAGCTGACAAGACTTATTCTCTGGGCACAGGGTGAATTTTTCAAGGCTTTACGAGTAAATGATTAGTTTACATGTTCCAATGAATTAAACTAGACTGCTTAAAAGACAGGGAAGTTTCATGGTGTGGGCATGCATAATTAGAGCAGCCATGCAAGATAATTTCTCTTTGCTGATGTCAGTGGAAGACGGGGAAATAAACCATGGTGTCTTTACCAAAGTGATTTGGTTTCATCTGGGTCAAAGGTATTCAAATGCTCTTGTTGAAATGACACTGGTATTGCATGATATCCCAAAGGGACAAGTTAAAATTTCATTTGTGCCAAGAGTGTGCACTGCCAAGTCTTGGTGTGTTTGAGCTTTCTCACATTTAACACTGAGTTTGCTGGGCTTGTTCATTGTGCATGATAACTAAGGAGCCTTATGTGTTGCTTCACTTATTCTAGAGCACATAAAACAAGTTGGAGCTCTAACAGCTCAAATCAAAATCTTTCAAGCCCTTAATGGGGGAATTATCTTACAGTTACCCCTCGCAGTGAAAGCTAGTACAGAAATATAGTTCATGCAATAATCTCTCTTGGGTACATCTAAAGAAACTTGTGGGGTTCAGTCCCATACTGCTCTGGTCAGCAACCTCTGCCGATGCTGTTTGATGCTTTGGCTCCCTACATGAGATTTGAATCTTCAAAACTCTTCATGGGATCAATCCCAGCTGATTTTACTCATCTTCATATTAGGCACACAACCTGAGATGTCTTCTAGGCTCCCTTTGTTGTCAAGGAAGTTTCCTAGGTGCCTCTCTTCAGAGAATAATTTACTCGTTTCCCTAGGACTGACTGTGGATGAATCCGTTTTGTTTCAGCCTGGAGAACTTATTTTTGAGCAGGCAGAGACTGGCCTAGAGGCAACATACCCTTCCTCTCCATCTCCCTCGTGTACTGTATTGGAAGAAGCTGAAGGTGTTTCTCATCCTTCCTGAAGTCTTTCCATTCTTCAGAGTGCTGCTTCTATAAAAAAGGCAAATCTCAAGAAGCACCTGTATTCACACTTAGGTTTCACTCCAGCTGCTGGGAGAACATTGCAGGATCCTTATGCAGCATACACACATCTGACAATATTGGGTCATGGATCCTGTATTCCCTTCAGCACATTTATATGTACATAATCTTATTGTGTTCTTTATTCTACCTTTTTCTCCTGTTTCCAAAACTTCATTCATGCTGAAAATATTTATTTTAGGACTTTTCCCCGTGGCATTTTCATATATACTGGAAAGTTGCCATATCTTTATTATTTTCAGATTTACAATTAGTTTAGCTTTTGTCTATCTGATTTTTTTTTTCTAATGTGGATTACTGTCCTCCTACAGTACATTTTATCTCTATGAAGCCTGATTTCAGGCATATTTTCACCCTCCTCCATATTCTACAGAAGCAACAACCTTTGCTTTTTTCAAGATGTGTTTTTAGCTCTGTCTCAAGATTGGGTGCTACTTTTGTTTGTGATCAATGCAGGAAGCAAGAAATCTCTCATGCTCTTTACTCTAGTCCAGTATTGGCTGAATTTCTAAGGCTTCTCATGCCCTCTCAGTTTTGCTTTGACTGTGTGATCTGTGATCTGGTAATCTAGTCCACTGAGCACTGAGCTTTGTTTCCACCATGTTGAGACTGATCTGTCTTCTGCAGACTGATACCACTTTACTTTTTTTCTTCTAAGTTTCAGTCAAGGACATCTAGTAATATTTTCTGTATGACTCCTCCGAAGTCCTTGGGAAATTAAAGCTAAATTATGAGTGCTGCAAACTCTCCCTCTTTATAGCAACATGGCTTATGTGAATGTAAAGTCCCTGGACTTTTATAAAGGCTTGAAGTGTTGCTCCCTTTGGTTTCATGTACGAAACTTATCTCTCAAAGCTGATATTCTTTCTAGTCATGCAGGAAATTTTGGAGTCCACTTCTGGTAAACAGAATTGTTCTTTCTTACCTAAGATAAGGTGTTAATCAAATCCCGTGGAACAGCCTTAATAATGCTAAATTTAACAAGCCCTCTTTCCTCTCAAACATCAATTAATTTTCATACCCAAACAACCACTGGACTTCTACAGCTGCACTGGAGCTTCTCCTCACTCCTCCTGGTGGTTCTCTTTCTCATGATTAGGTAGTGGTTTTGTGGCAAGCTTTAGGGTTTCATCACACAAAAAAAATGAGTCTTCAGCAGAGCAGCAGATTCACTAGTATAAAAACCAACTAAAAAGACATGTAAAGGGTAAGAATGGGGTTCTGTCTCCTAGTTACTCTAAGTAACACTGGTGCTGTTGTTAGTGGATTCTGGGAATCAATTTCCTGGCAAAAAGGAAGAGGAAGGTATTGTGGGAGGTTTCTGGCCTATCCATGTAACTTATTAGCACACCACAAGGCCCTTGACCTTCATACTTCTACACAAATTTGGGTTAAAAACCTCTAGGTGGTTCAGCTTTCCAGAGCCCCATTGTACACCAGCCCTCAGCACTGAGTGTGTCCAGCGGCCACACAGCATCACAACAAAATCAGGGAAGCCATAAAGCTAAAGCAAAGAAAATCCTACTTCACTGTCACTTGGCAGAGGTGATTACCAGAAGTTACTGATATCTTTTGACTCAACCCTGCTGCCATCATCAATGTCCATAGGAAAAAAAAAGAGTGAAAAAACCCCCAAAGCACACAATGTTAAGCGTGACCTTTCAAAAAAATGCTATTAAAAAGCTGATGGCCATTACAATCTTAACATTACAGCCGTAACTGTGCACACGCCTCCACCTTAAACAGAAATTGCAGGCACTATTAAAGCTCAAATTCCCTGTCATTTTTTATAACTTTTTTTTAGGATTCAAACAATTGTTTCTTTTCATCTGAAATCCTCCAGGTCTGTGATGCCTTAAAACGCTTAATATATTTGACATGACACATTATTCTATGTCACTCTCTGTTGCACAGTCTGCTTCTTCAGCTAATACGACAAATTGTCACAGGGGGAGAAGCATCAAGAGGAAATCCAGGAAAGGAAATATGCATTTTAATTTCACCAGGGTAGTAAGGATGTGAAGCAAGGGCAGGTGCATTGTATGTGTGACAGTCTGCAAAAGTAAAGTCCTTGTACTAGACAGGAAAATGGACAATTTGGGGGTGGTTTTTCCACAGTCTGGGACATCTGGGTTTTAACTATACAGGACCAGAATACCTAAAATTAATACTCTCCCCAATAAAGTCCCAATTTTTTAAGGGTGCTTAGTGAAGATAAGTGGAAATTTTTAAGAGGCAAACTCTCCCTGAAAATGCAGACATGCAGAGTGCCTCTGAAAGTGGAGCTTTTTTCTTTTTCTTTTTCCTTATTTTTTCTATATAAATCATGCATGCATAATAGGGCAAGGCAAGTAGATGGGGTGTCGGGGGTGCCTTGTAATGAAGTATAAATCAGGAGTCCAGTGCATCTGGATGGGCTGTGATATCTCTTTCATGAAATCACTGGCAACAGGGTGGCATAAAGGGAGTATGAAACAGGAAATCATCAACAGGTTTTGTTCTGTGATTTGTCTCAGCGATACCATGACAATATTGGCTGCATTCCCACAGGGCACAAATAAAGCAGCAGTTCGGGAAGCCTGACGTTAATTCACAAAAATCTGATGATACCCACCGAATTTCCCACTGCTGTGATAATGCAGCTTCAGCCAGCTGCTAAATTTCCTTCTTCTAAATGCTTTCCAAAATATAAGGGGAAAAGTCCAAAGTAAGCAGAGTCCAAACCAGACCAGTCTCTTCCGTTCTTACACCTGTGGTGTATCCAGCTGGGCCTTGGAGGTGAGATCGAAGAAATTGTGGTTTGTCCAAAGTTTAGTATTCCCTTGTCAACCACTTATAAAGACCTTTTGTGCCTTTATGCTTCCAAAAGCTTTCAGAGGCAGGCATAGACTGGAGCAAAGGTGGTGCTTCCTCTATTAGAGAGAGCATTTGGATAAACTCTGCCATATCACCCAGCAGTATACCTCATATCCCTCACCAGGGTTTTGGGGGAAACTTAGGAAGAAATCAGACAGTTATTTACTGCCTAAGTACCTCTAGCCCCACACTCTGACAATGTGTATTCATAGGCACTGTGAGAATATGACTATGACCTATAACTGAGTGGGTTAAGCTTGAGATCTGTATGTGATAAAGATGAAAAGGAGCACTCTTACATAGTCTGAATTGAGCTGGATTTATCTTCCTGGTCTTTGGATAAGTTGGTAAGTTTTTTCTCCCTTTTTTTTCCAGTTACATCTGTTTGGTTTTTCCTCACTTTACCATATATATTTTCATGATTTGACTCCAAGCTTTCAAGAATGATAGTGACTTAGAAGAAAAGGTTTTAAATAATAGAAACTCATGAATTTTGGATATGGAACACTCCGATATTTCTAAATGACACAGTTAGGCTTTTTCCCAGCTGAAATTTTTGGCCATTTGGAAGGAGCAATGTATGCACATGGGCTGGTATTGCTGGCATCCCATCAACCTGTCAGATCAGCAGAGCTCTGGCTTGACTCCGGTCATGCAGAAATGCCAGTCAAATGGTAACTGCATTATAATCCATAAATCTGACTTCTGGGATTGCCTGTGAGGGTAGTGCTCTCACACAGCAAATCAGACACTTCACAAAGCATTGAACTCAAAAGGATAAAACACAAGAACATATTTCTAGCCAGAAAACACTAGAATAATATGTGTGTCTACTCTACCACTTCACCAAACTCTAGGATCACCATCAATCTGCATTATAAATGCAGCAATTTTGTTATCTCTGGAAATGCACAGGCAAGTTACTGAAAGAGAGGGATTATGAAATTTTTGTGCTTTTTAGCAGGTCTGAGTGCAGGACTGTGTTTGCAGATGGCAGGATCACTGTTTGGAGTGGGCTGTTACCAACCATATGTCTAAAAAGAGCCCTAAATCCCTTATCAGGCCTTAGATTATTCACTAATTTTGTCCTAAAATTTGTATTTTCTCTTTGTGAAGTACACATACTCAATACATGCACGTTTGCTACCTTTTCTTACTGGTGTAGCAAACTAATATCAAGCTTTGTAAAAATAATGATTTATGAAATGTAATGAATGTTACTTCAGCTTTAAAGTAAAATTATTGTAACAAGAATGATATTTTTTCAAGCTGGCTCTTAAATCTGGGATGAAAAGTCCTCACTTGAAATGGGCATGCAAAATTCCCAGGAAAAATGAAAACAATCAAAAGTCAAAAGAAAAGGGCTATTTTTGAATGATGGAACTAAAACCAGAACAAGTGTGCCAGTGTCAGGCTTCATTGTGAAAAACAGAAAATATAATTTGACAAGGGAGTGGCCCATCATATTGCTTTATTAGCTGTTTTTCATTGGGGTTATTTTTTTTAATTTGGAAAGTTAGCTTTCCATTTTTAACATTCAGAAAACTATTTCCGAGAGAGCACAGTGGTGTCATACAGATTGTTTTGTAGGTCTACTCTCACCAAAATGCATAGCCAGAAAGAGCTACTTTATACTGCTGGTTCAAACACTGTTTGCAAAATTCTCTCCATCTGTCCAATGAAAATAACTCTGAATGAAATGGATTAGAATGCAAATAGTTTTAAATACGCATATGCATACATTCTTCCATAATCCTGTAACTGCGCTGATTATCCAGAGGAAATCTCCTTGTGTTGTAAAGTGTGGAGTTTTTTATCAACTTAATATCTCATATTTTCCAGGTGAGAGGTTTTGAGATGGATTTTGAATTAATTGTAGAATGAGAGATGTGCAGAAGACAGGCTCTACATTAAATCAGGAGACCAAGACTTGATTGTGTTTCAAATCAACTTAGATCATCACGCAACAATAGTGTACTCTGTGTCTTGACAAACTTAAAAAGAAGGTGGGCATCATACATACAGCTGGATATTTTGCCCCTGAAATCATTAGCAACTTCACTAAAAGATCTCCAACAAATCCAGTTCAACTCCTTAATTAATTTAAATATAAACTGCATTCTGAATACAGCCACCTGACCCCAAGGTGATAGCACTGAAAATGTGAAGTAACTGAAGATCAGATGGTTAAAATCCTGGAAAAATTTATTACCATAAATCCAGAATAATCTTAAATATCCTTTCTCAGACTTGCAGAGGTGTCCTTATTCATTTTCAGCATGATTGGTACAATTTTATGTCTAAGATTTTCCAATACAAATGGAAGAAAATTATTGGATAAAGTTGAAATAGGCTTTAATGACCATGAAAGCAGCCTATAACTACACTGCAGAAGAGCAATTTGCTATTTCTTCAAAATACATACCAGTCAGTCTATCTGCCAACTCCCTTAACATAGAGTATATATAAATTTGTGTATTAAAAAGAAGTACCTAAGAGCTTGCTTCTGACAGGTGCTGAATGCCTGACAGAAGAAGCTCAGAGACTGTCAGGATCCTACTCAAAATAGATGATTTTCACAGACAGCAGAATAACTGTGAAAGAACATTCCTAACCTCAAATAAATACCAGTTTACCAACTTCACTTTCTGATCTGAATTGAAACCACACAACATTGTTTATATATAACAGATGTCTTATAGTTTTTTAATTTTTTGTATTTAATATTTGAATTTATAGACAAAACATTGTTAAAGGTTAAGTTAAATTGTTGTTTGTTTGTTTGCTTTTATGTGCAGTTTCCCATAGCTGAAACTAGGAGAACTGAAAAATTCTCATTAAATGCGTATTAATTTGCATCTTATCCCAGAGTTAGGATTTGGCTGAGATGCAATGAGAACATTTCTTTTGACATCGAAGTGCTTCAGTGGATCTTTCTGGCTAACCAGAACTGTTTGGAGACACTTCCCAGGTAGGGAAGTGTCTCCAAACTTCTGCTGACCCATTGTAGTCTGAACTAGAATCAGATATTAAGTTATTAAACAGATATTAGGTTATTAAACAGTACTGATACCAATACAGACCCCTGAGGGACAGTACTCATTACTGATCTCCCTCTGGATATTGAGGTATTGACTGCTCTCCAGATGTGAACATCTATCCAATTCCTTATCTATCATAGAGCCCACCCATCAAAACCATATATCTACAATTTAGAGAGGAGGATGTCATGCAAGACCATATCAAAGGCCTTACAAAAGTCCAGAAGGATGACATTCATAGCTCTTCCCTTGTCCATTGATGGAGTCGCTCCATCGCAGAAGGCCACAGGCTTGGCCAGACAGGACTTGTCCTTGGTGAAGCTGTGCTGGCTGTCTCAAATCACCTCCCCATCCTCCATGTGTCTCAGCACAGCTTCCAGGAGGATCTGCTCCATATAATTGCTTTAAAGTTGCCTTTGCAGTCATTTAACGTGTTTACCAAGTCAATTCTGAATTTCAAAATAGTTTTGTGTGTGCATGTATGCTTGTTTTTTTGTTTGAGTATTTTTGCAAACTGTTGGAAATAAACTTCAGATTGCACTGACATGTCATACAATTTATGCAGAGGAAAGCATTCCAACATTCTTTCTTTTCTTCAGATTAGATATGTGTTTATTACAAAACCTTGAACTGTCTGTGTGTGACAAGGTAAAAAAGAAAATTCACACAGCTTAACACATTCTCCACTAGATCTTAGTGCTTAATTTTATGCAGATTAGCATATAAACACAAATATAACAAGACACATCATTGCTGAAGGCTTCTAACATTTCTGCATACATGAGAAAATTAACTGGCACCACAATAACATTGTTGGGGAGCTATGCCCAAGTAACTCCCTGCATATTTGATTCTAAAATAAAAGTGACTTTATTCTAGAATGATTATTCCCTTCTGGAAGCAGAGTAATTATTCTGGAATGAAATTGCTTTTATTCTGGAGCTGAATGTCTGCACTGGGGAGGTATTCCAGAATAGTTAAATTATACCAAAATAGCAATAATGGAAGTTATTATAGAGCAGCTCTGCTGGTTAATTTCCCCCGTGTAGAGCAGACCAAAGGTTGAGTTACACCAGAATGTATCATACATAATTATGTGAGTGATTGCTGTAGAATAAGACAGATTGCAAAGAGAATTACTCCCATTTAAGACAACTCCTCATCCTCCTCCTCCATCTCACCCTTCCCCCCTGCCCTGAATAAAATCCCAGTTGATTAAGCCCTGCAGCTAAAAAAGTTTCAATTTTTTAAAAAAGAACAAATTCCAGGGCAGGACAGTAAATTATTGTAGCCAATCCCATCCAAATTAGAAGAAACATCCACAGTTGGCACTACTCTGTTTACTGCCTCATACATGTGTCATTCATACTGCTTTGTCCTCCTTTCCACTCACAGTGACAGCTATCATCATACTCCAGAAACAAAACCCTCTTGTGTCTGTTCTTACTGAGCTGTGGCTGTTTCAATGGATTTCACTTTGTGTCCTGGAAAGTGTCAAACCCCAGAGTGCATCATGTGAATCTGCCTTTCTGAAGCAAATCTTGCACTTGGTGCCTCATCCTTCGCTAATGAGAAATGGGGGAGGGAGGAAAGAGGGAATTTCTAGCATTTAAAAACAGGAACTTCGAGGTAATTTAGTGGAACAAACTAAAGGTCTGTAGATATGATACATTTCACCTTTGTAGGGAGGCAACATGATAAGGATAAACTTGTGGGGTTTTGTCAAACCTCTACCTCCTGCCAAGCTTTTCTTTGCCTTTCATTCCTGGGACTGGACAGTTGGGTGAAGTCCAAGATTTGGACTTCATTAAAACTAAGACTGTTCCACACAATTAGGGCTGTGCACAGGTTCTTAAAGAAAGAAACATCCACTTGCACTCTGTTCTGTTGTGGTGTACACTGGCTGTAGCTCAGGCCCCCCCATACTTCTCAGGCGTGTTAAATGAGCAGCACTGTCAGGGGCACAGTCCCGCTCTGTGGAGCTCTGGCACGGCTCTGGAAGGCTCTGAAAGATTTATATTATCTACACAGAAAAACAAGTCAGAGTAAAGGTCTGTGAGGGGAGAGCTGAAGGGAAACTTGATGATGTCTGCGAGTATCGCAGTGGGAAAAAAAATCTTGCTGTGGCAGGCTGCTCCTGGGTCTGAGATCTAGGTGTTTTGACTGGTGTGTCTAAGCGTCTTCCCTGCTCATATTCTGACATGGAAGCTCTACTTCCCATGCCAAGTAGTCTAAACCTTGGAGGCTATCTGGCCTTAAGCCCTTATTTTATGTGCTGGCAACCTGCTTGCAGTATGTTAATGTTTTGTTGACACCGAGTCTTTGCTGGCTGTCCTTAGTTTTAGTAGGGTGAAATCTCACTTGTGAGAGATAGACAGTGCATACCCACAAACATGATACATGTTTTATTTTAGAAATTGCATTCTCATCTGCACCCAGCTGTTTTTCAAGTAGTTGGATTAATCCTGAAAGACCCAAGACCCCGGGGCTTTAATGATATCCCCAGTCAGTTGTGTGTTTAAAAAATGAACCCTGGAAAGATGCTTTGTGTCTTGGAGGCCTCTGATTTTCAGTGGTGAATTGAGTGCCCCTGTGTGCTGCATTCTAAAACTTCAGAATAGCTAAGAAAAAGAGTAGAAAAAGCTAGTTATATTTGTCAACAGTCCTCAAGACCTTGTTTTGCCCTGTAAGGAGGTTATGTGACTTTCTAGCTTTCAGATGCCTGACTTCAACTCTGTAGCCTGTCAGCCTGTGAAAATAAGACTTGGGTGATTGTGCTCTTAGTCCATATCTATTTGTCTATTGTCCTCTGATAGCTTTTGTACACTTTGATCGATGTCAGTGAAACGTGACTGAGGAAGCCAAAGTCTCACATATGCACAGCAGTACCCAGGATGGGCTGGTCTGTCAATTTGTGGTGCCACTAAAAAAAAAGCATGCTAAGTTTTACTTGCTGTCTTCAGGAAATTTTTAAAGGCTTGAAATTGAATGAATCAAGTGAGACCTTCAAGGACTGAATCACATTATCTGACCCAAAGGGAAGTGGTTCAATTATTCTAAATGAGAGCTGTTGATCCCTTTGGAAGTCCTGCCCATTTAGAAGCCTGATAAATGCACAAATCTGCTCCATAGTTTATGCTGAATTTCACCTCAGGTTTTTGTTCTTTTTATATTTGTCTCACCAGCTCTCTGAGTTTAAAATGTGTGTGCACATTCCTTTCCCAATTCCTCCTCCCAGAAAGTCAGGCAAATTGCACATGGGTGTTCCCAGCGATGTTCTAATAAAACATTTATCAAAAATAGATGACCTGTGTTACAACTTTGTCCATTATTTCTCACATAGTTTTTCGTCAGGGTGATGGTAACAGAGGGTACTACTGTAGAAAATGCCCACTATTTGGGTCTCCTAGTAATCTGAGCTCAGGAAATTTCATGGTACCTTTATGTTCTGAACAGGAAACAAAGACTGTATTTCATCGTCAGAATATTGTTTCTTCATTTTAAGACTTTAAGACAATTGTATTTAAAAAAATTTACAACTCTAGTCTTATATTAAGAGGTCGTAAATTTAGGGTGGTAATAACTACTTCAGCTTATTAAGTGTCCTTGCTATATATACACACTACTTTTGGGTGGTGAGGCAGAGATAATAGGTAGGAACTCATATCACTGCAATCACACATTAAGTGCTCACCAGATTAAAAACTGACACACTAACAAGTCATAACAGAGTAACAAGCCAGATGAAGTAAGTGGCTCCCAGCTCATGACCTTGCTGAGTAGCCTTCCCTTTGCAAGAGAAACGGGGTTCCTGGAATTCTTGCAGTGGTTCTCCAGCCTATACTCCTCATCTCCCTTGTGGTCTCTGACACTTTTTCAACTGCATTTATTTGCTTTTAAATTATAAGCTTGTTAATGCTTAAGAAATGTTGTTTTATGAAACAATTAATTATTAAGCTTTAAAACAACTAAATAATAGATATACTGTCTACATTTAAACTCCTTGTCATGGAGAAATTCAGGTGAATGTTTTCTGTTTCATTTACAGTGTCTCTTCTGAGAAACTCCAAGTCTGTGATGCCTTATCCTTTCTTTGACAAAATGTCATTCACACCTTTGTTTTACAGGTGTAAGACAGATGGTCTTACATCTCTAGTTTTACCTTATACCATTCTCAGTGATTGAGGGTCTGAACAGCCACCTCTGGGGTAACACTGAGGTTTCTTTACCATTTTATACTTACCTAACATGCTGATGCCAAATCAAGATAACTTGAATTACCATTGTACTCCTAAACCTCCCATTGACAAGGGACCCAGCAGTTCTCGTAAATTCAAAGACTTAGATTACTTGGTCTGCTATGACCTTTTACTATGACCTCCGGCACAAAACAGACCATATTGTTCATACTTTTACTCACTGGACTATGCCTTTGCAAAGACCAAGTAACAGCCAGGAAAGCAAAGCAAGAGACTTCCTGCCAGGCATTCTTCTCCAACTCTTACCCTTCTATCCATAAGCCACAGTCTGAGGACTTTTGGGTTCTGCCCTTTAATAGCTTCTCAGTTAGGAAAAACAGATTTAAGTAGGACAGCACTCTTCCCAGGACAGATTTTGACGGATGCTTGCACATTAAATGTCAAACAGAAGAGAAATTTTCTTGCTGGGGTCATTTGATATTGTACGTATTGCGCAATGCAACTGCTTATCTCAGGTTGCAGAGGTTATTTGCTGCAGGGAAGGCTGAGAATGTTATTAGAGCACCGTGCCCTGAGATAACCTGCAGCATATCATTAAACCATCTAATGACTCCATGGCCCATTGACCTCCATCACTCATTTGCTAACAATGTTTGTTATTTACAGGCACTAGGGAAATTACTGTTGAGTTATTACTCAACCTTCCCTTGCTGCTGCCATCACAATACCTGGTGATATCCAACAGGAAAATGTAGAAAGCCAATAAATTTGCTTTAAAGATATGGTCTGGTGTGTATGTGAATTAAGTCAGTAGGTGTATTTATTGAGGTCCCCCTGTTGTCATCACCCCCACTCCCCCAAATCTGGTATATCACACTCAACACTGAAATAATATTTTCCCTAAGCCATGCCTTGCCATCCAGCTTTGGGTTTCACTGGCTGAAATTTTCTCTTAAAAGCATGTTATGCAACAATCTGGAATGGAGATAAATCCAGTGATGGAAGAAGCTGAATACATAGATAATTGGTACTTGTACTGAAAACGTCACTTAGCCACCAGATTCTTAAAGTGAAGCAACTGGGACTCGTAAATTACTATCCTTTTCTGCAGATGTGAAGTATTTGCTGCTCCTCATATTAAAACATTTCTTCCATTAAACAGGGTATTTTCAAAGGCGCTTAAGGCTATTAAACAGCTCAACCTTACTGGAACTGAAAGGTACTGGCTTGGATTTTTGTTTGTTTTTGAGGTTTTGAGAGATAAGTGAAGATAAGGTGGTTGTTTATTTAAACTATTTTGCAGTTAATATGCAATAAACAAAACTGGTGGTGTTTTCAGAAATTATTACGGTTTCCTAGTGGTTAAAGGTCTATTCAAAAAGTTAAATTAACCTGCTGTTTTTCCCAAGTATGAGCAATTGAACTTTCCTTTGAGGTAAACGAGGGCTAATGAAGAACGTGAAATACAGATGGAATAATATTCCAATCACGTGCTTGCTTGCAACCTCACAGAGAGGGGTATAGCTTTCACTGCCTTCAGTGAATTATGACAGTACAGAACAAGGCATTGTGTACTGCTAGAATTAATTAGCATTACTGGCTCCATTTGAGGATGACCAGATGTCCACAGCCAAAGCAGGACACCTATCTCTGGTTGCCAGGATTTCAAAAGGACAGCAACATGCAAATCAAGCCAAATTATGTTTGTACCGCAAAAATTACTTCAGCTTTTGGGATTTTCCCTTGCAAAAGGGAGTAATAACATAAACAAGTGGTGTTTGTGCTTGAGAGAGACTGATGCTGTTACCGTACCTACTGCACTTTTCCTGTTTAAAGCAGGAGTGAGTTTGCAGGGTTCTTCAAAGTCTCACTCATTATTGCTTCTTCAATTTCACTTCTTCACCGTCTGTAAAATAGGATTAATAAATAATAATATTGTAAGCGTAACTGTGTGAAATTCAAAGGAATATGTCTGGGGTACAGATCCAGTAAGAATAAATAATCAGGCCAGCTAAGGACATTCAGGGCATCAGCTCAAATCAGTCTATAGAGTACCACAGTTTAAGGATAGTATTAACAAGGCATGGTATTAAGTGACCAAATAGCATTTTTCAAAGCTGAATAAAGGTGCAACCAAACAGAAGGTCAGTTTTTGCAGTCTAATAATACAAAACTGATCATGATCCAGGGTACACCAGCAGCCGGGAAAAGCTTAGCATGATGATAGACAAATGAATTACCGCAGCTTAATGACATCAGCAGAGCTACAGGAACTGACTAGAGCAGTGTCCTTTGCCACCAGCAAATGCTATCTAAAATGTATTAAACTAATGTGTTAATCTAAACCGCAATGAACTTGCTATGCTGCAGTAATTCCATTCAATTTTGTGTCACAACCCCTCCAACTTTTCACTAGGTTTTATTTAAGCCCACGCAGATTTAGTTACTGACTTCAAAACTCCAGATCCCCAATGCAGGGATCCAGTGGAGACACTCAGTTTAATGTTGCCTTCATCAGATTCCAGAATGAAGACCCTCACATTCAAATCCATCTTGAAGAAATACCGACCCAACACCAGTCCCTTCATTCTCTTTCACTCTGGTCAGTCATTTAATAGAAAAGCTCTCTATGGGTGCCTCTCTTTTGTTGATCTTCTCCAATGGGTAACATGATGTGCAAGTACCAAGTTCCTCTGAAATATTTTGCAGTGAAACTGCCACCATACCCTTCCATAAAGTAAAGCTGCTGTTTTTAAACCAGGAAACATTCTGATAATCAATCCCTCCTGCTTCTGAGTACAAGCCTTAGAAGAGGACCCGACAGAGCTGTTTTAGGACTTGCAAGTTTATCATGAAGATTTCAAAAGGCACAGAATCATGGCCCCTGCTAAGTCATTTAAAGGGTTAAGTTTTCTCCCTGTATAAAGGGTTCCTTTTAATCTGGGATAGTCTTGCTTCATTTCTCAGTCATAGGAGTTCATTAAGACTCCTCCTGATCTGTTAATAAGCCACCTATTCAGATCTCTTTATGCTTCCAAGTGTGAAACTGAAAGCTCATTTTAAATGGAACGCTGGCTACTTTCTCGGTTATCTTTTACATCTGCGGTCAGTGAAGTCTTATCAAGAGTGGACATGTAATTAACATGAAGAATAATGGAGTAAATGACTTTCATCCAAGCAGAAGCCCTGTGAAGTAGTGAGATGGTAACAGCAAAGACCTTCCCTGCAAGAGACCAGCACAAGAATTTGTAAACAGGTGCTTGGTGTAGCATCTTAAAAATATAACGGCAAAGATGTGATAAAGGACCATCTTTTGGGAAGGAAAGTGAGGCATGCTTTTGTTGCAAGTGGATCTAACTCAGCTAGCGAGCAAGACAGGAAGTGGCCTTCTCGGGAAAGAGAGCTCTCATGGTGCAAAGAAGGAGCTATGTCAAAGCGAATGATCCTAGGCACTTTCTATGTTCAGAAAGTGGACAGGCATGATGAAGAAACCACATTAAGGAAGTAGGACAGCACAGTATAGGTGTTATACTATCGGATTTCAGATCAACCACGTATAGAATCACTTCTGTGGGCTCTGTGCCTGTTCATTTTTAACTACCAGATGTCCTTTGAGCGTCAATTTATAAATCTGGAGAACCTGCAAGATCTGAGAGGTGAGAAAGGTGTGCTTAAATTACTAGACCATTAGGGAGCAACCACCCTAGACTTTACTTGTGGGTCAATATTACAATATAATCTTGTATCTACCAGGAAATAAAGGTCATAAAGGATGTGGAAGGGAAAGATGGCACTCTAGTGTTCTCAATTCAAAGGAAGACATGGGACTGGCTTCCTGGAATTTGAATGCATCAGCCTGGTAAGCTTGTAACTTGGAAAGGCTTACCCAAAACTATGTGCCAGAAATCCCTTACTTAATAATTACCTGCAGACTGCGACAAAACTACATCTTGTCTTTGTCTCAGCTTAACCAAGGAGGCTAACAAGTATGAGGCTGACCAGACAGGAGCCCAGTAAGGGGTCCAAATCCAAGCCACAGCAATGTGAGAACAAATGACCATCTTTTAGCTGGGATTTTGTCCCACTTGGATGTTAGCTCCTCTGGACCCCATCATTAAATGCACAACAAGCTGCTTTTCAACAGTACACTTAATAATTGGAGAGTGCTGATGCTAACTATGCTGGATACCAGACTTCTCTTTAGTATCCTTCAGTACTTTACTGTTTCCTTGGTAGTCAACAAAGGTGATAATTGTGTGTAGAGTGGGTTTGCTGAGGGTTTTATTTTTTAAAAAACTTAGTAGTTATTGTCTATTTCTGTCACAGCTTTTACGGTGTTTCAGTGATGGTTTGACAATTTTTATTTTCAAATTGACAGTTCCGATAATGATGCACTACTCAGGAAATCTGTAAATCTGCTGGTGAATAAATCCTCTGTATATTTTTGTTTAATGTATTTGGCAGCATTTTAATGGATTTAAAATTACATTTATTGTTCGTGATACTGTGTGACAAGGGATGGATTTCAACCACTCCTTTCCCAGGAAACATAGCTTTATTACTTGATGCAGAAATACTGCTTTTACATATAGGCTACTCATCACAATTTAAACTTGCCCTCTGACAGTGATTCACATAAACCTTGTGTGCTCTGTGGCCAAACTGGGAAGCTCAGAGAGCACTGAGTATTATCAGATTCTCATGTTTCAAAGGAAAATATATGGATTATGATTACATTAAAGCTGCTGTTCCTGTTTCCTGCTGTATCACCTTAATATTGCCCAGTCCAAGAGCATCTCCCACTGTGACCCACCTGGAGCCTCTCTGTCTGACCATATCTACTCTTCACATGCGTCTGACCGCAGCAGGGGAGGAGAGAGATGGCCAGAGAAGGGCAGGACACCCAGCATCTCTCTGCTCTTAGGCGTGTCAAGGCAAGATTTTTTTGATGAGTCCTAATCATTCTGATTTATTATTCAGATCTGGTTTTGTGTCTGAAAGCATATCCTAACCTGCTCAAGCAGGCTCACCAAGCAAGCCAACATCACAGGCATATGTCATGGGAAAGGCAACAATATTGTCAACCACAGGATTGCACAGGAGCCCATTCCATCAAATTCTCATTCAGATCTCTCAAAAATCATTCTCCATCTTTATGTAATACCCATCTTCATACTGAGAGACTGCTGTGAGAGGCTTTGAAGACAGTAGGGGTCCAGGGATTGCCCACAGGATTTTTGATTAGCTCCCATAAGTTAATCATGAATCATGATTGCTTCAACCCACACTTACCTATTCCTGTCAGAGCTACTCTTAGCAGCAGTTTGTGCTTTTCTAGCTTCCCACAGAACTGAACTGTCATCAGGGAGACATACATTCCTTAACAGACCCTCTTATCAAATGAGTGTCCCTAATTTCAGTACCACAGCAAATGCATTCGCTACACAGCTTCTTCGTAAGTCATGTTCCATTGGAATGCTGGCCTGTTGGGGAATTAACCGGCATGGACCAGTCAATAGATATTAAATGGGCTTCCATGATTTTCTCTCTCTTCTCCCTCCTCCCTGACTGCACATCCAAGGGGTGCTGCCTGTGTATAACCATGGATGCTACTAACAGGTGGTGTCACATTAAATTTGGGATACAACTTCCTCTCTCCTCCCTACCTGTGGTTGCCTCATCACCCCCACTAGCCTGAGGCCAGCAAGGGAAGAATGTTTCATCCAGATTCCTGTCATTTTTGTTCACCACAAAACAAACAGACAAACAAAAAAACCCAAACCAAACAAAAAACCCCAGAAAAACCCCAGAAAAAGTGAATGAAACATTTTCATTCCAAAATGTTCCAGAAAGGGCATGGGAAGTGGCAACACCGCAATTCAGTCAGAAGATTTTATTTTAGCTTTGACGCTTTTCTCTTGTGATTTAGAACTGTCTGTCCTCAGTATTCCTTTATTTAGTGTGAGGGTGCAAGGGCAGGAATCCAGACAAAATCCATTTTTCACCCCTTCTTTTAATCCTCCTGGTGAAACTTGCAGAACCATTTTTGTTTTGTCTCTTTTTCTAAAAAGAGAAAAATAACAGAATTGTCAAGAAAATCCCTTCACCCTCTAATTTGAGAAAAACAGGTGTTGGCCTGTTTTTACTCCAGCGAGGTAAAGTGTTGTTACTGCTGAACAGAGTGACTTTTTCTCTAAAATAGCACTCTCTGATGTGGACGTTATACCAGCATAACTAAAATGGAATCAGATTTGTTTTCTCCTCACTCGCAGTAGCTACAACTGCCAACTTTTCTGTGCAAACAAGCCATCCTAGTGTCATACCTGGATCGTGGTTTTGCAGAACCCTTTGAGACAGCTGTCCTTGCCCATTAGTTTCAGAGCATTTCTGTGGTTGCCTAGACAATCATACAGTAGGGTGGCAAGTGTAGTCTAATCCGGCCATAGTGTCCCGCTGCCCCTAAAGACAGGAAGTTACACAGCGTGGAAAACCTCTGACTTGCAAATACTCTACCAGAGACCCTAGTGAATGTGAAGTCATGGGGTTAATTCCAGTTTACTGGAGAAATCTCTGTTTACGATGCCAAAAAAGCTGATGGTAGTAATGGCGTGGATGTTCCCATTTTTATCTGTTCTTTCTCTTTCAGAGTATTAATTGCTCTTTTTTGTGGGTCAGATGATAATAATTTACCAGGGAGCTGTTAATGTGAAAGAAGGTATTATATCATAGAAGCATAGAATCAGAGAATTGTCATAGAATCATCATAGAATCATCATAGAAGCATCATAGAATCATCTTAGAATCATCTTAGAATCATAGATTCATAGGACAGCTTAGGTTGGAAGGGGCCTGATCATTTAGTTCCAAACGCACTGCTGTGGGCAGGGACACCTTTCACTAGACCATTTCACTATATCATATTTTCACTAGATATACATCCTCACTCTGTTTTTTCCAAGGACTGGGGCTCATTATGAACTGTCTAGTTTCAGTTTATTTTTGATCTCTTTTCTTTGTCTAAATCTCATTTGCTCTTTTTTTAAAAAAACAACCTCTTAATATTTCAGGATTCACACTACCAATCCCAGTTTCCCAGACAGAAGTTAGCAGAGGATATGGAATAAACTATATCAAAACTCAAATAGAAGCATTCATGCAAAATTTGCTAGAATACAATCACTATTAAATCATCCATGAAGATTTATTGAAATTTTTAGAGAAATGATAACTTTGATGTTATTAATTGTGACTTTAAAGAGACTAATTAGAATTTGTTTTCTTTGTCACTATGACTGATACTCTCTTGTCTTGGCTGAAAATCTGCTCTTGAAAACACTACAAAATATTTTGAAGAAATAATAATAAGAAATGAAATAAGGGTGAGTAATATCAACTATGCTAAGTTTAGTGATATAATTTCTCTCTCCCATCAACAGCTACTCATACAAGTCACGTCAAAGGAGGTCACAATCATGTGATCTGTTCCCCTGAACACAAATCTATGACTTTCTGCTGCATGCTACCCATGAATTCCTTCACCCCATATTTAGAATAGTGCTGTGAGCACTTGTTCTCTTCTAGAACAGATTGTGAGGGTTGAAGAGATTCATATTTCTTGCAAACAGCTGTTCATTGTTGGAGGTTATTCTCCTTCCTTGTATCCTGGTATGGATGGAAAGAGAAGTTTGTTCTTGGCAGGATTCTCCACATGTTTAAATTTTTCCACTTTCCTCTGTGTCTAAAAATGAGAATAGTCTCACAACTGAGACAGGCCATTATGTAATGAGATCAGAAGAAAACTCTTTCCCCTATGCTTGTAAGCTTCAATTCTGTCTCTCACTAGTTATTTTTAAGGTGTGTATCCTCATGACCCAAGGCAATCCATAAATTGTACATTACTGAAAGCCTTGAAATGGCTTGAGATAACAGATTTTCCTGTAACAAGAACAGACTGAAAAATGATTTCCAAGAACTTTTATAAGTTCCTGTATTATTATTTAATTATTCCATTTCATCTATAATGGCCCAGCCGTAAGACAGGAGAGTTCAATTGTAACTGTTTGGCACCTTGAAGCAGGCCTTTCCATCTCTACAGAGAACTGGGTTCATTTTGCTTAACATGATTTGTCTAAAATGTTAGACATCTTATCCAAACTATTCCTTTCTTCTGTTCCCTTTATGATCTGTGACCAAAACAACCCACGATGCCTCAGTAGGCTGAATGACCTCTGTAATTTTCACAAATCCTTAAATGAGTGTGCAAAGAGTCTCTAGCTGAGGCAAGACACCAGTTCTCAGATGATAAAATTTGGACGACATGAGTCCTATCCTAAAGGAACAAAAATTTCATTAAGAATCTTCCAAAGTATTTTGAACTCTTATTGTTGAATGGTATTATTTACTTTTGTGAAGAAAACTTGTCAGTGTTTTATAAAAATCTGGATTGATATGAAGAGAATCTTCAAACATATGAGGTATTTCTCTAAAATTGGTTGGATCTTTGAAAAAGCTCTTGTTTTCCTTCCTAAATCTGCCTTTGCTGCTATTTAAAAGAGTGGTGAAAAATGTGCTCACTATAACTTGGACAGAGATAGTCCAAACTAATTCTATGCTTTCTTTCCAAGTAGTCTGATCCAAAAATCCATTGAGGTCATTGATGTTTAAATTGGTTTTGGCCTCCAATGGAAACATATAAGAGCTCATTTTGTAGCTTCAGGCCTTGTGCTAGTACCAGGCATAAGTGCTATTTATCCTTTCTATGCATAGAAATCCAGCTAAAAGAGGCAGCCAATTATTTTGGTCCAATTTTTCATGGTCTTCATGGAAATGAAAGAAGGGAACAAAATCCACTTATTAAAACTGGCCCGTCTCCATTTTATTCAAATGGGTCACAGTTCATTTCATATATTCCTAAAAAACATATACTTCCGTTGGGAGAATAAGCAGGTATAAGATTTATCATTATCTACAAAGACAAACTTGTGGATGGACACCAGTTTTCAATGTACTTTTAGAATATTTTTCTTCTAAAATATTAATAAGTATGTTAAAATCAAACGTTTACTGTTTTATCCTCTTCCTGGACTACAGCAGCATATTCAAGATGACTAAAGCATTACTAATTCAGTTCTGCATTATTCAATCAAACACATCCAATTAGAACATTAGGTGACAAAACATAAAATAAGTTAAAATATTAAAAAACCACACTTCCTCCTCTAAGATTAGCCATTTGAGAAAAGGGTTATTAAATAAAACCCAATTAGTGACACAGTAAAACATTCAAAATAAAATCCCTAAATGTTACCAAGCTGAATGTTCAGACCTTGCTACAGATGAGTAGACATACTGCTCTGGCATGGGTTTCAAAATGTAATTATAGATGTCAGTCAGGGAGTGACTTTATGTTTGGATACTTAAATTTTTCAGTGTCTCCCTCTATCCCTCCTGCTCTATCTCTTTTTTTTCTTTTTTAATCTCCAGTGATCTTATTAAGTAATGGGTTTAAGTTTTTGAACCTAGCACTGATCATAATGTTGAAATCCTAGTAGCCTCAGCTCATCATCCAAGCAGACTTCTTGCATCCTCTAACCGGATGCTGAAGAAACTGCTTCTTCCTTACGCTGCTTTTTCTGTAGTTCTTGCATAGCCGAGTGTCTTGACTAACTTTATTTTTTCCCTAAACCCTCCATTTCTCCATTACAGTGAGAGCAGTGCATTGTTTCTTCCATAGAATAAATATTCAGAGGTCTAATCCAAAACTTTGTAAAACATTATTTGAAAACTGTGGCCTTGTAAGTGCATTTGCAAATGTCTTTAGCAAGTGTGTGTGCTGTCAGTACCTTTGAGACAAATTCTTTTCTTTCTTGGACCCGATTTTGAGCCGAATTTGTTTTACAAGGAAAGTTGGCCAGAGAATGAGAACTACATTTTTGTGGCAGTATTCCAGTGCAAGGTGCTGCACCTGAGTCAGGGCAACCCCTGGTATCAGCACAGGCTGGGGATGAAAAGATGGAGAGCAGCCCTGCCCAGAAGGACTCGTGGTGCTGGTGGGTGAGAGGCTGGGCATGAGCCAGCAATGAGCACTCACAGCCCAGAGAGCCAAACACAACCTGGGCTGCATCCAGAGCAGCGTGGGCAGCAGGGTGAGGGAGGGGATTCTGCCCCTCTGCTCTGCTCTGGTGAGACCCCACCTGCAGTGCTGCATCAGCTCTGGGGTCCCAGCACAGGAGGGACACGGACCATGGGAATAAGTCCAGAAGAGGCCACCAAGATGATCAGAGGGATTGAGCACCTCTCCTATAAGGAAAGGCTAAGAAGAATTTGGACTGTTCAGGATGGAGAAGAGAAGGCTTCTGGTGATCTAATTATGGCCTTCCAGCACTTGAAGGGAGACTACAGGAAAGATAAAGAGTGACTGCTTACAAGGGCATGCAGTGACAGGACAAGGGGAGATGGCTTTAAACTGAAAGAGAGTAGATTCAGATTAGATGTTGGTAACAAATTCTTTTCAAGGTACAGAAACAGATTGCCCAGATAAATTGTGGATGTCCCATTCCTGGAAGTGTTCAAGCTCAAGTTGGATGTGGCTCTGAGCAACCTGGACTGCTGAAAGATGTCCCTGCCCATGGCACGGCTGCCAGAACTAGATGATCTTTAAGGTCTCTTCCAACTCAAGCCCTTCTGTGATTCTATGAAATTTGTCCTTGTTCTTCATTAGAACAAACAGTTAAAGAGAGAGTCCAAGGGTGTGTGGAAATGAGGAAATTCACCAGCCTACACTCCAAGAGCCCATACTCTGAATATAGGTTGTAAAAATTTCTATCAAGAAGAGAAATTAAAGAAGAGGGATGTATCTGAAAGGATCACAATAGCTGGAACAAAACTTTCCCTGAAGTATTATCTTCTTAGAATTTTTCTTCAAATCATTGAGATTTATATGTGAGAGCTGGAACTGTGACTTTTATAAAGCTTTGAAAAGTGTTTCAAGTATTCTTTTATGAATATTTTTGTTTATTTTTAATTTCGCTGCATAAATAGAATAGACAACATTTTCTAGCATTGTCAAAAAGCCATTTAGGCAGGATATTATTTTACTGCTCTGTTTCTAAACTCATCTATATGTCTGAGACTGTTCAGACTTTCTTGATGCTGACTGTAATTGCCATGATGAAGTTTGTGGCTGCGTCCTTTGAAATAGGATGGCTTCCAAAAGAGGAGCAATGATTCCCTCCTGACACAGGAAACCACAAGCAAATATTGCCATGATATACACCCATTATTGCTGACTATTTGTGTCAGTGTTCTCTCCCTCCATGACAGTGCTATCTGTACAATAAATTTCCCTCCTTTAGATCACAAAAAGATGCTCTGGTGAAATGTTACAGCTGGATATTTGTCTAGAATTGTCAGAGATTAAATCTGGTTAGATTTAATTTAACATGGTTAGAGCCACAACAGCAACCTCAACATAGATATCATATCTAGACGGCATTTTTGATACTCTTGGACACAGCTGCAAGGATCTTGGTGAAGGGCTACAACTAGGTTGGGTTGTTCAGGTGCCTTTCAGTCCCCTGCTCATCTGTCAGTGGTGAGATAGAAAACTGATAAACAGGATGTCCACAGCACTAAGGAACTGAAGATTATTTCATATATGTTCTCATTTCACCTTTGAATTGAAGTGAAATCTTTTAGTGCTTTCCATCTAAGGCCACAATAAAAGAGGCAGGTCCAGTTCTCTCTCCTCTGGGACTAGAAGATTAGATTTCCTCTCTCTTTTTTTTTTCTGGTGGGAAGTATCTGGCTTTACCTCTCAGTCCTGTCCTCCATGTAAGATAACTATTGGCAATGTTTTGCTTTTTTTAAATGGAAACTGTTTTTCTAAAAGTTGTTGTTCGGTTTGTTTTGGTTTTGGGCTTTTTATACATACGTGTGATTAATTCTAGTTTTGATGTGCCACAGAGGCAGGCAGCCTTCTCTTACCTTAGGTGATAATACACTGCCTACTTTTCTTCTTTTCTTGTGTTCTCTCCACACACAAATATCAACAGAGCTAAGCCATTGTAAACAAGAGTGTAGGAGCAAGTACCTTGAATAACCGCTGAAGAGGAAAGATTTACTGCTGAATAGGTGTGCTGGCTGCCAGCTCTGAGGCTTATTTTTCAGCTGTTCTTCAGGCTGTTAAATTATCAACAGGTGTTCCTAATAGGGGAAGTGGCATGTTGTTGATGCCACAGTGCTGATTCATTCTCACCCGGGGTGCACCAACACACGTTCAGAGGGAGGTACTGTGGCAACAAGGTTGTGGCAGGCAACCTGCAATGTCTCTTCTTCCAGACATCACAGTTGTGCTCTCTGAATTTGCTTCTCCCACAGGTCCCACTGTTACAGTTCTATGCATGTATTGACATCAAAGCCAGGAACTGGTAGAAGCTCATCACTGAGAGTCTGGTTATTCGTCTTGGAGTTAGTCTAAAAATTTCAGGGAATCCATGCTTGGAGGCCAGCTTCTTGAGGATTAGATTAACAGATTGGCATAACTCTGAGCTTAAGAAATCTTATACCACTTAAAGCAGGGAACTGAACCTAAGTTTCCAATTTTACAGACAAGGATTTATTTCAATAGTCGTTTAAATTTCTTTCACATATAACATTGAAAGCTCTATTAAAGTTTTCATCACAGGCAATGTCCAAATGTCAATGTCATAGAATCATAGAATGGTTTTGGTTGAAAGGGACCCTAAAAATCATCCAGTTCCAATCCCGCTGATGTGGGCAGGAACACCTCCCACTAGACCAAGTTGCTTAATGCCCCATCCCCTTGAACTTTGCTCGGGATGAGGCATCTACAGCTTCTCTGGACGATCTGTTCCAGTGTCTCACCACCCTCACAGTAAAGAATTTCTTCCATATATCTAACCTGTATTTCCCTTCTTTCAGTTTGAAATATATTTTGTTAAGCAAGATTATTATTTTCAGGATAGCCTTGGGCTATACACATATCAAAGAAAAAGGAACTGTCCAAACCTGCTTGTAACCAACACAAGCCAGCATCCAAATATGCTGATCTCTTCTATGAACGTGTGAAACAGTTGTCTGAATCAAAAAAGGAAACTGGACTGCAAAACAGGCTCCTTCTGACACTATCTACCTGTGTAATAAATCAAGTAACACTACATTATCTAATGGTCTCTGTTTGCTTTAAGAAACAGATCTGTGATTGCGATACACTTTAGGAAAATGATGGCATCATCCCATTACACTCGTGCTTTAGATGACAGATGATTACAGATCAGCCGCCTGCATGTCCACATCCAAGATATCAGTATGAGAAACTAGTCTCATATGTAAGGTAGATTTGAATATGTGAATGGTGAGAAGGTTACTGTGCTTTAAAAAAATGTTTTTTTAAGAAAGGCCACTGGCGGCAGGGAAGCAGCGGCAGTGTGGGCACTGTCTTGTCTTGTTGAATCTGATTCAACACCATTCAGGCCTGTATTTCCCCTCAACAGCAGCTTTTATGTTATATTTCACAGGGAGATAAGGCTGATGATCAGATAGTCAGGCCTATACCCCTTCTAAAACACTTTGTTGTTGCTATGATATAAAATCCTGAGTATTTTCCATATCCATATCTTACTTTGAACGCTTCCGAGTTACTGATTCTAACGACACTTTGTAGCAAGGAGTTTCACAAGGAAATGTGTAGGATGAGAAAGCTTTTCTCATGAGCAGCTTTCAGTTTTCCGTATTTAGATTTCAATTCTTGTTTGGGAAGGGTTTCTTCCCTTTACAGCACATTTGGACACTGTGGGTACCTTTTTTATTGCAGATCCTGCATTTTTATTTTCTAAAATTAATAACGTGAATGTTTGACTCTCCTTAAAGAGACACTTCTTTACACTTAGTTATTTCCCAGGGGCATATATCTTTGGCATATAGTTATTTGTGAAGAACCACCTCTGAAGTAGCATTTTTAGAGTAAGTTTTCTTAATTTTCTTTAAATTTTTGTGCCCGTGCTTTTCTTGGGTTGGGGGAACAGTCTAGCTTTTTTTTTTTTTTAGGATTAAATAGCAAATTTAAAGCCTAGTAAAAATATAAATAATTCCTACTGCATCTGTTACTTTGTCAATATTGAATTTCCCTTCCCATTGCAGTTCCCAGTTTTTCAGTTTGCTTATGTGCCTTGGAAACTTTGATATGGTCTGATATAGACAAGGGAAGGTGAACTTTCTTTCATGTGATGGTTTATTCCCTTTTTCAAATTTTAAAAAAGTTTTGGTTCTTCTTTAAGGTGAGATGAGTTTGTACAGTTAACTGTAATTTACTCTCTTCACTAAGGAGGAAGACTATATATTGCTTCTTTGGAATTACAGCATTGACTGGGCAAAGAATGAATTTTACACGAAATTCAAACAAATACATGAACATGTTTATCTGATGAAAACTAATTTAAAATTGGAGTCTCTTCTAGATGTAGTCTTAAGCATCAGTACCTTTTTAGCCAGAAAAAAAATATCGTTATTCATCTTCTTCAAAAGTTCTTTATATTCAACTCCATTGAAAGCTCTAGTGTCAAAACGGGGCAAAATGATAATTTTATTTTAATCTAATGTATCATTTACAGTAACTGTATTCTGATCTCAAGTCACAGTATCTATTATACATTAATCATCCCTTCATTACAATGGCATAGTTTCAGTAAAAGCAGTCAGTTTCTATGCTATTGGTGAGGGCATTTCCACAACTCATCTTACTTATTTTAAATTAAAACTTACTTAATAATTTCCTGGATTTATAATGCCTAAGTTGAAATAATTACAGTGAATCTCTGATGTTTGGTTGGTCTCCTCCTTAAGTTGTTTCAACATGCTTTTAACCTTCCTGTCTCTTTCAGGAATTTTAGCTGTTAAAGATGCATTTTCGGGGGTCAGATCTCTACTTCAGTGAGAATCCACATGTTTTCAAGGTTGCTGCATAGCTGATATAAGCAGGATTGTCACTCTCTGGAAATTTTTAAACAGCCTTCCATTTTCAATAACAGATTTGCCCCATGGGAACAGTTGTTAAGAGATTTCAGGACTGGAAAGGCTTCAGGTGCCCAAATGGACATTGCATAACACTTACAAAAGCAGTGCCTTTCTCTGAGGCCTCTGAAAACTGAGACTGCGGTGGGCATGGAGCAAGCAGTTATTTAAAATACCTGTAATGTACAGAACACAGTATGGCAGCGGTGTCAGACACAGCAAGTGCAGCAGCCAATACTCAGCTGTGTGCAACTTTGCCACGTTTTAATGCTTCCAGCCAACATTTTCGACAGCAGTTTGTCTCAGCCTGATGTTTTTATTACATTTGCCTTATATTTAAGTCACAGCTAAAATGATTAATTAAATTAGGGAGGAATTAATTCTTTGGCTTTTTTATCTTTTTCTTTTTTTGCTGGAAAGTCTTAGCTGTTCCCAGAAAAACTGTAGTTTTTGCCTTCAAAGAGAACTTGCAGTGTGGCTGTCTGGTCTCAGAGAGATGTGTTTCAGGCAAATTTTGTGTCCAAGTTTAAAGTGTCTGACAAATCTGCCTCAGAGTGAGCTTAATAGAGGTCTCCTTGTGTGCTGCACTGAATCCCCCGAGGACTCTCCCTGTTCTGGGCACTCACAGGAGCAGTGCTCCAGGAACAGCCAAAGGAAGGGTGGGCGTGTGAATTCTGCATCTGCCCTCCGAGTGGCCCAAAAGAGGCACTTTGACATGCAAGGTTGAACAAAGCTTTCACAGCTACTCCTCCACAGGGCTGCCAGGGAATGCTGTGGCAACTGACACGGAAACCAGAGAGATTTTAATCTGCACTTTCCTGATTTGATTGTGCGGAGGGACAATTGGGAGATGCAGAAATAGAGGAATAGGTTGTATCCCTTTCTTTTAATGGCTGCAGTGATGAGTTGCAAGGCTAGACAAAGAATTGCATTTAATGTTTCTAATTAAAATCTACCCAGACTGCTTCCCTCCCAGTAACTTCAATTGCAGTTTCTTTCTAATCCCTTTTCTCTCCCACCAAAGCTCACTGAGGCCCAGAATAGACAAAATCTGATCCTTGCCTAGTAACAGAACAAAAGTCCAAAATCCTGAAGGCAGAGATTTCTGTCAGGTAGTGGAAGTGCACACCACACACCGGTACACTGCATATGATTTAGACCCTGTCAGCGTCTAAGATATTGCTTTTGGTATGTTCACACCATTACCTATTAGCAAGATGTCAAGAAGTCAGAGATTTCTAAAACATGTCAGACACATAGTTTTGCCTGGCTGCAGTGAATGTATCTGAACTGATAGTATCAAAGGCACTTGATGATTAGGCAGAGGGACACATAATGGTTATAATTGGTTGAAATTCTTTAAAATAAATGAACTGCAAATAGACGGCATATGCAGAACTCATAATGAGACTTGTGTGGAATAAGGAGTCTGTGTACATGTGTTTGGAATGTTATGGCCACTTTGCTGGTGTCTGCCACGCGGGAGTAGCATATGAATTCAAGTTTTTCTATCACACCACTTCATCGCATACTTTCTCTGTGAGTTTCTATGTGTGAGTGCATTTATGCATCTGTATCTCTCCCTGTGTACCTTCATCTGCAATGAACATCTGAAGAAAAGAAGCATTCCTATTTTTCTAGGTTTTGAGGGAATTGTCTCAGCTATCCTGCTTATCAGGAAAGAATGGAATGATAATATACAAAACAATGCCTGGATCAGCTTTATTCTATTTCGATTCTGTACATAAAATCTGTCCATATCCCCCCTCTCCCCTATCTACTTGGGTATCAGTCAACTGATGACTAGTTAACCATTTGTCACCTTGGCTAGTTTAATTCAGAAACCATTTCCCCTTAAGCCTCACACAGTATCTATGAGCCCAATCCCAAAGATTCCTGTATTCTGTCACTACCAATCAAGCTCACTGAATAAATCATAGCTTTATTGCTTCCAAAGCTGATGGTAAGATCTATATTCACCAAAGAGAAAGGTTAAACACTTTTCCATCTTATTATTCTTTTTGAATACAATGAAGCATCATGAAAATCCTAGCAGTCCTCAATGCTGTCATGCTAAATTAACATATCTTTTTAAGGAAAAGCAGAAGGTATTTGAGTAGCACCTAACACAGTATTTTAATTTTGTCCTTAATTTTAACAAACAGTTGCTACTTCCTGTTTTGCTTTTCAAGGATGTCGTGTTTGGTTTGGGGATGCACTGGAAGTATAATGTTACCAGGTCTGGAAAAGAAAAGAAGTGAAAAACGTTTCAGTTTGGGAATTCACCTTTCCAGTTAGAAATATTTCTTTCAAATCTCTTGTGTGAAATAAGTAGAGGATATCAAAAGAAATGAAAGTTTCTTTCAGCTATTGGTATGAGAAGGTAGTCATGAACAGTATTAAGAATGTGTACAGAAAGATTTTGTTTAAAGTTAATAATTACTCATAGATGTTTAATACCTTGTTTTAAGTTCTAAGAAGTCAACAGGTTGCTTATAATTGTGTGTAACATTTCCCACTGACATTTTCATAAACATCTATTATGCATGCTGCTCATGTTGGTAACACACCCTAAAATATCTGCTAACCAACTATTAACCCTTCAAAAGCCTTCATGATTTTCTTTGCAGCATGTAGTGAAAGCAAAGAGAGCACATTTGCCGTGTGAAAACATACATGAACTAAAAATTCCAGTGAGCCATGGGGGTAGGTATTTAATGTAAGTTCTTTCATGCATTTAGAACATGTTCTTTTGTCTCTGTTTTCAGTAGTAAAGAATCTAAAGGCAACCTGTGTCAAGTAACACCCTGCCTAAAGATACAAAGGAGGGCAGTTTCTTAGAACAGTACTGGTTTTTTCTGTAAAATGAAAGTTATTAACTGATTCATTATTGCAGAAGAGAATCAGTGAATGGTTGGGGCTGAAAGGAACCACTGGAGGTCATCTTGGTCCAGCCCCCCTGACTAAGCAGGTTACCCAGGATCTTTTCTAGACAGGAATATCTCAAAGAGGTTCGCTCCAGAGGGCTTCTCTGGGATACCTGTGCCATTGCTGTCACAATCGCAATGAAAATTTTTTCTTGTGTTCAGAGGGTAAAAAACCTACCTGTTTCACTTTGTATCTACTGGCTCTGGTCCTGTCACTGGGTACCACTGAAAAGAGCCTGGCTCCATCATATTTGCATCCTTCCTTCATATATTTGTGCATATTGATATTGATTAGGTTCCCACGAAAATTCCCTCCTCTAGGTGGAATGGCCAGAGGTGTCTTGGACTTTTCTCATGAGAATGCTCCAGTGCGTATTTGTGACCCTTTGCTGGACTGTCTCCAGTAGTTCCATGTCTCTCTTCTGCTGGGAAGCCCAGAGCTGGATTCAGTACCCAAGTGTGACTGGTAAGGACCGTATAGTTCAGGGGAAGGAAAATACAGTGCTCTGTTTTGGTTTTATTTTTGTTACAGTATTTTGGCTTTTTAATGGTGATTTCAACTTGAAATGGAGAAATTTAAAAAGATGCCTATAAGTGGCCTTTGTCAGTAGCATGGCCTTCAGCAGTGACATCTGAATGCCAAGCCTGACTTAATTTTTACAGAGAGTGTATTTATCTCTTTATGCCTTCTCTTTTATTTTATTCTAGCTATTGTCATTTGTTACTTCTGTAGAAGCTGACCTACAACTTTTATCTCTCTTTCTGCCCTCAGCAGTACAGATGCCTGGTGGCATATTGGATGTTCTTTTCTTCAAAACCTTCCCCTGCAGTATAGCTCCCCTATTATTCTCATTTTGGTCTAACCCGTCCCACACTTGGCTGTGTTTCTCTCAACAGTCCTGATTTTCTTGCCCACTGAAGTTTGCAGGATGCAATCTGGGGCTCCTGTCTGAGCTTCTCGGGGAGCAGCAGTCAGCACTCAGCTAAAACAAGACCCAAGTTTGTTCTAGATTTTGTTTCAGCCTTTTAGAGAATCAGTCCATGCTATACTAAACATTTCTGCTACTGGTCTCTTCACAGACTGAGCCCATGTCCTTGTTATGGCTGGCTGAGCCTGTGAAGGGTGAAAGAGTTTCACCCTGGCAGCACCAGTGATGAATTTTACAAGGAAAAATCACTTCTTCTGCTGTTTCTACTTCCTCTTCTTTCCATTAAAATGTCTAATCTCTTTTGTCCTTGTTTCTGAAGCTTCTGCTTCAGTTTGTCCTGTCCTCTGAATTGCTTCTCTCATTTAACTATAATTTGTGGGCCAGACTCACAGATGCCACAAATCCGCTCCATACCTTTGTTTCTATCTCTGTACTACTTTGGTAGTGACAGAGTACTACAAAATAACAAGGTTCACAACTCACTAAGCTTCCAATTATTCTTCCATAAGTTTTTATTTTCTTTTTGTTTCTTTGTTTACTTTTCCTATTCAATCCATCTGTTGCTTGTTATTCTAGGGTGTTCCACTTTGTGTTCTGGCTGCATTATATAGAGCCCCAAGCTAAGGATCTCTAATACTTGTTTTGAACCTGTGAATTCTATTATAATATGTAAATATTTAAACATTAAAATATTTTGCATAGCTCTGAGAAAATATTTTAATATCCAACATGTCCTAATTTCTCCAAAGTAAGAAAAGTACTTCTTGTTGCTTTTTTAGATGTACATTCATTAGTGGGTGTAAAGGACCTCAGAGAAAGCAGATATATAGCCAGTGCATTATTTCTTTTAGGCCCAGGGTAGACAGAACAGTGCAGACTGTGTGGAAAGTGATGGATGATGGAAGAGGAGTGCTGATTCATAGGAAGGGTGGGAAACCATAGCAATTCAACTAAAGCCAAATTATGTTGGGAAAACCAGTTTTCTTATCAGGTCTGGACATGGTTATTGTAAAGAGGCATTTCTGAGTGGAAAAACAGCCCTCTGCTGTTAATACAGGAAGTGGAGAAAAAAAAAAAGAAAATAAAGAAGATTTTAACTTTTTATTTTACCCTGTAACATATTTATCTTTGGTCCATTCATTTCTTGTTTGTTTGTTTTGGGGTTTTTTAAGTTTATAACATGATTTTCATTCTTTCTTCTCATATTTATTCCCCTCAGCCCAACAGAGTTAATGGAGATTCTTAGTATTTCCAGTTTCATTTCAATGGGTAGGCTCGGTGGAACAAAGGATTATTCAAAATAATCAGGATGGGCAAATTCTGCCCTGGCACTTTTCAAAGGATTCTTTCTCAGGGTTAAAGAAAGAGAAATATTTTGGCTGACTGTCTTCTTTAACTTCTGCCTACTTTGTATTCTTTGATATTTGGGAATTATCCCAAATGCTGTCCAGTTCTCTAAGGGGCTGCCTGAATAGGAAATGCCTCCTACATAAAGCAGTGTGGCTTCATGGGAAGAACTACTGCTTGGTTTGTTGATGTGCTTTCTGCTGATGTAGTGGGGGTCAGTACTTTTATAACTGTCACTTTGAAATTTTTCTGTGGACTACTAATAAAAATGGGGATTAGGGAATTCTGCTGATCCCACTCCAAAACAAATATTCCTACAGAGAGAACTAGCATGCAGTTTGTTTGTATCTGCTTGGAATTTAAAGAAGGTGCACTGCAAATAAAATGGCAGTGGATTTACTACTAGAGGTTTTTTTCACTTCTGTTTTGCCTCAGCCCTACAGATAGTGGTACAAGATTTGCAGTTGTTCCAAACCTTGCACATACTGATGCTAACTAGACTGACCTCCTTGACATGCAATGAGCATGTTTTTCATCACACAAGCCAGAGCGATTTCCATTTCTGCCCTTTATTCTTCCCTCTTCACTTTGAAATTCTCATGTCTTCCTTCTATCAGAAGTAAATATTAGTTCTATAGGGTTAAGACACTCAAACACATGCTTATAAACGGGTTGGTTTCTTTGAGATATTATGAATCTCTTCCAGTTCTGTATATTTTGTTCAAAAATATTGATAAAATTAGGCTCAGAGTTCAGTGGCAGTCATTGCTTCCATAGCCAAAGATGTGGAAGAGTTAAATTGCAAGCATCATTTCTTTATTCAAGATAAAGGGGGTAAGACCTGTAGGTGCACACCAACCTCAAAAATTAGGACTTGCCATTGACTTTCCAAATGAATTTACAGTCCAGCATCTCAGACACAAATGTTTAGACCTGGGTTTTCGAAGGGTTTCAGTGGTATTTCAGATTAGCCCAGTAAATTAGCATTGGAATTTCTGGAACTGCTATGTGTTTTTTGAGATCTATCTTCCACATAGCTTTTGCAGAAGCATTGGGTTTATCCTCCTTTTTTTTTCCTCCCATACATAGTAACATACTTGCTGTTATATATTAACATATTTGCTGCTGCTCCTGAGCCAGGGAAGGTTTGTTGTGTGCTGTTTTTAAAAAATATTGTTGCTTCAAGATTTATATGACTTTCAATCTGGCTTACTTGTTGTACTTCCAAGTAAAAAAGAGTTCCTTTTATTCCCTTGGGAGACTGTTTAATTGGGATGTATTAGAAAATGTATTGTGTAATAATAATGACTGTTCACATAATATGAAATACTCACAAGGATTAACCAAACCTACAGTTCCAATAGAAATAATATCAAATATCTTCAGCTTAAGGACGTATGTCAGGCTAGGGGTTTTTGGTTTGGGGGTTTTTTTAATAGTGAGGATGTTCTTGATTTGTTGTGAGTGGGGTTTTTTTGTTGTGTTTTTTCTTTCTTTCTTTCGAATGAATCATCTTCTTCCTTTCTACTGTATAAAACGTCCTCCAGATAGGCAGAACTGTACATAAATTATTCTTTCAGGTAACTGTTACAATATCAAGGCTGTCTAGAAAATTGCACTGTCATCTGAAATGTTCAGCAAGTAATGGGCAGACATTTTCTCAGAGAAAAAGGTCATAAAGAGACGAACAAATGATAATTAATAACAATTACCATGTCAGGCCTCTCTTGGGATTTTTAACATTATGATCAAGGGCTAAAAGGAGCTGCTTGGAAGGAAAGATTTGTGGCTGGAGTCCATAAACCCCACAGGTATTCCTTCCAAGAAGGTGGATTTCATCCACTTCTGAGGCACGAAGCATTTTACATTGTTTTACGTTGTCAATAATAAAATATTTGCAAGCTATTCAGACACTGTGTGTGCAAAGCTGTCTTCTGATTCAGACAACTCCCTTCAGTCTTCCTTGGTCAAATGCACCAAACATGGAAACAGTGACTTTCCAACACAGAACTTTTGAAATACAGGCATTCAAATATCACCTCTGCTGGCCTTGTCAGTGAGCTTTCATTTTAAGGATGGAGGTTTCCATGTGCATCCTTCTGAATTCCATTTGCTCTTCCTAGAAAGTAGGAAACCAACCTACAGGGTTCTGCTGGTCAGCCTGGAGAGAAGAGAGGAGCTGGGCAGTGCAGAGGTATTGGGGAGACAGGGGAAGGAAAGGTGCCCTGAAAGAGGATGAAGAACAGATACACGCATTTCACATAATGCTTCTTGGCACCTGGTACCTGAACAAACTGATGCCATGGCTGCAGAGGAAGAGTGGAAGCGTGGGCAGCTGGGACAGAGCAGACAGCAGGGTCAGTGGACAACTGTGGTGGAAATCTTGCTGCATTCTGTTCCCACCCTGTCTGATAATGAATGCCAAGCATGTGTGTTAACATTGCTGAGCTAATTATCTCTTGGCACTATGATAGCAACAGTTTCCAACCTCATGCTGAACTGTGTGGGTTTGCCACAGCCATGAAATCGCATCAAACAAAGGGAAATTCATATTTCCAGGAAAATCAAGTGTGCATACAAAAGTAAATCCCAGCAGGGCCGAGCAAAGCACTGGGCTTCTCTAAAGCTAGCCACGTGTACAAAACTGTACATCACTTTGATTTATTCAGACCAAAAACGAACCAACAGAAAGCAGAACAATGGTGGAAGTTATACTTGAGGAATATCCATGCCTGGAGAAACCTAATAAATTGAATAATGTGTCTGGTTTTCCACTCCAAAGTACTCGAGTGACATGAGACAAGAATTCACATTCACGGAAAACTGTGAGATGGGAGAAAGCCCTTGATGTTGAAGTGCACTGCACAGTAATATCTGTCAAGTTCTTGGTGAAGAAGACTTCCTTATCTTTTCAGAAAACAGCATTCTTGTGTATCGCCCCTTGGAAAAGCACTAGTTGGACTTAAATTTTGAAAATTACCTGACCTTAACATAGCCAATTCCTGAAAGAGGAAAGAATTTAAGAAGTGAAATTCTGTCTTTCCAGCAGCATGTTAGTTCAGCAAGTCTTTGGAAGGGTGCAGTAAACATGGAGAACCTTTCACTTAGAAGAGCTTCCCTGCTGGGTTTTATGGATTTCAGTCTAAAGCTAACAGCTTTTGAAGATCCTCCTCCTACACTCTGTTCTTGTTTGGCAGCCTCTACTCTAGTCATATGGAACAAGGGATGGTATTTCAAAATGTTGTGGTTAGCTTGTACAACTCTATTGTCCATCCTCTGCACGAATGTTGCAGCAACATTACATATGGCTTCTGTCTAGGGGGCTTTTAGGAATTCAGAGTCAAAAAGATTCTGCCTTAGGCTATGAGGTAAAGTCAGAAGAATGAGATCTTGAAACAATTTAACCAAAGCATTTTTGGCAGATCAATGTGGTCTTTTCTTGATCTGCAGCTTTGGTAAGAGAAGCCGAAAAATAGAAGGATGCAGGAGGATAAATAATAGTATAGAAACAATTATAAGTGCCATTATTTGTATTAGTAGCTCTGCTTTACTTTAAAAGCTACGTTCAGTTCTAGGTACTTAATCATAAGAAGGATAATGCAGAATTAATTGAGGTTCAACCACAATGAATAGGGGTATGGGAAAATGCTAGTAAAAAGGGTGGTTGAATAAATTTAAACCCACAGAGTAGGTGTGTGACTGCTGCAATTCAAGGTAAAGCTGAAACTGCCATTGATCTTAATTGAACAAAATTAATGACCAAACCAATCAAATGTGACACAATAAAAACATAGGAAGTTAATAAAGAATATCATAAAGGAGAATCTGAAACTGCTCTGCAGAGGAGCAACTAGACAGCAGCATGTAAGCTTGAACCCTCTGATGAAATGAATGTTTCTGCATGACATGCACATTATATTATGCTTCTCACGAGCATCAGAAGCTTGAAGGCTCTCAGCCTTTTCAGGGCCTAGGAAAAGAATGGCCTCCTTATTAAAAGGCATAGAACCTGAGCTGCAGTGGCACTTCTAAAGCAGTGTCAGACTGTAAAGACTTCAGGCCTCTTCCAAACACTCAGACCTTGAGGCATTTGACATCTTTTACCCGGCAGATGAGGATAAACATTATTAATGTTCAAGTTGTGTCTCTTTCTTTGCAGCTTCTTCCATGTAAGGTGACAGTCCCTCTCGGAGGAACTGAGTTTGTGCCGGATGTTTTGGATCTGCCAGGAAGCACTTAGGTTTCTATTGCCTGGCAGAGGAAAACTCCCCTGTCCCATTCTGTAACGCTTTCTTTGCAGGGTTGACTGGTGTTTTTGCTATTTGTGCTGTCACATGCTGCCATTCTCAAAAGCCCCCTGTTAAAGCCAAACAACACAAGCTCCTATTTGTGTTTCCAATTACACATGTGCTTTAAATCACCACTGGCAGTCACAGAGCTGACCCCTGTCTGCACCTTTCAGACACGGGTGAGGCATTGTTTGATGTCAGCTTTGCAGACTCCTGCTCAGTAATGCACGGGGCCTCTCACTGCCCATGGCCATGATTGGAGACAAATGTCTATTTCCTATCCAGTGATCCTAAGACAACCTACAGTAGCAGGTATGCTTTAACCAGATTGTTTTCCAGGGGGGTTGGTGCTTTTTGACTGTTCCCTTGCCACTCTTTCTGTCTTTGGTAACTGTTTTGCCCACTTCACAAATGGGGTTTTTAGTTGTGAAATTTTTGCCTTTATCAAGTGGGATATGGAGAAGGAGGCAAAAACTCATTCAAAATTAAGATGGAGTTAAAAATAGGGGAAAGATGATGGTTTTGAAAGCATTATCTGGAGGAACTGTAAGGGATAAAAAATATGGCTCAATCTGTATAACATTGTGTCCCATGTCAGGTTGGGCAGCTTCCAGAAATCCCTTCCAAACTAACTTTTTAGGGTTTTTGCTCTGTTTCATCATGTCATATAGTTGTTGCATGGGCTTTATGGCAGCATGGATAGTACCCTGACAAGAGGGCAGAGATTTCTTTTGTACAGTGTCTTTACATTCTACCCAGTTTACCAAACTCAATTCGTTTTTTTTCAACTTAACCATACTCATGAATTCTGTGAGTCTTCCCAGAATTACACGAGCAGTATCATATTGCTGACTTGAAGGAACTCCAGTTTTGTGTTTATTTTCTGTTACCTCATTTTCAGCATTTCTGAAAATAAATCATATCAATAAATTTTGAAGAGCTGCGGCTTGGTATCAGATGTGATAAGTTATAATCACTGAGTGTATTTTGATCATAATGAGAAAATTCAGTGCTCCTCCTGTCACTGCTGTAAAGGATCAATTGTTCTGACAGATGTATATACTTAGAAAGTAGGAGGAATGAAAATGTTACTAATATTAATTAGTGATGACTGCATTTCACCATAGGTGGATCTAAAACAAGCAGATTCCCAAGGTGTTTATGCTGGACTGTCTTTTGCCTTAAAAATAAAAAGTTCTTTTTTAACCCCATGAAACACAGGATGATGCATTTGATTTATTATAGCAAGCTCTGAAGTTTGTGACTGCCACTTGTAATCAGAAACATTGTTTTGCTTTGGTTTTCTTTTTAAAACAATATTCTGTGTTAGGATCAGGTGATTGATGTGATTCCAATTTAGTTTAACTTGTCAGATTGTGTAATGTAACTATAGGATAAGTGTAGGAGATGCATGACTGGCTTTGGTTGACTCAGAAGCTGATTGTGCCAAGGGAATTTTATAATTGTCTACTGGAAAAGTGAATTTTCAAAAACATTACCCAAATTTTAGCTTGGCTCTTAAGCAAACACATTTTACCTGTGAGTCAGTTACGTGAACACACTCATTTCATTCCACATCTACTATAAATGTTTAGGAGACGTCCAGAAAGGTACCAAATCTGTTTTGCTGTTATTTCACGCTAAAAATACCAAGTCTTCTGACAGTGAATTCCAAGGGTTAGGAAAGAATTTTATAGCATTTCTTCTAGTCTGGGGGATGTGAGCAATAAGGCCTCTTGATTTTATCATTTATAGATTTGGCTCAGTCTTTTATGTAACTTCCGAGTTCATCTCTAAATTAAACAGTTGCAGTCTTTTCCCTCACAATGATCTATTGAGCATCTCTCACTTTGTCGATGGTTTTCTTTTTTTCTTTTTTTAACTGTGGCAAGATGTGCCCCGTTTCTTTCCCCCTCTGCAGTCTGCTTCATCTGCAGTCAATGGAGTGAAGTGTAGGCTTTTTCTGCCACCATTAGGGTGGGAGGCGCACCTGCAGCCGCTCAGAAGCAAGGCTGGAGGGGGACTTTAAAAGGCAGAAGAATAGTGACTGAAGAAGCACTGTGTTGTGCCTGAACAGCTTTCAAAATTTTGGAGCCAAAATAAAAGATGCTACAGCCCTTTGCTCTTGCCCTGCAGTGCGGGATCAGGGCGAAAAGGCGTCATTGCAGGTAAAATAGCAGCGGGTGTGGCGAGTGAAAACTAAGACACCCACTTAATTTGAGTGAAAAAAAAATTGCTAAGAACACTGTGTTTGCTCCTATCTGGAACCAGAAAGTAGCACGAGGGCAGACTATCAGATGAGATTCCTGATAAAGAAAGCCCTTTGCTGGTACTATTTAGGAAGCACTGTATAGCTAATTTAAGCATACTATCGTATCTAATCCCTGAACACAAGCTGAGTTTCCCATCCTTGTAAACTACCTGCCAGAAATGGCCTGCATTGCTCTCAAATCTCTGAGTTCATGTTTTTTTCTAACATATCAGTAAGGCTTTCTGCAAATCCAGCGACTCCTTAGTTTGTCACCCAAAAACTGTGACGTAATAAAACCATGAGATCTGTTTCCAGGGTCCTCTCTTCACCAAAATCCAAATTGATCAGCATGCCACTTACTCTTCAGAATAAACCAATGCTTTCACAACTAGGCTTTTTTTATTTATTATTTTGGGATAATAAAAAAAACCAAAACCTTTTCTTTTCTACAAAATATAATCAGACACAAGTAGAAATGTCATTTTGTTGGAATTGATTTTTGTAAGTCTGTTTTATATTTGTTTTCATTGCAATGAGAAATTTGTTTGGATTTTTTTCCCCCCTCAGGCTTTAAATGCTACTAGCATTTCCCAGAAATCGGTATAGATGGGTCTCAAGACTCTGAGATTTGTGTTTATTAAAGTATGAAGTAGTCAAACATTGTTAAATTTAAACTTTAAAGAAGGTATGTCTAAGACTGCAGCCCAAGAGAAGCTGGATGAGATTAAGTATCCACTCAGCCCCGTGTCCTGTTTTTTCCAGGAGCAAGAAGAAATATTCTGTGAAAGAGCATTGAGATATAGAATCAGATGATAGGGTGAAGTCGTATGTCAGGCATATTTCTCCCACTGCTAGTCCTGAGGGGGTCTTGTAGCTCTCATGTAATCTTCCTCTCTGGCAGTAGAAGGATCAGGCAGAGGAACCCGTGTCTTACTCAGCTGCTTAGTGATTCTTGACAAGTCACCTAACAATGCTCTGCCTTAGTTTGCCCACCTGAAAAATGGCAGTGATGATGGTTCTTTGAAAAAGCATTCTGGGGTCTGCAGTTAAAGGAAAAAACTATAGATACTTATGGCTGGAGCATTTTCCTTTGTTTCACTGGCTGCATCTAAGATTCTTCTTGTCTGTGTATTGATATTCATATATATATATGTCTTTGTCCAGAAGTGCTAAGATTTTATGACAGGAATTTTTTTTAAAAAATGTGACTATCCCTTTGTAAGAGTTGTTTCCTTGCCCAAATTTAGCAATAATTTGCCTTTTCTTGCAAAAGTCACTGTGATGACTACCCTTCTTAGATAATATATAGTGAAACTAGGCTTACATGAAAACCTAAAGATTATGGAAAACGTCTTTAAGGGCTTATCTTTCTTAGATAATGGCAGGAAGCTGATTCCAGTGAGGAACTTCTATAGCACTGCTTTATTCACTGAAATGAATCTAAATTCTCAAAATTATGCATCTTTTAGCAAAAAGCAAAATAGCAGACATGATCAATTCCCTGTTGTGTTTTGGTTTGGTTTTGTTTGATTTTGTACATTTGTTTGGGTTTTCTTTTCTTTTTCATTTTAGCGCTGNAATTCTACAGTATGGGAATACAGACAAATCCTTATCCTATCCAGTGGTGTTGCACCTGCCAGCTAAACTGTACAGTCCCTTCCAACCCAAATCATTCTTTGATTGCCAAATTTGGCACCCGAAGCAATGCATGTAAAGAGGACATGGCTCCTCAGGAGGCATAGCTGTTTGGGAGATTTCCTAGACTGCATAAAGGAAGGCGTGTAAGTTGCCATGTAATGATTTGTCATTGATTGCGAAGGCAAGTCTTCCTTTTTTTCAATGGGATGATAAGGTAAGACCACCTTGAGGTGTGTAGAATTATTGGACTAGAAGTGGCTTGAAACTGCACAGTGAAAACATTTCCTTGAAACAGTCATGAGTTTGGGTTGTTCTTGTTCTGATGCTGAAGTTCTATGAGATTTTTAAAAGGTGTAAGTGAAATTACAAGTAGTATTAGCGTGGAAGCAAGAGGAACAGATAAGAACTAATATTTCACCAGTGCAATAAATACTCCTATATACATGTATATAGTGGTACACAAAATGGCAATATAGTGTTTTAATTTAGTAGGAAGCTGAAAAGTACCAGAGAGTGTCTCTGAGTGGATATGACCATTTTCAAAAGTGATACCTCTAAAATCTGTGTATATTCTCTGCCAAGGACAGGATGTTGTAAATAAAGAAGAGATAACAAGCTGTTAGACTAGCTTTGTGAAACTCGGTCCATGGTCCCAGTAATAAAGGACACAAATTTTTCCTCTTCATCCTGTTCATGTCTCCCTTTGATTTTGTTAATAGTTTTAATAGAACCAGTCAAAAGCATCTAAGAAAATAATCCTTGTGAATAGGACTGTTCCAAAGAAGATGGTTAACATCTTGTGTTATGGGCTGCTTGTCTCCCACACTGCTCAGGAGAGATCCTTTGTTTTTGTAGCTCTCTCTTATGCTTGTTGGTTCTACACCCACAGCAGGTACAGCTGTGCCAACGTGGAGAACCGTAGATGGTGATCAGAATCCTGAAACAGGAGACTTAATGACTTGCAGATTTTTAAGAAGCTGTTTCCTCTGGAAAGACAATTTTCATTAAACACCTTGTCCTATCCACCAGGAAAGTAGCATAACAGAGAGAGGCTGTTCTTGGCAAGGAAAAAAAAAGATGAAAGCACCTAGCTGCCTCATCATAATTACTTCCCCAGAAAATAGCAATAGACTACAGTATATAGAGTCTGCTCTCTGTTTTCTTTCTTAGAGATACATATATTCTGCTGTAGTAGCTGTCCAGTTTTTAGGAATTGTTTTTATAAGAGGGAAACATTGGGTTTGGGACAGAACTTACCTTGTAGGAAATTTATCTTAGGACTTTCTGTGTTGTAGCTGTATTAAAAAAATTGCTCAGAATATGCATGAGTATCAGGATTTGAAAAATGCCAACAAAATATTTCTCCTCATGACTAAATAAAAAAATTTAAAATTGGTTTATAACTGAAGGAGATACTCCACCATGAATGAGAGGTGGAGCCTCATTTCAAGAAAAGAAATTTCAGACATTTAAAAATAAAAATGGATTTCTCTGATTCTGAGGAACCCATCAAATCAAAAACTCATTTACTTTACCTCTTGTGAACTAGATTGCTCTAGATGGCTCTCTACTGTCCTTTTGAGCTAGCAATGCCAGTAGCACATCTCAGTCAAGTCTAGGGTCAGACTGCCACAACTTCAAATTTTGCACAAAACAGTATGGTGTGAAAAAGCAAATGAAAAAGTAGGAAAATGGGAATGCTTTTTTTTTTTACATCCTCATTGATTTGTACAGTTTTGAACAACTATTCTAAAATCCTCAGGCAATCTCATTAGCATTGCTTTGCCTCTCAAGTAACTACAAATTCTGTCATCAAGCACATATGTAGAGTTTAGGCTGAATATAGTGAATAACATAAACTTACGTAATTTCTGATTCTGTAAATACTCACTGCATGGAGGGACATGTCTAGTTTTTGGGTTTAAAGGGAGATAGCCTACCAAACTACATACTCTCCAGAACACATTAAAAGTGTCATTCATAAACTGCAACCATCTATCCAAAAGAGTAATGAATTCCTAGGGGCCAAATTCAATGCTGCAGAAACTCTGGGGTAGTAATGGCATTACATCAAGGTGAATTTTTCCCCATTTAGCTAAATATAGCTAATTGAAAATCTTGCATATGAAGGCAGGTAAAGCTTTCGTTGACTAGCAGGGAGAAGGGTGTAAGGTCTGCTTTCCCCTTTGAATATCTGAGGTGTTCAGAAAGTGAAAATTACTTTCAGGGGAAATTGCATCACAAAATGCGTCCCAAATTTGCATGAAAAACACATGCACACACACATTTAAATTGAAGATAGTTTTAAAAATAATTTCTATTTACAACTTACTGCCTTTTCACTCTTCAACAGAAAATAAAAATCCATGGGCGGATTCCAGGAGACTGAATGCTGACTCTCATGGCTTTGTGTGCCTTTTTCCACCTTCTCCTGGAAACTACAATGAAGAAAGATAGAGAATGCGTACACAGACTTTCCAGGATTCTGTCTATAGTTAAGAAAATAGAAACAATTAAGCTTGCAGATAGCAACCTACTAGTTTCCAATTTTCCTTGGAAAGAAAACTTTTTCCAGCACAACTGCTGTTTTCCAGTGTGAAAATTCTAGACTTGTTAGATGGGAACTTTTAATTTTGAACTGCACATGAACAGAAACATCAGAGGGACTGTAATACCTATCCTCAACAACCAGGGAAATTTAAAAAAAAAACCCAACCCAAGACAAAACAGAAAAAACTTACACCAAAAAAACCTGAAAAAGCCCCCCAAACAAAAACCCCAAGTACTTGAGAGAATTTTGCTTCCCTAGGTGTTCTTCCCGCATTCTTGCAGCCATATTCCACATATGTAAGGCACCATATTTCATTGCAAGTTCAAAATTGTTCAGTTAGAAGAATCCAAGGAGGTAAGAGCAGAGGGAAAGAGAGGCAACTGCTTGTTTTCTCCTTCCCTTGTAAATACACAAACTCTCACAGTCTTGCTTAACAATAGCTGTCTGTATACAAGGCCTGATTCCACTCTCTTAAAGGCCATGTGAATTTCAGAACGTGCAGCTTTTGAAGTGTTGCTTTAGGTTTGGAACAGGTGGCAAGGCTTTTTTTCCTAGGTAGTTGCATGTCAAGAAGTCTCACAGAATAAAAAATATATAAGAGATTTTAACAGAGGACTTTTTAAAGAAAAGGAATGCCTGTTTTGCAGAACCAGTTTCAGAGATGATGAATCAATTCTGTACAAACCACTAAATAATGGAGCAGAAGACCTGCCTTTTGTAAAGAAATTAGAGAGGGAGCCAAAAGGTGAGGTAGCAGGAAGCTCGATATATTGTTTCATTTTCCCACTGTGCTGTTTCAAATTTCCATTGCAGTAGGTTTGGCTGAAGTGGAAAACTAAGTTAGAAGCAAAGAAGAGACAATAAATGTCATCCATTTTGAGGAGATGCATCCTAAACTCCAGGAGAAAAATGGAAATAACTAAAAGCAAGTACTTGAGTATGTTCACAATAGAGAGATGATTTTTTATATAGAGTGTATGATAAAAATCAGCAATCCTTTAAACCATGAGAAAACAATCATGCTCTGCTCAGTATAACTAGTTTACCTACCATAAATCTGGATAAAATAACACTTGATTGAATAAATATGGAAAATATTGAGATAGGAACTATTCAGAGCAGAAGAATAGACAGAAATTGGAAAAGAATTTTCCAATGGTTGCTGCTTAGGTAAAGAAGTTTGCTTTTTTCAAAGCCACACATTTCCTTCTAATTGCAATGAGCAATGCAGGGGACTTGCTGGGATCATACTTGCCAGCCTTCTACAGGAGACATTTCTACAGAACTCCTATTTGAACTCCTAATTTCAAAGGGGTAGAAAAAGGAGAGACAAGTGACCACGGCCACTAACAAAGAACCTTGTATGATTCCCAAATTCACTGTGGGGATGAAACACTATTAAATTGATGTACTTCTGCAGTCAGTGATCCCAGGCAAGAAATATTAACTATTTGTGCCACCTGAGATGAAGTTACCATGATGCCTTCAAAGGCTTTTTGTAATCTGACTTCTGTTGGCCAGAGTAAACTTTGTAGAACAATAGATGAGCAGAGACGCTGTTTGGTTCCCTATTTTTATAGTCTCATATTTGCTGCTTAAGGTGTACATTTATTGTCCTAAAGGGTTCCGTACATCATTGAATAGATAACACTGATATGGATTAAGAGTATTTTTCTGTAATGAAAAAATGTTGGATGAACTGTATGGCATCTGGAACACAGAATAGGTGGATTAACCTGTGTTCAAAAAGTGGTAAGTATAAGGCCCTTAGTATAAGAGTATAGTCATCTCAGCCTTTCTTGTAATCAACAGAGAAAGCACTAAAATCAGAGGTTGATTCATTCCATCCCAACAGAGATGGGATGAATCACCAGCTGGAGGATTAATGTCTTATTCTGTCTATAAAGAAAGTCTAAAGTTAAGGTTCAGGGAGGTAAATCCAGATTATTTTAAATTATATCATAATTCTCTTTTATTTGTCCCTCAAAACATAGCTTGAAATGACCTTGCACACTGTGGTCAAAAGTTAACCTCAACTTTTTGGTGAGCGCTCTTTTGTAACTTTCACAGTCTGTGCAGGAGACCATCCCCAGCACATGTACGTTCATTGCCTCCACAGGAATTTCATCTGTTAAGCTTTGGGATGACTGTAGGTGCCAGCGGTCCCAGTCTGCTGATGATTCAGAGTCTTTTTGGCAACAATAACCCAGCCACAGCTTGTTAGACAGAGCGTCCTTGCTCAATCACTTGCATGCCACATGTGTGGTGTGCGCTAGAATCTGCAGCAGCATTTGCAAGGTGGAAGCTGCTCAGAGCCAAGCTCCTCATCCTTGCTTGCAGGATTGATAATGTCATTCAGTGACACCAGCTGGTGTTCTGGAATGGGATTACAGATTGCAAGTGAATTCCTGCAAGGTGGGAAAGAGTTCCTGTAGGAACTCCCATTCTTTTCCCGGTTTGGTCTAGATCTGGTAAGTGTGATTTCTTTTCGTGAGTTCTAGAGGTGCCACCTTTCTCTTGTCTTCAAAGCTGGCATTTTGTATCCCAAAAAGTTATGGCAGTCATATAGTATGTATGTTCTATATATTTATCACAAAGAAAGGAGCTATTAATGAATTTTAGTGAACCTTATCCAGGTATAATGATCGTGTTGGGCAAACATGATCCAGCTGAAGCTGTAACAGAGACAAGGGTAGTTGTGCCTTTTGCAGTGATTATGACTTTTCTGTGGCCATTATGGAAGCACAGAAGGCAGACCCAGTAAAAGGTCCTTTTCATGAGATAATTTAGGAAGGTTACTTCCCTCGCACTGGTCTTGATGAAACATCGGTCAGGGAATTTAAATGTGGCCAAATGCCTTCGTAACATCATTTATTCTTTGGACTAGACTCATTATTAATAGTGCAGATTAGGTGTCTTGGTATGGTAAGATTCCATCTTACACTTTATCTGAAGTTTCAGTGTTTGTGTTTACTTATAACAATTTATCTGATGTTGCCATACAGTATGAATGTGACTGTGAGACTTGGTAGTTGTTCTCTGGTCTCCAACTTTCTGCTTCAAGCAATAATTAGTATATTTCCATAATAATTTCTCACCTCCTATGAAAACTACTTCTTTAATATTGTATTTACAACATCTTCCTTTCTGTAGGTATCTGAAAAAAGAAAAAAAAAAAGAAAAAAGATATTTCCATTTAGTCATCTGGACATGAAATTTCCAGCGAAGAGTCTAACTATTAGAACCATATATGTAAACATTGTACATATACTTGCTCCCCTACTCTCTGTGCTCCAAAGTATAAACAGCAATAACTGTTAGATCCAGCTGCCCACCTATTCTACAGAATTTCCAATAAAGCTGCAGCATCTCCTCAGTCTTTAGCATTAAGAATCTTCATGACTTTAAGTTGTTATGGCTGCATTGTATTGCTCTTGTCTCAGAGGAATGCTCTGTTACTCAAGTTAGATGGTTCCTCACAGTTCCTTGTTTGAAATTATTCCAAAGGAGCTTGAAGACTCAAGGTGGAAATTATTTCCAAGCTGCCCTAAGAAAACTCTTCATATATGACATTATGATTGGGTTATAATGACAGCGTGCTTCAAAACTGCAATTTGACTGCAAATCTGAGATGCACTCAGAGGCATATTCTATACATTAATATCCCAAGCTTACAGTAGATTGGCCTTAGATTATTTCAAAGTTGCATGAATTACATTTTTTGGGGTTGCTTATTTGACAGAGTGCTTCTTGGCTTTTCTCCTGCTGCTTAATGCCAGGGATGGTATGCTTATACTTCAGACTCTCAACAGAATTTCAGATATTGTGAAAATCACAGAATTTTGGCAGAACCGTGCATACAGGAACAAAAATTCACCTAGTACTCCATTACTGAGTTTTTACTTTGGTAAGCCTCTTGCAGAAACTCCTGCAGTGGAAAGGTTGTTGCCTGTAAAAGAAGACCAACAACCTAAAGACTAAGCGGACCTGATTTGAATCTCGACTCAGATGACAGCTTACTGTCTTTTCTCACAGACAAGTGAGTGTTCATTGAGTTAAATGGAGGTACAACAATTGCAAATGTTAAAAGATTGAAATAATTTAGGACTCATGGTTTCATTTCTTTCTTTATCATTTTTTCTCCTCTGGATATGTGAGTCTGCCTAGGTTAGTCACTTTTTGGATTACTGTTTTTTTCTTTAAAAGTATAGTTGGGATCATTAACCCCAAGCTCTTCATGATCCCTTATGTTTTAATTGATCCTGACTTGTTTCTATCAAAATCCAATAATGAGACACAAATATCATCTTATGCTTGTAGACAGGAAAAAAACCATTTAGATGAAACATACTGGTTTGGTTTTGGAAACGCTTTGTAGTGAACGTGCGCGTTGCATTGCAAGTGATCGCTTACCCTCAGCGAAGAATTTGTTTGGACAAATTTACCAAGTTGATCAGTAAATCTACTTTTTTCAGGTTTCTTTTCCTATGACTTCATGAATTATTACAACTGTATTTCCTTTCAGTAATTTTTAAATGAATATTTTTTATTTCTTTTATTCTAATATGACTTGAGGTAAGCATTATGCCAATGTGATTGTTTACCCTTAAGGCACCCCATGATTATAAATGTAAGGTTAACAGTGTGGTACCAGGACACAGTTAGGATCTACTGGATCAAAATTATTTTAACTGGAGTGCTCCAAAATAACAAAATCAGCTTCCTATCCATGCTATTTTTACCATCTTTGTCTTCTTGGCACTGCTAGTATCCTTTTAGTTGATCAGGTGTTCACCTCTGTTCTGTTTGAGTGAGTAATTAGCAAACTGTGCATTCCTTAAGGCAAATAGGCTTTCTCATCTTTAGCACAGGCTGGCTTGAAGATAAATGCAGAGAATAGCTTTACTGTTGATAGGGGTAAGCCAGGCAAGTTCCCAGTATGTAGGATGTTAGTGGGCTAAGTGCCTCAAAACCCAGGATGCCCCAGCATTTCCTATGCTTTATTGCTCTAATCTGTTGGCAGCTGACTCTGTGGAGCAGAGCACCTTTAGTGGATCTGGATTCTGCATCTTAGACTGCCCATCCTGTTTTTTTCACAAGAGTTTCTGTTGCTCAGGGGGAAATGATTCAGTGTTCCATTCACTTCTGCTGATACCCTGAGGATTTTAGCAAAGCAGGAGTGGAAAAACCTTTGAGTTGCAAAAAGAAGTAAAAAATAGCAGAGAAACCAATGTTTCTAAGCAATCCATTCCAGGAACATATAAAGCAGTTTGTCTAGTGTCCTAGATAGATGTTGTATCTTTAAATAATGAATAAAGTAATACTTAAGTCCCAGTTTCCAGACTGAATAGAGAGCTTTACTTGATAATTCCTTGAATTCCTTGCTAAAGATGCTTTTGAGGAAATGGCATCTGAAAAGACAGTTCAGAAAACCAATGGCCATGTTCTCTACGGAGAAGAACAATATGTGGAGGGTCTTCTTAATTTTTTTCTTATTTCTTTCCCTTTACCACTTTAAAGAATGTCAAAGAGTAGATCTTAAAATGCCCAGAAGATGGGATCAGTGCTTTATAACCTGCCACATGCACTTGTTAAGGGCTGAGTGTTTCAGAAATCCACTTGCTCAGGACACAGGGTTAAAGAGGTTTCTTCACTATTCACATTTTTGTGGTGGGCAGAATTAGCAGCTGAGTGACTATAGACATCTTGTCACTTTTCAATGCACTCACAATATGCCCATTAATACTAATGGGAATCTCCCATGTGCATAAGAGATGGAGGGTCTTCTGTATGTATATGTTCAAACAAACAACTCCTTGGTCATTCATTATTCTGTTCCACTGCAACAGGAAGTTTCTGTTCAGTAAATTCTTATCTCGGTGATAGTTTTGAAAGGATGTATTTGATAAGTGGGAGGGGTCAGGTGGAGGAAAAAGCAAAAAAGGAGGGAGAATTGATCAGAGCCTAGACCCGAGAGTTAATAAGTAAATGTACATAGTGAATAGGATAAAGGAGGATTATTCACAGCAGACATTCCTGTTGATGACTCAAGTTAACCACAAATTATTTCGAATAGTGGGTTGTGCATTAGGGGATGGGGTGGGTGTGAGGATCTTTCAGAGAAGGAAGGGTTGTCTCCTAAAGTCACTATTCTACTAAGATAGCAAAATGCCTTCTTAGGGGTTTTGGTCTTTTGTGGAATGCTAAAAGCCTGGCTGCAGAGAGATTTCTCAGTTTCTAACAGTGTCTGTGTGAAAGCCTTGCTTTCTCACAGACACTAAAGGAAAACAGTTGGAAGAATGTGTAAACTGTGATATTGTTTTTCATAACAAAGAGAAAACTTATCTGAAGTAGGTGTATTGGATTCAGCCAATCCCTCTGGGGGGTGGCTGGTCAGTGAACCAATAACCTTAATGTCAGTGTATGTGCTAAGGTATAAATGAGTGAGTTTTGTAAATAAAAGAGGTCAATTGATTCTCGTATTGGATCGCTCATGTCGCCTTATTACTTGGTCTCTGCTCTCTAGCAACAGTCTTGTTTGATGTCTAGGAAACTTGCAATTTTCCCAGCCTCACGTCCTCTCTCCCATAGTAGATCTCGAGTCCTGTAGCGGATGGTTCAAATATTTCTGAAACAAGTGCCTGCTTCGCCTTACTCCGTGCTCAGGAGTGGAAACTGGGTCTATTGCAGAACTAGTCAGAACTATCACAACTTCTTTCAATCAAAATTTGAAAAGGATATAACCAAACCATTGCTTCCAGCAATGTTCCAGCCTGTAGATCAAAATGAATGTAATCTTTGAAGCCTGAAGCTACTCCCTCTTTAAAGAAAGTTTTACCAACTCCATTCAATGAAACAACTCTAATTTTCTGCCCCCACAACGTTTATCAAGAATTCTTTGCAAAGAAGGAAAGGGCCAAATAAACCCAAAATACAGTTTGGTTTTTTTTGGCAAACTATTTTCCCTGCCCCATTATTCTTACCATTCTCCACAAAACTCAGAAAGTTTACAATAACTTCCTTACAACAGTTTTATTAAAAGGAGAAAGCTGTAATGTCGATGGACAACAGCATCCTTCAAAAGTCTCAGCTTCACTTTTTGTGGGGGAAAAATAAATGGAAGACAGGGAGTAAAACAAGGATTTCATTTCACAGCAGTATTTGCTTGCCCAAATCCAGAGAGCTACAGCTTATGCACTTAGTAAAATACCTCTTAGAGTAGAAATGCATCTACAATAATGATACAAAATTTACTCCCGCTGGAAATGTTCAATTTACAGTCAATAATTTTCCCCAAACCTGGAAATTAATAGCATAATTTAGATGAACCTGGGGAAAACCTCAGCAGCAGAAGGATCCACTTACTCGGCAGACTTTTGGGATTTTGCTTCTACACAGTTTAGGCCCACAATTTCTCTTCGGACTTGGTGTGCTTTAGAGCCCAATGGCTAGGCTAGGTAGAGACAGCCTTTTCAAGAATAGAGCTGTCCATCTCTTTAGGGCCTGATGTGACCAGCCTGTCTCTGCATCTCATGCCATGGCACAGAAGATACATTGCCTGCGGCAGATAATTTCATGGAACTGCCACTCAGTATTATCTGTGGTGACACTCACCAGTCTGGCCACGTAAGATTGGGACTCTGTGAGGTTGTTTCTGGTTCCCTGTGACAGGTATTTATGTTTAAATGTATGCCACTGTTCCTTAGTAGTACTTTATCAGTGCTTTGTGTGAGCACATATCCCAAATGCAAGTTGTGGGTCTAAGGAAATCTATATCTCCTGTCTGTTTAACAGATCCCTTACTTTCAGGTGGAAGACTCAGAGGGTAGATTGAAAATGTGGTCTTTGAGTAATATTTCTGAACTGCTGGTGGTCATAGAACCACAGCATATGATTTGTGGAGGGTGTTACCTGTTGGATATCACGGTAGAAATGCCAGGAACCAAGTAATGGTGCCTGACCTGCCCATCCTCTCCCCACAAACCTCTGGGTATTGCTCGGGAAAAGGGCTTTCTGCTTCACCATGTTGTCAGGTACAACCTTCTCCTCCTTATTACAACATTGAGGAGGCAAGAGTGATCATCTTTATCCTCCGCTGACAAACGCTAGTGGAGACAAGGGTCAGTGCCTAGAAATTAATAATGTCTTGTAAGAAAGCAGATAGCATCTTGGGCAGGTGAAATGGGATGTTTCCGTAACTTGGACTTCTGCGTCTCCAAATGCTGAGTATTTGGATGATGGGAAAGAGAGACCTGAGAGATCTCATTAGATGACACCAAACCAAAAATTCCTATGGGGAATTTTTCATACCGTGTTCCTCAGGAAGATGTAATGGGCTGCGGATTAAGTCCAGGGAGGAAAAGGCAGACTCACATGAAAACTCCCTGGGCACAAGACTCCCTGGAGATGTTGAACTGCTGGACAGCTGACTCCTATAGGATGACTTTTTTCTGTCTCCCTGTTGCAGCTGTGCCGTATTTCATAAGTAATTAATAATGATTTAGACAAGAAGAGGCACAGTGATTATAGTGTCTGGTATATTCATCTGGGGTGAAGGACAGTGTCAGCTTTTACCTCTGCCTGATTCATTATAGGGATCTCACTGTGGATGTCCTACATTCCTAGGTAGTTACTGGTTTCTTTATTAATTTTGCTTGATAGCTTTGAGCAAATGTAACTGTTTTGTTCCTCGGTATAAATTCTGGAAGTCTTTCCTTCCAGACAGATATTCATGCTCATGAAATAAATGGAGAATATGTTAAGTAGTATTACTAGAAATCCAGTGTATAATATATATAAAAATATAAACTTTCTCATACAATGTCAGAGCCTACAAGTTTAAAGGGGATTTTTAACTTCATTTTTATCTGTTTGCACATAACTTGAAAGACAACATTATAAATGAAAAGTTGTATCAAATTAAACTGGATGGTCAAATTAAACAGAAGAAAGTTTTCTCAAAAAATGAGTTCTGGTCTAGGAGAAAGTAGTAGAGAAGGTAGATAAACACAAAGAACAGTGATCCAAACCCTCCGAAACAGAAATGAAAGATGGTGTATATAAATGTTTCATGGAAGAGTCAGAGTGTGTGTGTTCTCAAAGATGATCTGTTCCTTGGAATAGCAGTAGTGTTTGGTGAAATGCTTATGGAGTTGGAATCTGAGCAGTTCCCAATAATCCTGCTGCAAAGGACATCTTTATACTTATGTGTGACTCATGGGACAGTGCTAATGCTTTACCCTTTTGTGATGTTTATGAGCATTTTATTAATATTTTAGTTGCAGTGAATGGATGTTCCACCAATTTTCCTCACGTGTTAATAAGCATTTGTTAAATTTTTAATTTCCGTGGCTGCAAACTGATAAATTGTTTCTAATAAAACCCTTCAAAAGCATCCCTTTTTATCTTTCACAAGCTTCAAATATATTTTTAGACACAGTGAGGGAAAAGAACTTTGCAAAATTTCTGTATTTTTCCAGTGGAACATTTTTCAAGTTGTTCATCTTTTACAGCTCTCCTTTTAAGGGTAAAGTAATACCTTTTGCCTATAGAATTCCCAGAGGAATTGTTTCACTGGCTTAGATTGATGGTCCATGTAGCCCAGAGATGTTATTTAAGGTGGACACTTGAGCCTGGCTGCTACTGGCGTGGGCACAAGTATGTTCACTCTCATAGACAAGGTTTTCTGGAGACATTTCATCTTTCAGACTCACTGCTTTGTATTCTCTTGGTCTGCTTCTCTCTGCTGTACCAGATGCTCCACTGGTGCCTGCACATCCCCATGTATTTGCTGATTTTATGTTGTAAACTCCGTAAGTTGAAAGAAAAGTAGGAAGGATCACACTGTCATCCAATATAGAAAACTCAAAAATGCTTTCTGGAAGTGTCCTCACAGCACCTTAAGGAGTACTTACCAGGAAATTCAGACTTGGGAGGTGGCCCACAATAGATGCCTTTGTAGTCTAAAACACATGGTAAACTTTCTGCTGATCTAAGAGAATTCACTCTGGGAGCGGAAACTTTTACTTCCTTTGCAAGAACAAATCTAGGAGAAAATGCCCACAATGTTATGTGGAGGGCTGACAAAGAAGGAAAAACAGCGGATCATTTGCTATTTAATCTAAATAATTTTTTACCATATTGCACTGAGACGAGGTGAATAAAGGTCAGTGTACAGTTGGCTTTAATTTTGCTCTTGTCTTGACTTAGTCTAGAAAAAGCTCTGTGAGGTGTTAGAAAAGAAAGCTCTAAGACTAATACACTGCTGAAAGGTACTGCTGTTCTTACTGGTCAAATGTGTTTCAAATTAATTCTGTTTTAATGTATTGCCACTTGTGTATTTAATACTACTTGAAAATATCTATGCCTTTTCCATGCCAGACAAACTAGATTTTCTTTCTCTTCATACTGAGTTTGAACATCACAACGTAAAATTGGTAGTGGTTACTCACATATGGGACCACAACAGAAAGTCTATGGTAGCAGTGGTTCCAACCTTAGCTTACCAGCATTGACAAAATCTATGACTGATGCAAAAATCTGTCTGAGAATGAAATTGTATCCAGTAATTTCACTGTGGTTATTTGTACCTGTTCAACTTTCTACTCCTTCTCTCTTCATTTTTGCTACGTGTTCCAAACACAGCCAGGCTGAAGATAAAGGAAGAATCCTGTAACTGAACCATCTTTGCAGTTTACCATGGGCTTACTTTCTCCATGGCAAAGACCCCTCCCAGACAATTGCACAGAATCCAACAATCCTGAAAGGATTTGCAAAATACTTGCTGTGATTTTAAAAAGTTTTAATGCCCGAAGGGGCTTTGTTCTGCCTTAGCTATATACTACTACTTAGGGAAGGAAAAGAGTCCAAAACTACACAGGGTAATCTTTTCCTCCAGGAATTTTAACTGTGTGCTAACAGTAGCTTCTCAGGAGTAACTCAACCTTGAGTATTAATTAATCAGAGCTTGGAGGAAAATCCACTGATAGTGTTGTCCCCCTCTCCTAAAAATTTTGTCTGAGCTCAAAAATGCAATGTAACAAGTCTGCTGAAAAATCGAAACTCGACTTCATTATAAGAATCAGAATCAAGAAAAGTTTTTGTAATACTTTCAGCTGATAGCTCCCGTAACAACCACAATTGAAAATCTCCCATATAAATAAAGGTATTTAAATATACACAGTGAGTGCTAACTGACCAGTTAACCTGTGTTTGAAATGTGTGGGACAAACATACTTCAAATGTATGTGCATATACACAAACCTGTGTGCACATGCAGTTAATGGGTTTTCTTTTCTTTCCTGGAACAAAGCTCTCTCAGCACATTGAGTTCCTTGCATCAAAGTGAATTTTCAAATACTAGTGGTTTAGATAGCACTGACCATATCAAATACTGTTGTTTGATCCTGTCCATTCTGAAATCTTTAACAACTAACACCAGTCGTCTTTCTTTCTCCCCCTTGTGCATCCTCCATATGTGTCCACCCTTGTAATGAACTTCTTTGGCTGAGCTTCAGCACTTCAAATCAAGTTTAATTAAAAAAAAAATTAAAAAAGCATCCAAAGACAGGTAACAAATCTGGTGAAGTATCTAGAGAATAATTGTTTGAGGAGCAGACAAGGGAACTTGGATTGTTTAGCCTGGAAGAACGGAGGGTCAGGGGAGACCTTATCACTTTGTATGACTACCTGAAAGGAGGCTGTAGCAAGGTCGGGACTGGTCTCTTCTCCCAGGTTACAAGCAATAGGACAAGAGGAAATGGCCTCAAGTTGTACCAGAGGAGGCTTCGATTGGATATTAGGAAACACTTCTTCACCAAAAAAGTTAAGAGGCATTTCAACAGGCTACTCAGGGAAGTGGTTGAGTCACCATTCATGGAGACATGTAGGTGTGACACTTAGGGACATGCTTTAGTGGTGAACATGGTGGTGTTAGGTTGCACTCTGGTCTTAAAGGTCTTTTCCAGCCTAATGGACTCTATGATGCTATGATTCTTTTGAAATCACTCACATTTCCTGCATTGCTTAACAGACAAATCTGAGCTACAGCCAGTTCAGTTCCTCACCTTGAGAAGGACCAGTATCAAAGAACACAACACACAACACAGTATCTGTGTTGTGCCTATCTGTCTCTTGTGATGTTGGTGGGTATACCTCAATGGCAGAGAGAGAAAATAACAGAAAGATGAACTTTTCTGGACTTCCCAAAGAAGCTGTTGCAAACCAGAACCAAATGAAAGGTGACAAAGGACAGTCTTGAAGTGAAGTCTTAATACGGGAGTGTACAAACCCATAAATTTGTTTGGGAAGCAGGAAAACAAGAGGATAGCCAATCCTGAGAGACTGTCATGAATAGAAAAATGCAAAAATTACATCAATCTATCTTTGCCTTTATCCCTGTGTTCCCTTGTCTTGCAGGCATGGCAGAAGAAATATTTATTTTGCTCCTTTATCAACCAATAATTATAAACCCTTACTTCTGCTGAGACTCTTGGGCTTGGCCCAGTAGAATTGAGGGGACTCAAACTGGTAAGTTTGCAAAAGAGATTGTTTAGAATCATGTTAATGGAACCATTAATATAGCTCAAAGGGTTCAACTTTCATAGGAAAAATAGAACATTTTGGTGGAATACTTTCATGATCTCCACGGCATTTTTCCTCAGGAGATGCAGTGGGTGGTTTCTACTATTGCTGTTGATGAAGGCACACACTACACATAATTGAAGGTAACAAGACGTGATTTTGCACGGTGAGTGTCCCTTAGATCCCCCGCAGACCTTCAGGTTGTTCTTTGGAAGAACTAAGCTACTTATCATATCTCTTGCTGCTGTTGCTCATGATCTCTACTATGGCATGTGTACCACTACAGAGGCCAGAAGGTTCAGGTACTCCAAGCGCATAAGCTCAGCTTCCTGCAAGGATAGCCGCTGACCACTGCTAGGGAGCAAAATCAGGTGACTAAAAATCATGTGCCAAATGAAATATGTTGTGTTCATGGAATAAAGACACCCAGAGCATGCACTTCTAGTTCCTGTGGCCCTTTGTTCGTGAAAGGAGTACATGAATAATTTACTCAAATTTTAACAGGACCAACGCTTACTTAGAGCAGCATCTGGTAGATTCCTATTTTCTCTATTTTCCTATCTGTTTGATCTGCTGATATTTCAATTAGATGGTCAAGCATGGGAGAAAAATGGATTCCCCCCTCCATGAAGATATACTTCTTTAAATATCCTGGTAGTTTATACGAGCTTCTTTTCCATGTGCTAGAGATGTTTATTAATTTGTTTCATCTGGGCTCCTTCCTCTGTTTCTGCTTCCTTCTTACCCCTGGGAAAAATGACTACCTTCTTGTCACTTCTGTGATATTAATGTTTGCATTACTGGAAGAAAAAAGTCAATGTTTTCCTGGTCTTCCTTCTCTGAAGGAAATTAAAAAAATCTCATTTCCTTTTATTTTTTCCCTTATATTCTTTTTCCATGGCATATTTCAAAAACATACTTTTCATTCTAGAAACAGATGTGTTTGAAATCCAACTGCAAACTCTGTCGTAGCCCAACAAGTTGATTCTGGTATCACTTTAAAATCTATGAACATAAATGTGTAAAAGTCAAGCTCCTTTCATAGGAATCCTAATTTGTATCTTAACACATTCTGTGACACATTAATAGCTTAGATTGTACTTGCCAGGTAATGGAATTTCTTTCAGTGAATTCTTAATTTCATTACATATATGAAAAAATATATTCTTCTGTATTTATATTAAATTTCATATGCAGTTAAAATTCTTTTCCAAAAGATTTATTGGATCTGTAGGCTACATTCTGCCTTTCAGACCTGGGCCCTGCAGAATGATAAATAGTATTTAAGATTCAGGCAGAATCTTATAGGTGGAAGAATAAATGTTCATATTGAAACATATGGGCAAACAGGATCTCCTTGAGTTTGTAGCAGCAACAGTTTGGGTTTGTACACTCCTGCTGGAAGACAAATTCTGTTGTCTGAGCTATCTCTGTTATGGATCTATTTTCCTTGCTTTTGACCTGAAGAAGGACATTTGGGAATCTCATAAAAAAATTAAAGGAAAAGTGAAAGGAAGTTCTAACTTGCAGAAAAAAAGTGTGTGATTTTGTGTGATGGACTTTGTTTTTATTCTGAATTTGCTCCACCAGAAGGACTGAAAACATCAAGGTATTATCTCCCTGCAAGCAAACACCACTCAAATTCTCAAAAAAGGCTTCAGTTGGTGTCCACATAAGGTCTGGTCCAATATAAAATCTGAATTGTCAGTTATTAAAGACTGAGAGCAGCCAATTTCTACACCACTCTGCAATGCCTTGTATCTTAAGAACAGTATGGGGTAAATATGAGCAGATCATGATGATGCTTTGGTTTATTCTGGACACTGTATGCTCTGCTCAGTGTGCTGCTCATCCACCTTGTGAAGATTAGTATGTGACTTTCTGCTAAGCTCCAAAAGTACACAACAGGTCTTAAATCTAGGGAGAGCTATGCAGGTCTTCTCTCTCCCCTCTGACACACACAGGCTATGAGAGAACACTTGACAATCTAGTTTCACCAGAGCTAATAATTTCTCTCTGCAGGGGAAGCCACGCAAGTTTCTGTAGCTGTAAGTCAGCGTCAACACCAGCCATCTGGCTACTCAACCTTTTCTCATTTAATGGCACTTGCCTTCCATTAATTGTTCCAAGGCCATTTCTATTTTCCATTAGCCCCTGCTCTTAAGCAGATGGTTTGAAACAAATATGTTCAACAGTATAAGTAGATTTACAGGCAAGCAAGGGCTGTAGGGATGGCTGAAACTACCAAGGAAAATGGTTGACTTCACTCTGATGTGGACATTAATATTCCTGTTCCTTTGGACAGGACAGTTTTTCTTGATCTCTTTAGGCTCCTTGTGGCTGTGCTATACTTCCCTGTCATGAAGTATCTACTTGTTTGCTAGTCTGAATTCTGCCCTTGTTTTTGAATATTATCAGAAGCAAATGAATTCCTTACTCAGTGCCTGAACTTGTTTAATTTTTATAGAAACCTCAAGTACCCCTTTCCAAGTAATGATGTCTATATAAGTAGAGATAATAGGAAGTGTTCACCTTTAAATGTATTGTCATTTTCAGAGAGCAGACAAGAGGGAAATATTTTCATATGCATTTTTTCTTTCCTTCTACAATTATCACTGGTTTTACCAGCTTTATAAACCACTAGTGCTTTTGCTGCAATGTTCCTTCATAAACCAAAATGCAGATCAGCTGAAAACATGACATGGTTAAGCTGAAGGTAACAAAATTCTTGATGCAGTAGCAGATGGCTAATCAGGCGATATCACTGCAGGAGCAAATTATGTGCCACTGGCATCAGCACCTGTAGCTTTGTACCCAGGCTTTGAATAAGAAATGCCAAGCAGTGTGGCTTGAAGTCTATGTTCTGACTGTAATCACAAGATAGACATCTGCAAGCACAGGTTCTGCTTTGAAAATGCAATTCAATGTTCAGGTAAAAACGTTCAGGTGCAAATTTTGCCGGTATAGGTGTGATTTCTCTTTTCTTTTTTCTTTTATTTTTGGAAACAGAACTGTCCCAGACTGTGGGACTGGTACGGGAAAGGGAGCAGGGAGATCTTTGTGAATATGTCTATTATGGTAGTTCATGATTCAAAGAGAGCTAAACTTGTTTGCAATGGCTCTGAGAGTATTCATATGGCCATGATTCTGCACCTGAGGATGAACATGGTCTTGCTAACATATGAGAGTGGCTCGCAGTAGAAGGCCATCTAGGCCAGTAATCTCCTCTTCATCCTCGGTGCTGCTGATCAGCAGCAGATATTTACATAAAAACGTGAAAAGTGAGAGGAAAAGAGATATACTTGCAGGGATCAGATGAAAAGCTACACGACTTCTGCTGTTTACTCCCACTGCACTGAATGAATATAATAATTATATTTCTGCTCACTACTATTTCTGTTTCTTTGTCATCCAAGTTTTGCTTGAATTATGTTTAACGCAACAGGGAAATACTTGCCATCAGGATCTGATGAAAATATAATCGTCTTTTGAAAGAGCTCTGTATCCTATTTCTTCATCTAGGTGTGCTGTTGCTTCTTTCTCCTCTGTTTCTAGTCCAGCTGGGATACAGGAATATGCATTGAGTTCTTTTCAACAGAGAAGAGACAAATTAATTTTCTGCTACAGATATCCAAATTCTTGATGCAGAAAAGTCATTTAAAAACTGACCCCATCTCAACTGTGGAGGAAGATTGCTTACTGCAACACAAATATGTCAATTTTACTCTTCTCATTAAAAATCCTGTTCTTTAGAGTACATGTGGGTAAACAGAAGGTAGGAGTTTTCCCAAAGGAAATAAATCAAAACGTGGGCTGGATCAAACTTATGCATATAGAATCATAAAAGGGGTTGGAATGGAAGGAACACTGAAATATCGTCTTTTTCCAACCCTTCTGCCATGGACAGGAACCCATTCCATTCACCAGACCAGCTTGCTCATAACCCTATCCAACCTGGACTTGCACTTGGCCTTGTTGAACCTTCATGAGGTTCACACGGGCCCAGCTCAAGCCTTTTGAGGTCTCTCTGAATGCCCCTTCTCCATACTGAATCAACTGCACCACACAGCTTGTTGTCACCTGCAGATTTGCCAAGGATGTCCTCAGTCTCATGATCCGTGTCGCAGATGAACATATTAAATAGCACTGGTCTCAGCATGGCCCCTTGAGGAACACTGACTGTAACTGGTTTCCATCTGCACATCGAGCAATTGAATTTAACTCTTTGGATGCAGCCTTCCAGCCAAGTCCTTATCCATCTGCCAGTCCATCCATGTCTCTCCAATTTAGAGGTGAGATTGTTGTGGATTGCCATGTCAAAGGCCTTACAGATGTCCAGGTAGATGGCATCCATAGCTCTTCCCCTGCCCACTGATGCTGTCATTCCACTGTCAGACACCACCTGCTCTTTGTGAAGCCCTGATGGCTTTTTCTAATCACCTTCCTGTCTTCCATGTTTCAACTCATGTTCCGGGAAGATCTGTTTCATGGTCTTACTATGCACAGAGGGGAGGCTGACAGGCTGGTAGCTCTTTTTTTGCTCTTTTTGAAAATGAATGTGAGGTTTTTTGCTTCTCCCTTCACCAGGGACTTTGACTGACTACTGTGACTTTTCAAATATGAGGGAGAGTGCTTTGGCAACTCTACGATCCTATTCCCTCAGGACCCTGGTACCCATCATCCCGTGAACTTCGGGTTCCTCGGGTGGTCTCAAGCTGATATTCTCCTATGATGAGAGACAATGGGATCAACCTTTCCTCATCACAACCAGGGTGAAAGAGAAAAACTATATTACTTGGACAAGCAGTATTTCATTTTGACACTCTCTGCAAGGTCCTTTCTGCTCATTTCATGCAAATCAGAACATCCCTTCCTTATTCTAATCCTGGGAGACACACTTTCTGTGTGTCTTGCAAGGTTGTACTGTAAAAGCTGCAGTACATGATGATACGAAGACACAATCATGATGACATTGAAAAGGACCTGAAGAGGCAAATTTGTGGGTCAAGATGAGAAAGATTAAGTTATTTTCAATGGGACACAGAAAACTCTTCTTGGAGTCACTTTCATGCCTACTGAGAGGATCACTTGTGTTACAGCTATTGCTCCTTCATTGCTCATATCTAAAACTGGGCTAGAAAACACCCTCGAGTTAGATGGATCTGAGAATAAAAAATAATAAGAAAAAAGGTATTTATATATTCTCCATGTATGTATGTACCCACCTACAGACAAAGTTGTTCTTACGGATGTGGTCTCATCTTCATGTGTCATTGCAGAAGGACTTGCAGTTTCATCATCAGAATCTTAGAAAACCACTCATCAAACAAGGCAGTGCCCACTCCAACTCTGATCTGTTTTAACCACTGACACCCACAATGATTTTTTGCATGTACTTGGAGTCTTGTAGCATCTGTGACATAGTTTGTGTTTCTGGGCTCTCTGCTGCTGATCTGTCTGGCCTACCTAGGAACGGATAAACTGGGCTTATAATGAACGTATTTCTTCCTTCAGGAAGGAGGAAGATGTCTGTGATGGGTAACCTGTATTTCTGCACTGACTGAGATGTGTCTCGTTATAACATTCTGAGGGATAAGAGATTGGTCATCTTAGAAAGAAGTGATTCACAATTTTTTAGAAGCAACTTCTACTCAAATTCCCATGCATTTTCAGAAAACTGACATGCTCCTCATCATGTAGAGGTGTGAAAGTATGGGTGCATGCTGATATCATAGCTACTTCACAAGCCAGAGCAACAGATGATTGCTCATCCTCTTTGAAGGCTCTGCATCTTTGTTCTATTAGCAGGACACATCTGGTACTTCCAGGGCAGGATTTCATATGGAAAGTATTCTCAGTAAATCTTCCACTCTTCTTGGTAACATCAAGGTCCCAGTTTAAATGCTGATCTAGTTTTGGGCTTTGCTCTTCAAAAAAGGGACAGGATGTGATAGCAGATGACAGGTGTATAAATAGCTGATGGAGAAAGCTAAGGAAGATGGAGCAAGAGACATCTTAGAGGTATCCAATGACAGGACAACAGGCAATGGGCACAAACTGAAATACTAGAAAATTCTGTGTAAAGAAAATAACTGGTTATCCTAGGGTTGGTTGAACATGGGGACAAGCTGTGTAGAGAGATAGTGGGGTCTCCATCCTTGGAGATCATAAAAAAGGTAATGGATGAAGTCTTAGGCAAACTTCTTTAGTTGACCCTGCTTTGTGTAGGGGAGGTTGACTACATGACCTCAGAGGTCCCTTCCTAACTCAGTTATCCTTTGATTCTGGGAAATGGTTTGGGCACTCTTTTTTTCCAAATGCAGGCATTAGGGGCATCTTAATTCTCTCTGCCTGTCCTATATATATTTCTGTTTTTATCAGATTTCTGGGGCTGTGCAGGTATGGTAGATGGATATACATATTCTGGTGAATTTTCCAACTCTTTGTACCCACAAGTTACTTTTGATGGTCCTTTGTGGTGAATATAATAGAGTCATTTGAGGTCGTGAAATACATAACATGAAATGAGTGCTTTTAGTTGCCTGTTTCATCACAAGGCCATTGTAAAGTAGGAACAAATATCTTGTGTTCAGTAAATTAGAAATTGTTAAAAGGGTGAACATGGTGGCCATGCCCTGAGCTTGCTCTTTCTTTATGAGTAATACTGATGGAAAGTGATAAATGGCATATGCAGCTGGAGGAAACTCTTTGTGAATAATGACATTTCTCTTTTCCATGAATCAGAGTGCACTGTCCTGGTGCTCAGCAGGAACAAATATCAGCCTCCGCAGTCTCAAATGCAATTCTAGGTTGGCTGCTTGTGATAATTCCCCTCCAGCTGACAGCTTTTAGGACAGAGAATATCATTAATACATGAAAGAACTGAAACTTTTGTCATCTTCAAATGTGAAGGAGTTGAATCAGTTGGTGTGAGTCCAGCCAGATGACCAGAATGGTGTGTCTTTTCATCAGAGATGGTTTCCAGCTTCAACTGGTGCTACAGGAGGAGTTTGGAAATGGGGTTTACTTGTTGTTTGCATTTCAAGTTGAGGGGGCACCATGCTGGCTGGAAGCCAACACACTTGTGAGGTTCTAAGGGTTCTAGTTAATTCCAGAATGGAACTACAGCATGTGGGGTTGTTGAGTCCTTGAATAGCCATATTTCCACTCTGCTTTGCTCTTTTTAAAGGAGTTTTCTGGGCTCAGCATTATTTTGCAAGTGCTGTGAAGGGTGCCTTTTATCTGACTTTGCCTTTAGCATGGGAACGGAGGTAAAATAAGGTAATTGTGCCATTTGATCCGCTTGACACTGCTCACTACCAAAGACAACTACCTTTGAAAGAGGGTCTAGGAAGTACTCACATCTCTTTCTTGACTTGCATCTTTCTGTTATAAATGCCTTCTACTCAAGGTTTCATTATAAATGACACATAAATCTTTTAACAAATGGAAACGAAAATTGTTAGCTCACAGTTTGCTCATTAGAGAAATTAATCTATAACATCAGATTGACAGTAAGTGAAATTAATTTGCAGGATGTGTTAAATTCAGACTAAAAGTCCATTTTGATCAATTGAAAGATTTCTGTTGATTTCAGTACACTTTGGCTCACACCCTTTGAACTGTAGCACACTGACCTAAACATCGGGGCATTCTGGTGTTTATCTAGTGGAAGTAAAAGAAAACAAACTACGTAGTTTCATTATACATCACATAGTCATTTGTCACTGATCTTAAAAGAACTGCTCTGTGTCTGCTCAAGATTTTGTATGTAAGAGAGAAAATACATCCCCAGAAGCTGCTGGTCTGAGAAGTGCTAATGAAAAATGATGTCCTCTAATGAACGAAAATAATGAAAATGTTATGAAGATTACATGTATACTTCATGGTAAACAACCTGCTCCAAATTATTTTGGAGGGCCTAACTGCATAAAAAGAGGAAGTAAGATATTCTTACTAACACCCACATCTTGCTGCACAAAAGACAAAAGAGAGATAAGGTGGAAGACTGTGAATCCTGTGCTTTAATTTAGAAGAAGGGAAGGAAAAGACAGGGGGCTGTACATCCCAAATGTCTCAGAAAAAGGTGGACTCACTGTGACATATAAAATTTGTAAAACTCAGTCATGATACACAGGAGTTTGAGCAGGCCCAAAGAAACCTATTTCAAAATCTTTATCATAGGCAATAAGATTAATAGGGGCAACAATTTCTACAAATTGCAAAAGTTTGTTTTTCTCTGAAATTATCAGCAGTAGGATTTTTATGGCTAAGCGTTATATTTGGCACCCATTAAAAATTCATTAATAGAAATAGAGTTTGAGGAAGATAAACCTGTTCACAAACCTAAGTGAAACCTGCAGGAAAAAGAACCTAATATATTGAGTAAATATTTTACTGCATATTTAAAATATTTCAGTCTTGACAAAATGAATTTTTTATTTCCAAAATATTTGAATTTGACACTCTTAAAGTGAAATTTTTCAATCTTTTACTTTTAAAACATTATTCTTTATTAAAAATTATCCTTGCATAAAACAAAAACAAAAAGTCCAGATAATAAGTAACCCATAAATATAGAAAATATCACCCATGGTGGGGGTGAGGGGGAGAGAGGCAGCACAAATTTTACCATATCAGATATTATCAAGTACAAAAGCCCTGCAAAGAAAATACCCTGGGCCTAACAGAAAGTCCTTTGAAGTCAGTGGGAGTCTTTTCATTTACTTCAAAGGGCTTTAGATCAGGCCTTATTACAACAGTATAAATAATGCAGTATGAGCACAGAGAATTGGGACTTGGCACATGGGTGTTATGAAATCTGGAATATTGACTCGTTCTACATAAAATTGGTGATAATGACAATGGTTTGGAAAAAGAAATCTCAGATAAAATTGATCTAAATAACGAAATAATTAAATCTGTTGACCTTAGAGTTAATAATCTTGATTGGGCTGTTAAGTTTGGTGGTAGCAGTTTAGTAGGCAAAGAAAAGATTTCATTTTTGACTCTCTATAGTTTCCATTCTGCTACACATATTCTTGGAGAAAAAAATAAGTTTAGAAAAAAATTTGTCAGTTTAGGCTGGGTTTTTAAACACTTGTTTCTCTTATTCATTCTACTTTTAGTTTAGTTTAGTCCTGACTCTCAGATTAATTAATGGGACATTTGTGGAAAAAATTGATCCTCTACATAAGAATGAATTGCAGTGTCATGCCACAGAAATGAGCACTTTGTCTATTTTTTTTACACTGATCTGTTTGATAAAATCTTTCAAATATCTGTGGTTTTAATCATTACTTCATATTTCTTTTCTGTGCTTCTTCTACTTTTAATAGCAACTTAGTTTAGTTTTAGCTTTGTTTTCACTATTACATTTCAGTGCTGTATTATTTTGCCTTCATATCAACACAAATTCCATCAGCTCATAAAGGAGCTGTGATTAAATAATAACTGAGAGTCTCATGAAGTATTCATTAGTTCTCTGTATGTCAGAGTCACGCTGTGGTACTCCCACAGATGATAATTTGAGAGGCATGGAAGGGGTATAACCTGCACATCACTATCAAATTTACCAAGTGCAGAGAGAGCAGAATTACAGTTCCTTGATACCTAAACTGTGCCCTGATTCAGCAAAGCATTTGAACCCATGTTTAATCTTGTATGTATGCCATGATTCTACTGAATCACCGTGTAATGCAGATTTAAATTCTCTGATGAATATGGATTAAATGTATGCTTTAAAGCAAAGCATGTGTATTAAGTACGTTTATTAAATCAGTTTTCCATGGTGAGCTATCTCCTGGAAAAGCCTTTCTCCAATTTTCTTTTTGGAAGCCCTTTCTCTGTGTTGCATTTTTTGTTTGGGGTTTTTGTTTGTTTGCTTGCTTAACCTTCTGACTTTTAATATCAGAATATAAATTATAATAGAGATAAATTCTGTCTAGTTGATTTGTACATGTTTCATGGATTTGGTAACGAAAGCCTGACCTTTATTCTAATTTATGCAGGGAGAGTGTCTCAGCTTATACTGTAATAAAGTTTTCAACCCCTTATGACTCCTTTTATTACCTTCCAAACTCCTTTGGGAATCAAGTCCATGTGCTTCACAAACTCTTCCTCACTCCAGATGCCTTACTAGAAATCAGTTTGGCTCTCTGCTGAGAATGTTTTTGACCACTGTCCCTCAGTGTATCCCTCTTTTTCTGGATGGACGTTGATTTCCCCTAAATCTACACATTTCCCAGGGGAAGCATATCCTCACTTGCAGCAAACTTCAGCACATTTCTGTGGCCTCTGGCCTGAGGCTGATGGTGAGAAACAGCAGCCACACTTGCCAGTGGTACTTCATGAGCCAATGCTGACTTGCTAGAGAGAGGACACAGAGTAACATGTATTTTGTTTCCCGGTCGACCATTCTAAAGCTGCTCTGTCAAAGAAGTAACTGGGTCCACATTTATCAATGGGTAATTTAATTTCACTGGGTACATTACTGCTTGAAATGCCAGAGCTGGGTTGTGTTGCTTGAAAGATGGAAGCACCTGCATGGATACAGCTCTCGTTTAGAGTCGTGCTGAACACGTACATGTGAATTTGTCTTAGATTTGTTTTGCATGTTTGTAATTCAAGATAATTAATGTATCTTTACCTTTTTGCTTTGAGAAAGACCAAGCTTATCTATGAAATAGCTGTGATTATGTAACTTGTGTACTCCTACTTTAAAAAATACTCACATGGCTTCTACTCCCATAAAGAAAAAAAGTCCCCTACCCTACTCCAAACAAAACCAGAAAACTTCTGATTTCCCATTGTAAACAACTGATAATTTCAGTCAAGTCTGATGGATTATAAATTAAAAAATAATGCTCATGTAAATTCCTCTTCTGTTTTTCTGTTTACCTTATCCTTATTCCCTTGTTTTCCTTTGTCTGTTTTTATTTCTCCTCATCTTTTCTTGTATCTTTTTGAACAAACACTATCTGTCCTGTCCTTCCTTCTTTTTTCCCACTCATCCCCTCCTTTTTTTAACTTCCCTGATTTTATTGCTCTTCCCTTCCACCTCATCTCCTCGAACTCCACAATCTTATTTCAGTAATGGCTGGTATTGCTGCTTTCACTGTCTGCCCACGTATCACAATGGAATCAATTCATCAGGTTTCCTGATTGAAGACTCTTCCATCTCTACAAAAACTTTGGCTTGAAAGTGATACTATGCTGTATCAGCTGCAGTTGTCAAATCCTGGCACCATGACAACTGGTGGCACATTGGTTTTATTCTAAATTTCTGTTCACAGAAAGGAATCTTCATTGCAAATACTGTGTGTAGGTTTCAGGGGAAAAAAAAATCTCTGTAATTGTTCCTGCGAAAAACATAAGTGCAGCTTCATTCACATGACATGTTCAGGAAATAATCGATTAAGTACTTCAATATGTAAGAATATGTAAGTATGGGGGACGTTTTACAGAAGATGATCCCATGCTTCCTGTCAGCTTTTCAGCTAGTAGTTACCAGGCACAAAATTGTCTCTCCATTCATATTTTCAGGGTGGAGTGGGGCTTTTTTGGTGGCAGTGGGTTTGTTGGTTTTTTCAATCCTGTCACCAGATTACAAAACAAACTCTACTGACAAGAAAAAAATCTTCAGCTAATCACATGAATCTGGGAGCTCCGGGTAAGTAGTCAAGGATGAACATCTTGATGAAATGAGGAGTTATCATGGCTGTTAACTTTTTTCCCAGAATGAATTCTGAAGCTGTCAGTGGCAAATCGAGAAATAACAAAGAAAACTATAAAGTGGCACATTAAAAGATTCCACACATTTGTCAGTAGATTTTAACAGCATTAACACTTATGTCAGCAAATGTCGGTGTCCTGCAGCAGTTTAATCACATCTGTCACAACGAAAACCTCATCTTGTGTTCCACGTTGACTTCTGTGTTCCACAAGATGATGTCATAGATCACTCAAACTTCCCATAAAAACCAAGATCCTGCTACTCCTTTCAGCTGTTCTGCTGCTCTTCTTCTCTTCATCAGATGAGGAACAGGAGAGCACATATTTGTTAGGTCCCATTACCATTAACATCTGCAACCCCTTACACCTGGTAGCCACTACACTTTGGGAGAGGGGAGTTTTGCGTCCAACACGTGGTTTAGAGCTCTTTCTGTCCATGTTTTTTTCCCTGCTATCTCCTGCTTCAACAGGAGTAACTGAGTTTTGAGCAAGGAACCTGTGTCTGACAGTACTGGCACAAGTGCTATTTTAAACTCCTTTTATTCTTCAAAACATGTAGAGGTTAATTAGCCTTTACAGCTGATCAAAACTGGATATGTTAGGAGAGGGCCATGATCAAAAAGCATGTGAAGAAATTTATGACTGACAGGACAATCTTCCATGACAACTTTTATTCTTACACATCTAGTTGCCCTCCTGACACTGTGTTTAGAACTCAGATTAAGCATTGCATATCTCATTAGGAACTGGAAGCTGGGCATGTTCTGCAAGAACATTGAAATTTAGGAGCTAATGGCATCCACAGACTCCATTTTCCCTCACTTTTACATCAACAACAGATTTCCCCATTGTGTTCTTGTACCAACTCAAGCTTCTAAATCTCAAAAACCTGTACTACTGTAGAGTTCTGCTAATTGTGCATTTTTAGCCTCGCAAAATGTGACAGAAATGAGTCTCTGAAAAGTGCCTGAGGTAAAATCTGAGCACACTTGATAATAATAACAGTAATAAGTTATTAATATTATATAAATTTTATTCATCCCATCCTCTAGTGAGAAAAAAAAATTGATTGCCTTAAATTTCCTCAAACAGGGTCATTCTTCCACTCCACTTCAGTGGAAGGGAACAATCTCCAAAGAACAAAGTGCTTAGGGGTTCAACATCATAAATAAAAATAACGTATTTATTCTGTGCAGGGTATTAGGGAGTTAACACGTGCTCAGGAAGTTTTAGGACACAGGAGTCTCCTTGCTGTGGCACACTTTCTGAGAGGGGTAAACAGGAATACTGTGGTAAAACAGCTTAAATTGAAACCTAGGAAAGATTATTGCCAGTAGCTTTTTTGAGGGAGGTGCTCTTTGAGCTCTCCAAAACTATGGAGTGTAACTAGATGGAGAGAAATATGTAGAGAGGAATGAAACATGGAAAGCATTGATAAACACAGATGTTCTCACAGGTCCAATCTAGTGCCATTTTCTGTTACCAGGAAAGCATATATGACACTTCCCTGCTCTTGGATCACATGCAGAGCAGGGCTTTTCCTGATGCAGTTTGTCTGCCTGTTTGGAAATGTCCTCATGGTTCTTTCTTCCAAGTCTTTCATCCAGTCTCCCCATGAACTCCTGACAACCTCTTTCAGAAACAAGGTCCTTTGGAAGGGTGTTGAGCAGGTAGTTCTACCGCCTGTTGCCTGAAGAACCACCTCCTTTAATTTGTGGTTTTGCTGTCCTCATTTGATCCTCTTGGTGCTTGTACAAGTAAGGAATGACCGACTAGGTAGACTAAATTTGTACACCCTGGGCAAGAGACACCTGAAGATGTGTTGGATACAAAACTGTGAATAACATGCAGGGGGTAGAGAGGGATTGACTATTCTAACACATCTAGTTGCCCTCCTGACACTGTGTTTAGAACTCAGATTAAGCACTGCGTATCTTGCTAGGAACTGGAAGCTGGGCATGTTCTGCAAGAATAATCCCTCTCTATCCTCTGCAGGTTATTCACAGTTTTGTATCCAACATATCTTCAGTTGTCTCTTGCCCAAGGTGTACAAATTTAGTCTACTCAGTCAGTCATTCCTTGCTTGAGAGCTGCCCCAGAGTTTCAATATCCCTTGCTACCTTTCTTAGGCTTTGTCCAATTTCCAAGTTTTATTAAAAAGGTGTGAGAACCATGGATACATACGGTGACATAATTTTCTTTCCTGGTTCAGTAAACACTTAATTGTCCAGAGGATTATCATAATTTAAGTATTTCTGAAAATTAGCAGAATTTTTACCTCAGAACAAACTCCCAATTGCTGCGCAAAGTACATCAGATGTCTGGCATTATGTTTATTGTGATGTAGTTAGATGAATGTTACAATCAGAGATCTATCTCTGGAAGAAGTCTGGGAGATGTGTACTGATGGCAATGAAAAATGGAACTATAAATGCCCTTGGAGAAGAGAGTCCATTTTAGTTGCTGCTGCATAACAAAGCACAGTCTTCATGTGAAGGAGGTCTTTCGGTCCTCAGAGTTGCATAACACTCCATTAGACAAATAAAAATACTGAGTTCTCAATTGAAAGTGGCAGTGATGGATGTCAAATGGGTCTGGTGGTAGACCTGAAGTACTTAACTCACACTCAAAGTATTTCTTCAATATGTATGATTTGAACCTGTTTGGAGTAACCAGGCAGTCCCTAACAGACTTCCAGTTCCATTTTTCATGTTTTTTTCTTCAGATTTCCAAAGCAGACATGTTAATTAATGACCTCTAGGAAATAAGCTGGAGACTACAATGTCCATGAACATTACTAACCTGACAATAACTTTTGGTGGCAACTGATCATGGACCAGATTTGTACCCATATTCTAACAGAAGAGGATTTTGTATGCTATTAATATTTCTCTCTCTTTCCAATTATCTTTCCAATCCACCTTTCCCTAGCGAATAAATTTTTGCCAGGTCACTGATACTGCTCTGCAGAAAGTAATACAGAAAAAAGATTGTACTTTTTATGCTGGTAATTGGTTAGCACAAGAATTTACAGTGATCTGTGTCATAATCTTTCTAATTTACACCTCCTACCAGCCTCTGATTGCTTGTAAAATCTCCAGTCATATTTTTCAGCCACTTTAAATAACTTTAATTTCAGCCTTCAGACACAAAGGTGGCATACCTATAACAGAAGTTCCAGACTTTTAATGAAAATGCTTTTTGACATAAAGACAATGTGAGATTTTGGATAAGTAGCAGGCATATGAAGATCAAAAATTTTGGGTAGGGTCAGAAATGCACAAAGCATATATGTGTAATGTAATTTTTCTTAACTTAGACTTCAATCAGATTATTTACATATTAAGTTCCTTGAAGATGAAACACCTTTGGACTTTGATTTGCCCTTGGGTTGAAAGATGCAATCGCACCTTGTTACCATGAAGAAACTCATTGTATGCTGGAAGATACTTAAAAAACTAGAACCCCAAAATGAAAAAGTGGATAAGGAAGTGAAGCTTATTTTTTCTTTTTTTTTTTTAACATTTTAACATTTTTTTAAGTAAAAATGTTACTTTTAGATTAAAGAGTTCAACTTCTTCACAGTAGCTTGTGTGGGGCTGTTTGGGATCTGTGCTGAAAATTGAGCTCTGGTCTCCTAGGGATGGCTAAGCACTTGGGAAATACTGAAGGAATTTGTTATATATTGCTTGCATGCACAGCTTTTGCTTTACCTATTAAACTATCTTTATCTCAATCCACAACTTTGCTCAGTTTTGCCCTTCTGAGCCTCTCCCCCACCACATGTGGGGAATGAAGTAGCTGCTGTGTGGTGATTAGTTGCCAGATGACACCTTCTTCTTTTTGAGGAGGGAAAGGAGTTAGAACTTTTTTTACATTTTGATTCTTATTAGGAGTGTTTATTAATCCATCTATTTTTAGCCACGGTTCACCAAAGTGTGATGCAGTCATTAGCTAGTGATAGGAATTCTCTGCATTTTTTCTGCACTTCAGCAGTGAAGTGAACTTGACACGAATGTTCCTTCCCTTAGTGGTTGATTTTCCTCATAAGAGAACTGGAAGATGATCCTTGTGACCTTTTTGAACAGAAGAAACATTAAATAACATCAAGTGGCTATTTGCTTTCTGACAATTTTATTAACTTTATCCTGTCTCCTGCAATCTTCAAATCAAATTGGCCTCTATGGGGCACTGCTAGAATTTCTATTTGAAATCAGAGTTTGGAAGAGGTCAAGCAGACCTATCAAGAGGTAAAGCAGAAAGATAGAAACAAGTAAACTAAAGCAATTCATATTATAAAGATGGTTTGACTTTTGGTCACATCTGAATAGTTCTGTTGGCAAGGGAGAAGACTTATTCCCATGAAACATTTTTGAACTGCGGGGAAATAACTACTTATTTTATTCTGAGAAAACAATATTTTTTAAGAAAATGATGGGACTGTGACTTGTGACTGAAGGCTTGGGCTTGGCCCTACCCTCAACCTTTAACTGGCCCTAAATAAGTTCAGCCTTTGAAGCTCAGTTTTTCCTCCTGGAGAAATAATTTCTTACCTTCAAACGCATCTTAAGGATTGGTCTCCTCATATGTGAAATATTGTTGGGTCCTCTGTAACAGTATCTTCAAGTGTCCCTCCTGCCAGCCTTGACACTTTCAAAGTACGAAAGGGTTCCAATATCCTCTGCTGTTCTGCTGTGCTGGAACTCAGCAACTTGGAGAAAAATTTCCCTATTCCAGAAAATAACAAGGACGTCTTTACAATTCCCTCCTCAGAAACTCCCCCTGAGATAAATCCCATTGTTTACTTGTGAGGAAAAATATTGTTCTCGCCTCCTTATGTTAAGGGTCCTACAAAAACAGAGCTCTCCATCTGAGAGGTCAGACAGTAACATTTAAATGACTGGGAAGCAATAGAATGTGGTTTTGCAGAGGAGGTGAGTTTTCTAAGCCACATCTCCACACAGGACATCTCAGCACATCTGGCACAGCTGTCCAAGGAAGCAGGCTGGGCTGACTCCAGAGCTGATAATGCAGTGACTTAAAACCTCCCTGACAGTCTCCCTGACAATATTCGCTCTGCAATGCTGTAGTCCACCACAGACCAGCCTGGAGCCACTGGACCCAGTGTGGGTGCTAGTGGAGGTGTTTTTCCTGCCCCAAGCTATCATGGGGATAAGGAGACATGAAACTCCAGAAAGAGATGCTCTAAGCTACTGAAATAGATGAGATGGGGATGAAGGAGGGAAATTTGTTCTGTCTGAGTTGCTTGGGCTTATCTTTGACAGCCTGAATTACTTTTAGTGTGATTGTATGGAATGGTAATACACGAGCACAAACCAAGAAATGGTTATCAGCTTTTTCTCGTCTCATAGCTCATTACAATACTGCAAAAAACCCAAGGAATGTGCTTATATGTGTTATTAGCTTTCTGTCATGCTGGCACGTTATAATTACCTGAAATGCGATAGTTTCCCAAATATAGAGCAATGACACTCAATAAAACAAGTTGCAACTTATGAATGCACTTGTGCTGGTAGTTGCTGACTTAACTACTCAAATTTGCCTAATTACACAACGACTAACAAGAAATTCCTTAATAATGTAATTAAATTGTGCCAAATAGAACGAGGTGAGCTTTATAACCTGGGGATATTTGCTTGCAGAAAACTGTTTCTCTGTTGTTTCTCTTATCTCAGACCATTTCTTCCCAACATGAATGATATCAAGGTGAAATCTGCCACACATCATGAATCTGATTTTGATCTTTTTGCAGTCAATTCCTCTGCAGTTTACTTAGCAGAAACTACAGGTCCTTTCCTGGGTATTAAACAGACTCTGATTCAGGAATAAGTTTAGCCCAGCAGTTATCTGTGTTCCGTGTCATGCTGAGAAGATAAATAAGAGAGAACTGGTGACAACTGATAAGTAGAAGGCTGAGGTTCTTTGCCCCAGTCTTCTCTGGCAGTCAGGCTTCCCACATCTCTGAGTCCTTGAGCTTCTAAGTGGGGGTTAGGGGAGAGAAGTCCTTCCCACTTTCAGCAAAGAGCAAATTTGAGAGCACATGATGAACCTGAATAGCCATAACTCTGTGGGGTCTGGTGGACACAATCGACAACTGGGCCAACGAGAACCTAATGAAATTCAGCAAGTCCAAATGCAAAGTGTGACACCTGGGCTTTTATCTTTTAACTGGTATCTTATTGGAGTGGGGTTTTTTTTTTTGGTTTTGGGGGGTTTTTTTTGTTTGGTTTGGGGTTGGTTTGTTTGTTCGTTTTTGTTGTTTTTTTGTTTGGTTTTGGTTTTGGTTTTGTTGTTGGTTTTTTTCCTCGGTGGGCTTTTATTGCCCTGAGGAATTCAGTCTGTAAAATGTCAAACAGTATATATTTAACTAATTTTCTTGGTTTAAGTTGAAGGAACTACAAACCTGTGATAACGCAGCAGATGAAATCTGGCTCTTTATTTCAGACTGCAGAGTTCTGCTGGAGATACCTTGAAACCTTTGCAATAAAGAAGTAAACAGTCAGAAAGCGCTACCACGCTTTGCTGAATAAAGATAATTTCCTGAACATGTGCCACAGTGGTTTGAAAGCATGAGATTCTAAAGCAGTTCCTTTGATAGCTCAATCAGCAAGAGTCACATTTTGTGCCTAGGGAAGCTGAGAAGCAGCAACCATGACTCCAAATTTTATGAGGAGTAATCCTGAGACACATTACTCAGGGAGTCCTGGAAGTGAAACGGGGTCAGTATTGACGTCAGTATTTACTTATCTAGAAACAGCTCATACCCATCCTTTAGTGGTATTGACACTGTAGCTGGGTTATAGGAGAGGTAATACCCTTGTCTAGGCACAGGTTCAGGTACAGTAGCTTTTCTGCTTATTCCTGGGTCTGGAGATGGTTTGGAAGGTAAAACAACAGGAAACCTATAACTGACACAAGGTATGCTGACACAAAATCATCTTGGAGGCTCTGTAGCTTCTTTCATTAGGCAAATGTTGTCCTCTGAAAGCCAGTGTGACCTTGATAAACTGCTAACTCCATTTAGCACATTTTTGGAGGAGTTTAAATACTTTTGAACCTCTAAATGAGGTGCCTTTGTCCTAATGTTTCTTCTGACAGTCATGCAGCACTATTATGTTGGACAAAAAAGGCTGCTACAGAATATTCTATTTGCTTTTCTATTCCTACTTCTTTTCCATTTCCAGTGAAGTCTCCTTGTGTGTAAATCACTTTCAAAACAGCTTACAGCACACCTGCTCTGTAGAGTTATTCCCATCCCTTGCTGAGAAGGGCACTGAGTTGCCTGAAGCCAGAACACAGTCTGTGCGCTCAGCAAAGACAGAGAAAAATAGAAAAAAGGACAAATTGTAACCGGTGACTTATGCTTGTCTCCCTCTCCTCCTTCATTTTACCCATTAGATAAGAGGTCTGATTTCTCCTAATTTGTTTTGTCCATGTACTTCTCTCAGTTGTTTATCTACCTGGTTCATTCCTGCTAAGGTAGCATTCACAAGCAGTTTGCTTCTTCCATGCACTCATTCTGTTTTTCTGAGTGTCTTTGGCAGACTTCTACTACCACTACAAAATATTTGTTTCTCCTTTAATGTTTATGGGCCTATCTGCCGTCTCAGGTGAATGATTTGCTTCTGTTTTTTACCGATCATCTCTTGCCTTTCGCTTTTTGAGACTGGCAGTAAGCAGTTGTTAACACACAGCTGACCACAGCAGTGAGACAAAAGACAAGATCCTCTGGACAGCCAGGGGTCAAAGCTGCATGTCAGCTCTGACAGGCAGCAATAGATTATGCAGGCCAGGTGTGAAGGACTGAAACAGAAGTTTCTGAATGGGCAGCCCCAAGGCTTTTTGTTGTGTTTTCAGCGTTCTCACCCCCTCAACAGCCTCTAAACCACCACTGCATGGCACACACTGAGAAGGGTTTACAGAGGAAATCTCTATCACCCAGATCAGCTGCCAGGCTGTAATCAAGAACTAAACGAGACTTGAATTAATGCATTCGATGTCTGTACTGTTTAAATTAAATAGGTAAGAGACCAAGAGCTTTGGACCTTTAGAGGAAAAAGGACAACTATTTCCTTTGGTTTACATTAAAGAGAGACAGGGGCACTTTTTTTTTCCCTCTTTCTTTTTTTTTTTTTTCCTTTCAAAAGGGATATAACATTTCAGGAAATTCAGTCATAAAATACTAAAATGAACTCACGGAAGAGTTATGTCTGGAATTTGTAAAGTACAAAGGAAAAGGCAATTAGCTACCCAAATCCTATTGAAAGTCAATAGCCTCAAGCCACTTTGAAAATCCCAGCACATAAAACTCACTAAAAGCAAACTCTGCAGTAAATGTGAATGAAGTAAGGGAGCCAAGAAAAGAACAGAGAACAGAAGATATCTATTAGGCAAAAATAGGTTTGGAAGTACATGCTGTTGATACAGCTATGAGGGAAGCTGCACATGCACTCATGTTATTCTTCTATATCTCATAACACATGTATTGTTCCTGTTGCAACTGATTTTATCACATTTTCTTCTTTCTTCTGAGTTGCCTGTAAATCTACTCCAATCACTAGGGGTGTGTGTCTACGGGCAGCTTGCTAACTGATCCAGTGATCGTTAGTGCAAACACCGGCAAAAAGCTTTTTTGCAAGGAGACAACACTCCTGAAAGGGAGTGGATGTGCAGCTGGACTGTAACAAGGCACAGAAATTTGTCTACCTGATGGGTCTTCCCAGAAGTATGCATGTTCCAACACACAGATGGTGGTTTCGGGTTTTGTTTTCTTTTTAATGAGGTGCATCCCCTTCTGTGCTTTAAAAGCTAGCACTGTCTGCCACTACTTTTATCCATCGATGATGCCAGAGGAGTTCCCTTGTTCCCTTAGTTGAAAGTTGTGGATTTTGCTGTGGTAGATGGCAGCTGATATAGTTTTGAGGAATGCAGGTTTTGACAGTAGAGCCTAAATCCTCCATAATCCCTATTCGAGGCACATAGGACTTTTGGTGGAGCTGAGCATACAGGCTTTATTGCTGAATGATGTGCAACCCTCTATTAATTAAATAAGCAAACGTCCACAATCACTTGCCAACACATCGTATTATCACGAGGAGTGTAGGATGTCACTTTTGTGCAGACCATCTGGAAATGTGAGCCGCTGCTTCAGCAGTTATCAAAATCTTTTCACATGAATTTTAATTTCACTAATAAGTGTTACCGAGCAATTGCAAAAAAATGTTTTTGGTGTGATTTGTCGGCTGATTCCTTTGGAGTAGGACACAAATATTTCCTAATAGGATGCCTTTCCACTGAATAAATAGCAGTTCAGTCCTAAATCAACAGAACAGCAGTGCAGAAAATGCTTGGATTAAGACACAGTCATAAAACCAAATCCCAGTGTAAAAATGAGTGGCTGATTCAGACTTTTAAAAGGTATATTCACCTTATATTTGAGGGCAGGGGATTTTTAATATGGGGCACAAAAAAAGAGTGCACCTAAATCTTTTTGCACTGAATTAGGTGATTTGCTTCCTGCCTTTCCTCTTTATTTCATTCCTTCCATGGCTATTCAGTGAAGACACATTGCATTTCAGCTAATCTGCTTTTTATAAGACTAGGTAGATATGATTTTGTAATTAACCAGAACGTAATAAAATCTGGCTCATCATTCGTCATGATTAGTTTAATATTCTATTAAATGAACTTTAAAATGCTGCCAGAAAGCAGAATGCACATCCAATGAATGGTAGAGATATCTGTGAAGCCCAGTTAGCAGTAGTTGGAATAATAACTTTGCCTTGTGTTGATGGACCATTTTGGATGCTATTGTACATGTTACATCCAGGAACCACTTCACTGACCTTAGCATTTGTTCTTTATTCATGCACCCTGTCTCAGCACTACAGCAATGGCTGTTTCCTTCCTTAGTCTTAATGGAAGGCCTGATCCAAGACTTGCTGAGGCCAATGAAAAGCCTCTCATTTATATTCCTGGGTTTTGGACCAGGTCCACAACTTACAGCCGGCAAGATAACAAGCATTCCTAGATTACTGAACCATCATTTTGACAATTATGATAACGTTTTTGTTATTTTCAAAGCAAGTGACTTTCATGAATTATGACAGTGATTACAGTATTCAGCTCCTAGCTGGGAAATTCTTCTCGCAAAGGAAAAATGCTAGAGCATATCTGATAAGCAACAAAAGATCATCCTGATACACAGCCAGTTTGGTTTTCATAGGTCTGTTGAGGAGCTTTGTCACCTGTAGGAGTGTTTAAAGATGTGGTGCTAATGCTTAGCAGTGGTAAACACCTGCAGGACAATGCTTCCCCCACCACTAAAGAATCCACTGAGCTGTGCAAACTTACTGAATCATAGAATGGATAGGGTTGGAAGGAACTTTAAAGCTCATCTAGTTCCTACCAGTTATCAAGGGCAGAGACATGAATAGTAATAATGGCTCATGAAAAGAGGACCCTTGGTTTGGAACCAAAGCATGACTGGTTGATATCAGTGTTACCATGTTTGGCCTGTTTGCCAACAGTAATAATGTATTTATTCCAGATCTCTGGTGGTTTTGTATTGCGTATTTTACAATGGGTATGTTGAAGTTCCTGTTTGGTCTCTTTTCTCCTTTGTCACTGGAAACGATTTTCTGAAACTACAAAAAAGAAAAATTAATTATTGGTTTCAGGAAGAATGAAGAAATTTGAGGCTGTGTCCTGACAAGACACAAACCTTTCAGTTCACCACACATTATTGTTCTTAATTCATATCACCATCCCATGGCACTCTGAAGGGTTAGCAGTCCTTTCCTCAACTTTGGGCTCACAGATGCTTAAAGACCAAGGCATTATCACAGTGTAGAAGAAAGTTTCAAAGTGAAAAGGATTTTGCAAATCTGGGCATTCATCCCATGGACAGTGATCAAGCTTTGTTTTTTGAATATGATCTGAAACATTCTAAGTCATTAGGAAGTAAGATTTTGTAGCTTTCATTGATTTTCACAGTGGAATTATGAAGCATTTCCATTTTATTATTTTTGACACTTGAGATAGCTTTATACAATACATGTAATAATAATAATATGAATAATGATAAAAATTATACCAGTAATAAATTGATTCATGTATTTGTACTGTAGTAATACATGGGATCTTGTTGTACTAAATACTGGACTGGTATCATTAAGAAGATTGGTTTTCTCCCAAGGACTCTATTCTTCAGATAAGCTAGTTGATGTCAGAACCTCAGCAATTCTGTGTAGTCTTCATCAGAAAGGACACTAAGGTTTGCTTGTTTCCCTAAATCTTATATTTTCTGAATTTATAAAAATTAATTTCCAATTAGCTATATTTGTATTTCATTAAAAATGTTAACCTAGCAAGAACCATTTTCCCTGAAATATTTGGCAATATATTCTGGTCTTCTTCTGGCCTAACAGGTCCTGAGATACGAACAGTATAGTTTGTTGGAAATGTGAAAATTAATATTTAAAAAATGGTATTTGGGGTTGTATTTAGTGCTGTGGGGCAGAGATTTGTTTCCTTATTTTCCCATAGCTAGGTTTCATGACATCAAAGGTCATGTTAGAGAAATAGTGTCTAGAAATAGACGGGCAGTAATGGTTCAAATGTTTAAGGAGAGAAATGAATGCTGACAATGAATGCTGCATGTAAGATATGAAGGACCTTGTGTTCAAAAGAGTCAAGTGAGAAGGAGTATATGAGTGAGCTTTTCAAAATTTTATTAAGCTTAACTTGCTCCAAGTCCAGTTCATAGGAGAGAAAAAATTAGTGAACTATTTTCTCTTAAAATCTTTACAGACATCGGATGAAGACAATTTTTTCTCACAGTGGCTTTGTGTTTTCAAAAAGGCTTATTTTTAGCTGAAGCAATCAACACTTGTGGCTCTGCTGAGACATTTTGTGATGAGGAACAGAGGTTTGTTGACAGGGAAATCTTGCAGCAGGGCTGTCTCCTCAAACTGAGAACATGGAGATTTCTGGAATGAGGGAGTCAGACAGGGCCATCTTGGAGCTGTCGGTTGTGGAGCATGTGGAGCTTGCTAGGGAGGAAGCCATCCAGTCTCCTGCTTAGCTGTTCACTCACAAGGAATGTCACCCAACATTCCCAGCTGCAAGCTCTGTCTCACAGATGGTGCCACCCCCATATTGCAGAGCGGCCCAGGAGTGTGACAGTAACTCTGCTACATTGGCTGCTGCAGCTGAGCTGGTGCTGCCACGTCGCTCAGTATCGTGCCATATGGTGCCATGGAATAAACCTTTACCTAACAAATCCCACCAAGTCCAGCTTGAATTGATGAGAATAAGATCTACCTGGGTCACTTTCACTCAAGCCAATGTTAGGCAATTTTCCACTCATCACTTATTCTCTGAATGTCCTCATGGAGCAGTCAGAATAGCATGGTGGAGGTCAGGGTAAAGCCGAAGCAGTAACTCTGAAGACATAACATAACATGACATTAGAGGCTGAACATCTCTCAGAACTTCCAGCCTGGATGGACCCATTTCACCAGCCCCTTGTTTTGGCAAGCTCTACAGTAGCCAGTGTTATCAAACATTCCCACTGTCTGGTCACCTGAAGCTCTGCACTTAACAGAGTAGTAAACAGGGCAGTGTTTGCTCAGAATTACAAGAACTGTATTTCTGACAGACCAAATTGTAATGGCAGTTGTGCTGGGAGATTGTGCTATTAGCATCCTGTCAGTCAAAGTAAAACACCTTTTTATCAGGCTTCACAGACTGAAAGAGAATTGTGGCCTCACCTCTCCCAACTGGCAAATATAAAACTGAAGCAGCCTTGGCATGTTACATATGTGGGAGATTGAACCATGATAAAGGAGGAGGACAGTTTCCAGCTTGGCAAGCCCTGGAGGCATGCATCTGTTCTCAGCCTGAGCCATCCAGCACCATCTCAAGCTCTGAACACTCCTTCTCCCCTGGCACCACAGGAGAAGCTCATTATGCAGTACTATCCCTTTCCTCAACATGTCCCCCAAGGTATGGAATGAAATGGCCAAGTTACTTTCACTGCAGAGGTAATTATCTGCATTTCATCCAGCAATGAAGCTTTAGCAGAAATACAAATGGAGCAGATTTGGTCTATTGAGCAGAAAAGGGAAAATGATGAAATGTAACAGCTCAATTTTGTCTGATACCCTGCTGCCATTCCTCCATCTCAGTTCAATTCCAGTCTCAGTATCCCAATACAAACAGCTCTGTGGCTTTTGCTACAAACTGAGCCCTCTCTGGGGTACTCAGTAGCCTGGAGCTAAGGGGTCTGAGGCTTTTCTAAGACCCTAGAGCTGATGCAGGGCACGGCATAAGGGTTGTTATGTAACTTCACGAGTGCTGACCCTCATTAACACAATTGTCATTGCACTCGAGACTGCAGCAATGGCGTAATTAGAGTCTAGATTTTAGGCACGGGTTCGTAACTATTACTGCTGATTGCTCTGTGTGCATATTCTGCCTTTTGTGCTCTGCCTTCTCCATGCATCTCCCTTTAGTAGGAAAGATTTCCAGTTGCACGAGCAACTGACATTCAGGCACAGCTCCATCATGTCCTGGGGATAATTTTAAGTCTATTGTGAAGACCAGACTTAATCTCTGTGAAAACTCTTTAGTTCTCCAGGTGCAGATGGCAGGTGGAATTGGAAATATATTTTGTATTTTGCATTTTGCACCTTGGTTTAGCACTGGTCAGGCCCAGAGTGGCCTCCATGAACAGGCTGGGAGAACATCAAGTGGACAGAGCTTTTTGAACCTGTCAACCACATTGGACACACTACAGACAGAGTTTCCTTTGCAAACAGCAGTCCGCCAAAATGATGCCGGCAACCCTCTCTTCCCTGAACTTCCCTTTCCCATCCACAGAGTCATGCTTTTTAAGCAGAAAAGCTAGTGGATTGTATAATTTTTATGCCCCATATTTATTTTAAACTACCTTCTTTTGCAGAGCAGGTGAAAAAATGCCAGTTCAGAAAGTTGTCTTTGTCGTCATAAATCATTCTTTTGAGCATTTAAGGAAAGCTGTGCTTAATAAAGTTGAAATAAAAGTTTAGTAGCAAGTAACATTCAACTTTAAAATTATATTTTACAACTAAATTTTATTTTGGCTCTGCTGCACACCAGAAAGCATGAAGGAGTGTTTGTTATGCTCTCAGCAGAGTTTCCCTGAGGACGATTGTTCTGTGCTGGTGGGAGTGAGGGTGAGAGAGAGACAAACTGTGCAATCCCAAACAGACTGGGCAATGGGTGATTGACAGCAGCCTTGTGGAGAAAGATTTAGGGGTATTGGTGGCTAAAAAAAATTAAGATAAGCTGGCACTGTGCACTCACAGCCCCGAAAACCAATTGTTTTCTGTGGCCATCAGGTCGACAGAGGTGATTCCCTCCCTTGACTCTGTTCTCCTAGGACCCCAGCTGGAGTACTGTGAACAGCGCTGGTGCTCCAGCACAGGAAAGTCACAGACCTGTTAGCAGGTCCAGAGGAGGGCCATGGCCGTGATCAGGGGCCTGCAGCACCTCCCCTAGGAGGACACTCTGAGGGTTGGGATTGTTTAGCCTGAAGAAGACAAGGCTTTGTGAACCCTTACATCTGCCTTTCAGTACTTAGTGGGGGGGCTTTAAGAAAAGTGGGGGAGGATTTCCTTATCAGGGATTGTAGCAATAGGATGAGGGGTAAGAGCTTTAAACCAAAATAGGGTAGATTTAGATTAGACACAAGGAAGAAATTCTTCACTATGAGACTAGTAAGACACTGGAACGCATTTTCTCCAAAGCAGAGAACTTGTGGAAGACCCATTCCTGGCAACGTTCACGGTCTTGTTGGATGGGGCTTTGAGAAATCCGGTCTAATGTCCCTGTCCATGACCATGGGTGTGTGAACTAGGTGGTCTTTGAAGGTCTCTTCTAACCCAAACCACTCACTGTGATGGTTCAATGATGATGATAATAATGATTCTTCCTGGATCTCAGTAAGAAAGGCCCAAGAGCAGTTGGCTTAATAAAACAGCTGTTTTAATAAGATAGATAGATAGATAAATGAGTGTATATATCAAGAAAACTTTACATCCTTCCTGATGCTGGGAACTCTGCTTTTGTGCAGCGTTGGGTGGACTTTCCCACAGTGCAATTGCAGAACAGGTCTTTTTGGTTCACGGAGAGAGAGGGTTTTTCTTTTTGGTCTATCAAGCTATTGTATAAAATTTCTTAGAAGAAAACAACTTTATTTCTAAGGGATGTTCAAATGAAAGCTTCTTGCTACGCTGTGAAATGAAGTCCCAGTTTCAACCACTCATATTTGCAGGATCAATAGCAAGTGTATAACTCCCTCAAAGCACCAGCTAATCACAAATCTAGCACTGAAGAAGTTTTCCTGGTGGAGGAGGCTTGACACTTTAGTACTGAGCTACAGCACTAAACTTTTGCTCAGATGCAGTAATCCTTGATGCCCTGTTTTCCTGACTGCTTTCCAGTGTAGATTCACATTTCATTGAACAAAGAACGTAAATTGTAATCCAACCCAGCAACCCAGTGTCAGATATACACATAATTACATGCTAAGAGTTATCACCTTAAAGCTGATCTGTACTGATATGTGTGCATATATACTGTCCTGAATCATGACACAAAGGACAAATCCAGTTCTAGGCAGTGATGCTGGACAATTGTCAGTGACCACAGTGGGCAACGACAACTGTTGATAAGCCCTCCAAAGGAATAAGCAAAATTATTATAGAAAAGTTTAAAACAACTTGTTTGGGGGAAAAAGGATAAACACCAAGACCCCCTGCAGTAATAAATATTCACTGAAATTTTAACATTTTAGTAGAGTCACTGTAGATAAAAAATATAATGAATTTTAAATGTGTTTTACACTGAGAACATTTTTAATTTATTTCTACTCCCTTTTCCTACATACTGTTTTACGAGCAAAACTCACAGTTTTTGTCTCTCAAATTTAGTATATTTCTCCTTTTGGGAAAAAAAAAAGAGAAAAAGTCAGGTCAGATGGCTTGGAACCACAGTTACTAGAGTGCAATCTTTTTTTTCAGACATGTGGGATCTGACACACACAAATGAGAGGAGGAGAGAAAGAGTAAAGAGTGCTCTTCACATGTAAGCCTTATTTGCAAACTCATGCTGAGCTATCTGACAGACATAACTACAAAATCTAGGGGCCAGAAGTGTTAATAGGATACTAAATAAACAAATTATTTAATCTGCACACCTTTTCTGATATATCTTCCCGAAAATCTGCTTTCAGAATTTATAATCACAGCTGTGAAGACAGAAAGTGCTAAAGAAAATGTAACTCTCACTGACGCATGTCACAGGGCAGGCTGTGATAATTTTAAATCACAACACAGTGTAGGATGTAGTGTGTCATGGAATAAAAATACAAATCTGATTGGACGCATGCAACAGCTTTGTCTACTTAATATCCAGTCTGAGAAATTAGTGTTCATTCAGCAAACTGGTTTTGTTCCAGCAGTGGGAGTTTTCAATTATTAGAGCTAGATCAGATCCAGGGATAATTTAGTATCAGCATATTTCTGATTGAAGGCTTTGTGCCACAAAGCATCTGACAAGGCTAAGAGGTTCTTTTCTTCTGCTGTTTCCTCACAATTGATTTCTCCCCCTGCTTTGCATTTCCACATAATTAATATTTTATCTTTGCTAATTTAATGTCATTCTTTCTTCTGCTTATGTGTAATTTCTGTCCTCTTGGCAAAAAAAAAATTCTCACTGGTACAATTCACATACAAGAAGTCTGATATTAAAAAGGAGGATGGCAGAAAGAGCGAATCTTTTCTTACAATTCCTGATTCTTCTCAAACCACTCACATTTCAATAACATCTATTTTGAGTGTTACCAATCTTCCTAATCCTCTGACTGTAGTTAAAATCTTCATGCAGCCAGGAGTTCCGAGACATAAACCAAATATCTAAACCTGCAAAAGGGGTTCACAGCTAAGACCAGTTAATATTTCTTATGTTTCCACTGCTCTGTCAGAGTGTGGAGTTGTAATTGCAGAGCCTTATTGGCAGCACAGACTGGCTGAAAGGGATGTGGCCCTTAACAGCAGCTGCATCAGAACTGAGCCTCCATAGCCATAGTTTGGTCTCTGAGAATTGCTCAAAGGATCGTGACCCTTTTAAAAGACTTGTACTGTTGCTCCCAGTCCTACTGACTGACAAGAAGACATCCTGCCCAAATTTGCCAAGTGCATTTACTGAAGAAGCAAAGATAATGACAAGAGAAGCGAGGAACATGCCTGTCAATCATCAGCCCAGTTTTGGCAGTTGTCTGTTTTCATGCTGTTAGATTAGGGCAGCATTTAACAGAGGGCTAGTGTATATGAAATGAGCAAATGAGCAAATGCAGACTTGCCCTGCACTCTGAGCTGCTCCCCATTATCCTACACAACCAGTGCAAGGACAAGTTGGACAGTGGTGGGGGCCTGTGCCTGCCCAGCTTTGACCATGCTTGATTTTCCAGCTGCTTTCCTGGCAGCGCAGCCCAGTCTGCTGTGGAGCCCTGCAGCAATAGCTATCAGTCTTTAAAAACAGAAGCATTTTACTGTGGTGCCAACCTCTACCAGTGATATAGCTCTGCCACACAGAGATAATGGAGGTTAATGGCTAATTGCAGATAATTTTTAATATAAATGTGTGCATATGTGTGCAAGTATATGTGCATGTGCATATTTTCTAGCCGTTTTCTAGCTGGTGTTTTCTTTTTTTTTTTCCCTTAACCCCTTTCCTCCAGAAACTGCCATGAAGAAGAGGGGGTGAAGGCTGGCTGTTTAACCTTGGGAACACCTGAGAGGAAGGAGGTGAATGCTGAAGGGAAGAATGTAATGGAAAATGCACAGAGGGAAGTAAAATACTTAGGCAAGCAAATGGTTGAATCAGTGACTGGAACAACCAGGTCTCTGCTGGAGATTAATATGAATGAGATGCTATGCTTCATTGACTGTTTACCTAATTTCTTTAAACATCAGTATTGCTTTTATGTTGCACTTGCCTAACCTAGCTGCAACTTGGTATTTAATCTATAAAGTCATTATTAGCTAAATGGTGATTGAAAAGCAGCAGGAAGATACTCTGATTATGCCTTAATTATTGCCCTGCACCTGATCTTCACAGAGAACATGTACAGTCCCATCCTCCCCTGTTGCTCTCAGCATCTCATATCTGAGTCATAACTAATGTCATTGCATCTGTCTAAGAAAAGAAGTAAATGTGTTTCCACTGATTTCCAGAATAAGCTGTAAGCTTACAAAGCTTTGTTTGCCTTCCCCTCCTTTCTGGTCCTAGGCATCAAAAGGAGATATTTGGTTAATGGCTAATTAAACACTTCCATTGAGTAAGCCAGAGCTTTGTAAATCCACATCTTCCTCCCTGCGTACTGTTTGGAATCAGCTGAAAGTTTTGAATCTGCATTTTTCCAAGTTGCCAAGTTTACATTGAGAAAACTGGAAACTTTGAAGTAAACTGAGATAAAGTAAGCCAGCAGGTTCTTAAACCAAGGGATATGAAGCAGAAAAAGCCCTCAACTGGCCCTTCAGGTAGAGACTTGAAGATACATCCTTGATAATGAGGTGCCATGCTGGTTTATTAGATCATGTATAATCTAAAATGTAAATTCTAACGAGGGCACAAAGAACTACAGAAAATAGAAAGAGTCAGTGTTTTTTTAATAAATGAGTATGCCATCTGCCTCTCTTATCTCCCAATGAATTTAACATTACCGTCTTTGTAATTAGCACTGACAAATAGCACAATCCCAGGAAACCAGACAGCAAGATATAGTGGATTAGTTTCGCATCCCTTGCTGAGCTAGCATGGGGCCACAACTTGGGCCATGTGGCTTTCTGGCAGGGCTATTTTGAACTGATTTCAGTTCCTACTCATGAAAGCACACAAATAAGGAAAGCACAGTCATAGAATCATAGAATCATTAAGGCTGAAAAAGACTTCTAAGGTCACAGAGTCCAACTGTTAATCTGGCACTGTCATGCTGTCCTGATGTCAGCCAGGGTGGAGTTAATCTCTTCTCAGGAGCTGTGCTGTGTTTCAGATTTGGAGTGAGAAAGGTGATGATAACACACTGAAGTTTTGGGTTTTGATAAGTTGTGTTCACTCCAAGTTAAGGATTTTTTTTCCCTTGTCTCATGCTCTGCCTGTGAGGAAGTTTGCAAGAGTAACTGGGAGGGACCATATCAGGTGACCCAAACTGACCAAAGGGATGTTCCACACCATAGAATATCATGCCTAGTACATAACCTGGGGAGAGCTACCCAGAAAAGTGGCTGATATAGGTTGGGCATTCTGGCATCGGTCAGTGGGTGGTGATCAATTGCATTGTGCATCACTTGTTTTTCCCTTTTATTGTCATTATTATTTACCATTATTACTGTATTTTACTTTATTTTCAACTATTAAATTGTTCTTATCTCAACCTATAAGTTTTACTTTGATTCTCCTCCCAATTCCAGTAGAGTCAGGGGGGAAAGAGTGAGTTGCCACACGGCGCTTGATTTCCAGCTGGGCTTAAACTCGACACATGTCCACTGCTCGTGTCTCCCAGGGATGCATTTACATGTCTTTTAAATACTTCCAGGTATGGTGACTCAACCATTTCCCTGAGCAGCCTATTTCAATGCTTGATAACCTTTTTTTGCGAAGAAATTTTTCAGAGTATTCATTCTAAACCTCCCTTGCTGCAACTTGAGGCCATTTCTTCTCATCCTACCACTTGTTACCAGGGAAAAGAGAATGACATCCACCTCTCCAAATCCTCTTTTTGGATAGCTGTAGAGAGTGAAAAGGTCCCCCCTGAGCCTCCTTTCCTTTAGGCTAATCCACTCCAGTTTTTTCTTCTTGTCATAACACATATGCTCCAGACCCTTCACCTGCTTTGTTGCTCATTGAATATGCTCCAGTCTTCAATGTCTTTCTTGTGATAATTATGACCCAGGTATATGCAAATTTCCACAAAGACCTGGGACCATCTTCCTGAACCTGTAGTTACACCATACTCAGGTTGCATTTAAATCCCTGGCAGGGGAAATCCCCATCTGTATAGGAGGGGGGACCCTTCCAGCTGCTTTATTTCTTTCCTACACTCTCAGCAGGAAGCACAACAGATGAAGAGTAAATGCCCCTTTCACGAGACCCTCATAAATGCAATGCTACCTCATAAATAGTCATTATACCCTTATAAAAATTCATCAGTGGAAATATTTGGACTGAAAATTGGAAGGGGGAGATTGTTGTCTTTTAAAAGACAAGCTTGTCTACTTTGTTGAGAGTCCTCAACTCTTTCTTTGAAAAGGAAATTGCTGCGAGATGAATTGTTAGTTACAGCTTCTGCAGTGAGCCATTAGAGAGGCACTGATATGTTAAAAGTGGACATTTTTTAGGGTTTTCAGACTGGAACAAATGGAACCATCATTCCTAGTACATTGTACCTCTGCTTCTTAAAGAAGAGAGGCAATGCCACGTTATTTCTTTACATTACAGAGAAATTCACCTTGCTGCAGTTTTGCTGTTCTGCACAGGGGGGAGACACAATTTGCCTCTTGAGGCAGTCACCAAAGCTTCCCTTGTTGCTTACATCCTTAGGAAATACCAGTTGGGCTACTTGCAAACACATATTTAGAGATTCCGTGGTGGAAAAAAAACCACAACAACCCACAAGGCTGCCCAGAAAAGATGCAGAATCCATTTTTATATATAGATAGGTAAATAGATATATATAAAAAAAAAAGAAATAATTTCTATTCGGTGACTTCACTCTTGCAGCTCCATACATATTTCAAACTATTTCATCTGGTGACAGGTACACATTAGAAACTGTAGGGCAGTCAGACTTTCTGAAAAATCTATTTCTAAGTCAGGTAAATACTGAAAACATGACTTTTCCTTATTTAACTTACAAGAAAGAAGAAAGCTATTGACATATGCTCAGTGACTCCAGAAAAAGGATAGTTAGAAAGGGCAATTAAATTTTATATAGAAAATGAATAGTACAAAGGTGATTTGCAGTTCTGGAAGTTTTTAATTTATAAAGGGTTCTTTAAATATGGTTCAATTTGTTTTGATGGGCAATACTGACTTCTTTTTTTAAAAATACCTTTCCCATGTTAAGCTGTCTTTCTCCAAAATAAGAAATGAAAAGCCATGAAAAAATGAGCTGTTCTCATTTATTTTTTAAGCAAAAACATTGAAAAAGGGCAAAAGATGATTGTTGAAATTTTTTCATTTTGAATGCTGTGGCAAATCAATGGCACTCAAAGGAACATTAGTTCTTTTGCAAAAGAAAAGTAATTGGAAGAAATATCATCGCCACAGGCCTCTTTTTGATCAAAATTCCCAAAAATACAAACCACACAAATTTCCACCTGCTCTACCAAGATATTTTTCAACTTTGTTCAAGGGTCAGTGGCTTGTCAAAGTGGCAGAATAAGATGGACACAGTTTTATCCATCAACTTAGTTTCTTGTGTGACCCAAATGATCTGTTTACATGATTACCTGGCAAACGTGTCACCTTTTCTTTAGGAAAAGACCAAGTTTCGTTACTAAGAACCTCAGCCAAAAGCAGACTTCTCACTGGCTATGCCAAGGTTTGACATGATTCTCTGCGCAGAAAAGGTGCATCCTTCCTAACAGCTAATTTAGTGAAACTTCCAGTTGAGTGCTTGAACACTTGCAAAGAACGTAGTTTAGCAAAGAAAGCAAAGCAAAGAAACACTTCCAGAGTGGCTATGAAAGGAACTTTTACCAACTCAATGTAAGCTTGGAAAGAGCCATGAAGTAAGAGTGTTGTAAAACAGGGACAGACATGACTAGGTGAGTTGTAAGATTAAAGGATGCTACAGGGCTGGTCTGACCTTTCCAAAGGATCTCCTGAATCTTCTCCTGAGGAGTCAACCACCTCTCATTGTCTGCCTTTTTTTGCTGCACAGATAAACAGATAATTAGGTCAGTAGGGGAATCTTATCTGCAGAGCTCTGCACTGGCATGAAAGCGACAGACAAGGTTTTACTTGGAATCATTCTCTGTTCCCTGCTGTGGAAAGAAGCCAAAATGTTTTTGCCTTCTAAAGCCCGGACCCTCAGAGTCCAAGGAGAAAACATAATTTTCTGCTCTGTCTGAGTAGGTGTTACTCTATGCGCACGGCTCTCTTCTCTCTCAAAAATAGTTATGTTTAAGTACAGCTGTTTTTCTCAAAGTTAAATGCTTTCTTTGTCTCTCACTAGTGAAATAAAGGAAACACGCACGTTTAATATCTTGCCAGATAATTTCATTCTGGGGCGAATTGATGAAGTAGCCCTTCTTAGAGGTATTGAGGTTTCTTAGAAGTCTAAGGAAGTTCTGATTTATCCCAAGGTAGAGGAGGAATCCATGGATTCTCCTGACCCTTTCCTCACTATCTGTCACAACAGGAGACCCAGCTCGCTGAACACCCATCAGCTGGAAGCTAGGAACCATCTCAAGGATGACACTCAAAATGAGTGGGACTTACAGTGGTTTCATTGGACACTATTTTGACTTGCAAATGAATCTATCTGCAACAAAATTTGCTCTTTCAGAGTTGTAAATGTGTTATTCATCAAAGATGGAGACAGAATATTTCGTAGTTTGCTTCAAAATTCCTCAGTATTCCAAAAATTTTATCCACACAGAGGAATATGCCATATGATAGGGACATCCAGTCAAAATTACTCTATTTTCTGAAATCTGTGATTTGCAAGAAAGTGTTTATGAATATGGCAAAAACCAAGGACTATTTGCAGGCATTATTCAGTGCATAATTTTGAGTACCTTTGAGAAAATTGTCTTCATGTTGTGAACACTTCACTAAAGGAAAACAGCCAACATTTATAAATTAATTAAAAATTATTTACTCAGCTTTAGTCACAGTCTTCTCATGAAGGAAGAGGAAAACACTCTTTGAAGTACTGTTTGATTTCTCATCTTTTGCAGTATTAGTGTTTTATTGCAGAGGTGGTTGTGCAATGATCATGGAACTGCTTAGATCAATTTCTTTGGAGGATTTTTTTAGAAAGCCTTTGGGCAAATCAATTGGGGTCAGTCTTAAGCCCTCCTACCAAATTATTGGCTGGCTGTACAAACTCCCTTTTTTTCCCAGCATTGAATTAGAGCCTCTGAACTGAGGGCCCGAGATTCCTGCCCCATGCACCATTTCAAGTTGCCTTGTCTGGTTAAACAGGACACTCTTTTGAGATTTTTGGCCACCACAAGGACAGATGTTAAAGTACTTCTTGAAGAGAATCTCTCCTCTGCTCTAAATCTACCTCTGCCCACCTGAAAACAGCATTGAAGTTGTGCTATTTACTGCTGTCCAACTAAAGGCAAAAGTTCCATCCTTGGACTGTGCTCAAATGCCTATACCCCATCAAAATGGACAGAAATGGTTCCTGTGGGCCTTGGAAGGGCACTTTGTAGCACTGCTTCCACCTGCTTGGACCACGAGCTACATCTCTTTCCCACTAGTCTCTTGCTAAGGCAGCACATGCTACACTGCCATGATCCATGGCACTGCCATGGCAGGCACTATCAGAATACATAATAAAAAGAATGCATCAACAGCAGGATAAAGGTTTGAGTTTTACAGCCAAGCAATACCAAAGATGAATTCAATAAATAAAATTATGAAGAAAATGAGGGATTTCTTGGAGGGTGCTTCATTATTAAAACAGACATATATGCTGAGAAAAAAGCCCCAGCAAAACTAATTGGCCTGTTTTGTGGCAGGATAGGAATGCTCATATTTATGCAGGGAACACAGCTGTGGACATGTCTACCTGCTCATTAGAGGATATGAAACTTTCATTGACAGAAAGAGTGTAATTACAGTATAACCACCTTTGGTCTGGAAACAATTATCTGCTATGGGCAGGGAAGCAGCATCCTGGTTTTTTGCATTCTTCTGGGAATGCAACTTGAAACATTAAAAAAAAAAAATTGCAAAAAATTATGCGAAGATGTACCTTAGTGTTTGCATATGCTAGAGCAGGAAGAAGATACCCCATTTTTTCCTCTAGCTAGATGTCATGTTACAGCTATACAAATGTGATGATGAAGTGCCTGATCCCCCAGTCGCAGTAACAAAGCATCAGCCACAGGAGTGAAGCTACAGTCTCAGGGGCTCTGGATTACTGTAACAATTTACCTGGTAAAAAGTGAGTGTCCTGAAGAGTACAGAAGAGGATGAGTTTCTAGGAGGTTTTCTCTTCAGCTGAAGGCAGACTTTTTCTGCCTTGACTCTCTGCTCTGTAGAGCATCCTGCCTAATACCTTTCAAGCTGTGTGCCAACTCTCTGGCCTTTTGATTCAATGTCAGTCCCAAGGGGTGCAAGTGCTTTTGTAAAGCGCCTTTCAACTCACAGGAAGCTGTGGGGATGATGTGAGCTTTTGAAAAAGTCTGGAGGCCTGGCCATGCATGCTTATGTCTGTCTAATTTAGGGAACTCGGTGCACCAGATTGTGTAGGTAAGCTGATTTGTTTCTTGTCTAGAAACAGGTTCTTGGTTGGAACAAAACCTCTGACATAAAATGACTTATTTTTTATTACTGTGAGCAATGTGACGACACCACTTGCCTGTGTGTTACTAATAGAGATTGAAAATCAATGGGAATAAAAGCCTAAACTCCACTAAATCTAGATGAGGTGCCTTGAAACACTGGGGGAGAATGTGAGCTTCTCAGCTCTTATTCTTAAACCTTAAATGCAAATAAAAATGTTTCAAGCTTATTTTTTTCCTTGATGTATATTTACATATTTATAAGTGTTTCCACACTCTTTTATAGTGCCACATTCTGTAGCAGTAATTTCCTCTGGGACATTGCTAAACACAGAAGGGCTGAGGAACCACATATATGGATACAAAGACACACACACGTGTATATATATATATGTAAAGACACACAAGCGTAACAGAACCCAAGGATTTAGAATGCCATCCACAAATATTTACTGAAGTAACTGAAATTACAGCAGAATACCAGGTAGCAGGAATTTGGTCTGTCCCAGAGGGGCTCAAAACTACTTCTCTGTCCTTGAGAGCCTGGAACTTCCCCTTTTCAGTGGTGCTGTTGGGTATATTTTGTGTCATGTCACACAAGGCCAATCGACCAGCTAGGACAAGGGGAGACAATTCCCCGTGACCGTACCCATTTCCTAATCTCCCTAGTTCCAAGCACCACTTGCTAATTCCTGGGCAGCTGTGTGGGAAGCTGACAGCCCTGCTGCACCCCGTATCTACCAAGAAAGTCAGAAGGGTGAGGTTTAGGTGGGGTGGTTCTAGGTCGTGTCCTCAGCTCACTCACATGATGTAGGAATGCGTTGTTATGAACACAGAGAAGAAAGAAAAACAAGGAAAATGGGGTATACCATTCAGGGCAATGTGAAATTGATCACTGAATCATGTGCCTTACTGTAGTAAAACACCATAGAGCAATGTTCCGCTAGCAAATACATGGGATTTAAATACCTCTTATGTTTAATTTTACATCTTCTAGGGCAAAGGGGGTGCTAATCTGCATGAAGCATTCTTCACCTGATTGATTTCATAGATTGCATCAGGTAAATGTAGATTTATTTTTGATTTATATGTAAATTTTAAAGAAAGATGTGTTGTTTGTGAGCTTGGAGACATAGGGTACTATTTTATCAGTATCTGTAAGTCACTGCCTTGTTTTTCATACTTCAGTAAAACATTCTGGCACAGCTTCTATATTGTGTTCCCTTGCAACTGAACAGTGAAGTGTTTAAAGAAATATAGAACACTGGTAAACTCAATGCAAAAAAAGCAAAGCTTTTCAGATTTGCTTATTTCTGAGGCAAAATGTATCTTGTTTTTACATTTTGGTTTTGACATGTGGGACAATATAAAAGGCTTTGGAACCTCAGAGTTCAAAGGGAGAGTAAAAAACTAAACAAAAGCAAAACGTTTTTAACAGTCACTTATTTAAACAATTTTCTAGCACTATTAAATCCCACAGGTTGAGGAAAGGGAAATAACTGAAAAACAGCTTTATAGTAGCGATCTGCAATGTTACATGGGGGATACTGAGCAGAGGGAACTCATCTTTTCCTCTCAATATTACAGCTACTAGACCCTCCAAAGCACTGAAAAATGATACTGAGCTCTACAGACACCAAAAGAAGGATGCAAAAGCCCTAGGCTACTTTTTCCTCAGAACTACAAATGAATTAGTCTTTATACTAGACCTACCAAGTCCAAAAGCACAGCTATGAATGCTTTGCTACTTTCTATCAACTATTGTTTATGTACGAAATGTAGAGTAAGAAATCCCATCATTCCTAAAACCAATGATTTGTCCTGGTCCCACATTATCTTTTGACAATTTTGCACATCAAAAATGCTTGGTGGGAGGTCCACAATGCCTTATGACATATGCTTATATCTTTAACTCTTTTTGTCTAAGCTGCCCATCCTCAAAATTGCCTTCTTGTCCCTCTTCTCCCTTTGTTTTTATGACATTTTTTTGAATTTTTTTTTTTACCCTCTCCCTCAGTTAGGCTTGAATGGTATGATATATTCCATTATTATTGCATTTAGGCTCAAAAAGTTAATAAATGTACGCAGGAGCAAAACTGACTAAGAAAAATGTAGTTACTATGGGAACATACGTTACAATTTAATCTGCTGTAACATCTAAAGAACCTCTAGAAAATGCAAGGAGACATCCTTTAATGTCAGAATTGCTTGAGCTGTTCTTTACTTCTCTTTTTGGGGTCAGATTCTGCATCAGTAAATTCTTCTCCTGATTTCGCCAAGAATACTCAGTGAGGACATTGGTAAAATCTGTCACAAAGGGTCTGGTTTGGGTGGAGGTGTTGTTTTTCCCAAGCTATATCATCTCACATTCTTTGCAAATCAGAAGTTAAGTGAAGGATTTTTTAGGTTTGGATTTGAAGTGGATTAATTCCTGCTTTCCTTCTCTGGTTAGAAAATCAGGAGTAACTAAATAAAAAAAAATTCAGAAGCTCATTGAAGAATTATAGTGATGAGAATCAGTGCAATTCAAGAAAAATACCTCACTACCACACTAATGCATGAAAAATACTCTCCCTACAGGAGGACAGAGATCTGCAAAATACATTAAAGCAGCCAGTAAGAGGAACTCTCCAGCTCACCAGAAGGAGAAGTATCTGGGTGTGGGTTTTTCTGTTTCTTTGGTTGGGTTTTTTCTGAACTGCTTAACTACTTCTGATCAATCTCTCTCCTACATACAGCTTAAAGGTTCACTGTCACCCTAACTTATGAGATTAAGTTTCTTTCTTCACCCTTCATGCCTGAAATAGACCATGAAAGAATAAAGAGAGAGTAGAATTTAAGAGAAAGGGATTATTTTACACAGAGCTAGGCTGTGACCACTGCTCACTAAGGTGTATTTTTAACAAAGGGTGGTTACATTCAAAAGCCACCAAGACTTTGAACTATGAATACTTGTTCAGTGTTACAAACAGAGCCATAAGTATAACTTCTTTTAAGTTTCTTTTAAGAAAAGGGACTTTTCTTTGCTAAAAAATGTAAGGGAAAATAACCCACGCTCCTCGCGTATCTTGTAGTGATGAGGTTTTATAATATTTCAAAGAGAAAAAAGGCATTTGATAGTTTTTGAAATTCCTTAAGTAACATTTCTTCAGATTGCTTTTTTTCACAAAAAGAAAAAAAAAAAGAAATTTTCTTTTTAATTTGTGATAAAATTTAGAGATTAAGTATGAGAAGACTTAATTGCAAAGGATTTGCAAATTGACCTGTCAGAATATTTGAAATATCTAAATTTCTATTACCTCATTTTAGATATAAGGATGGTTCTACTTCGTTGAAGAAGATTTGATTCGTCGTGGCTTTTAATTTTTTGTTTTGTACCCTGCAAAGCAACGACCATTTAAGAATAAAAAAATAGTGACATAAAATTCTTACCCTGTAATTACAATCGTTGGAAGAAGTGTTTGACCCTCCGAGATTATTAGGAGAGCCACATTCTCAAGGTTTTGAAAATTGATTTAATTACTGAATTATACATGTTTACCTCTTCTAACAGTCTTGGTTTCCTCAAGTAAATATAGTCACAGTTGTGTTGCTGGAACCACTGTTAACCACAGTTTCAAAAGAAATTATTGACCGTGAAGATTTTCCTTTTGTTTCACAGAGTCCTTTTCCGGTAAGGTGTTCTGTATGTACATGGTCTTTGTTTTTGTATAGGTGAACCTTAAAATGCGAACTGCCAGCAAAAGATAAATGTGTGCAGGTCCCCCGGCAGTCCGGAGGGAAGCATTCCAAATCCCACCACTAGGGGGTATCCCAGATGATCTTTTTCTCTCTTCAGCGCTCAGTCCCGGTTAAACGCAACACGATTTCGTGCCTTGACGAGCGTGTTCCTGGGCTGGCCTGTCTGCTCCAGCGCTTCAAGCTGCCTTCAGTCTGCTCCAACCTCACTTCATCGATTCAATCTTGTCAACCCAAAATTTCCTGCTGAACTGAGGTTTTCTTCTGCTTCTATTTCCTAAAGTCTTCACAAGGCGCATAAGTTCTTAGAGAGGAAATATAGTTTTGAGAGAAAATCAAAATGGAAAAAGACCATTTTCCAGCACTGATTGCTCATCAGATGAGGTCTGCCTTTCCCAGCAGCCGCGTTCTGCCACAGGGAGAAAAGTCTCCAACGTGCTTGGACTTAAATAATAGCGGAAAGAACTCCAAGTTCTTTTCCCCTCCACCCTCCCAGCTACTGCTATATAACAGATCCATTGTCTTGACCACCTCCCCAAGCACTGGCCCCAGCTCCCACTGGTGTTTTCAGGTGCAGACAGCATCTATTCTCTGTTACTTTTAGGGTTAGAAACACACATTTACTTACAGACTCCAGACAGGATGAGTATCAATGTGTATCTGGGTGGTGATTTTCATCTGCAGGATACTTAGAGCATTCCCAATCTACCCAAGCAGGAAGATGGCCTGGCTTTCTTCTCAGATTGCCAGAATAAAGAATATAATAATAAAAAGAAAAAAAGACCTGGAAACATGTTCTTAACTGTTTTTCTATGGATGCCACTAGCAACTGATGAAAGTTTTTTGTATAGCTGTACAGTTATGCAATACTTGATCACAGTAACACAAACCCCAGTGTTTCAGGCAAAATGCTATGAAATTACAGCACAAGCAAGAACAATTTCCCCTCTTTTTTCTTTGTTATTGCCTCTGTCCATTTGAATTGCAATGTATATAGTCTGAAAAAGCTGTCATCTATTGACCTAAGGGAAACATATGCATGTCTTACATCATCTTTTGGATCAAATCACACTTTTCTTCTTCCAGGCCTGCATTTTTAGAAGGACTGAAGGACAAAGAGGTAAAGATAACATCTCTACTTCTGCGACGTGTCTCGTCCCTAACTTTGACTATGCAGCAGTGAAGGCAAGATAAAAAACTTCACAGCATGAAAGGAGTAAGTAAAAATCTGTTACCCCTTTGCACAGACTGAAACACAAAAATTCACCTGTGGCGTAGACATGCTGAGTGTGCTATATCCAAGACAAATACCACGACACCAACACATATTTCCTGAATCTTCACTGTAAAGTTGTGTGGCTGCAAAGTTATGGGAAGCAAGGTTTCCTAATCCCTCAAGTAGGAGCTGGTAGAATATGCAGGTAACCTGAATTGTGACTGTCATAGCCCGGTCTGGTCTCAAACCCTACCTGCAGGGTCTGCTCAGCATTCTTGGCTTTCACACACACCAGACAGCAGATATTTAGCCATGGGCTTTAATATGAATAACCTTAGTTGCTTCTGCGTTTGTCCCAAGGATCCCCTGGATTTATCAGGCTGATTGTCTAGCCTCCCAATAGAAAAATAATATTTAATCTCTTCCTATCATATTCTCCTTGCATTGATTTAATCAAATCAGGTGTGGAATGTCCTCAAAAGGTAAAATAAACCAAAATGAGACAATGTTCAGAAGACCAAAGAAGTTATGAGATGAAAACTGTTATTTTGTAAACAGCTGGGTACCTGTAAGTATAGACAGGTGATTAAATCAATGACAAAAGAGGTCAGCTTTCTCTCTAACATATTTCAAGTTTGCTTGTGAGCTCAATAGTAAGCAGTCACAAACAGAAGATTAGGAAATATTTTGATCTTTAGAGAAAGAATAATTCAGCCATCACAGACCTCACCTCAAGTAATTCTAAAACCTCTCATAAATCTGCTCTTTTCTGCTTGTGTCCTTTGGTGTAATGCAGCTCCCCTGGGCCTTGCTTGACTAATCAAAGGGAAGACCCAAGCCCTAACCTCTGCCCACCTCTCCCATCACCCAGTTTAGGACATGGACTTTCCTGGGCTAGTACCCTCAGCATGTGCATGCTTTCCCTGACTCTTTGAGCTTAATAAAAATTGTGACAGTCCTTCAAGGCAATACCCCAGGCTTTTTTAGAAGAAAGCTTGTTGTCCCAGCAGTGGCCTGGGACCCCAAAATTACCAACTGAACAACTGTGGACAATCATCTCATTTTCACTTTGCCTCAGTTTCCTCATTTTGAAAAGGCCTTGAAATAAGACACCTGTGTGACAAAATATTTAAGTGTGTGGAGTGACATGTTATCATACATTAATATAAAAGCAGGCTGTGTGTTTTATCTCCATTTAATACACTGTTTTATTTTCTGTACACAATATTAATTCACTGTCTTGTGGAAATTCTGTGTAGCTGCACAGTAAGTTGGATCCTGTCCCTTGCCAAGGTGGTATTGATGACTCTTGACAATCCCTTGATATTATTTCAGCCTTACCAGACACCATATGTTTCAGTTTTCTCATTCTCTATTAGCATAAAGAGGATTTTCATTCACTATCTGGGCTTCTTCCCCTCACATGCCTATCAAAGCAATCATTACTCAATACATCATTAAGACATGTTGCATGTGTAAAAAAAGACAACCAACCCCCCTCACCCCCAACCTACAGCCGTTTCTAATGAGTGTCTCAAAAATCTTTCACTGCTACATTTTTATGGAAGGATGTAGAATGTTTATTCTTATCAAGAACGTAAGAGCTGGTATCTCTTTGTGTCTGGAGAAACATTTTTCCTGGGACCATGCCAAGCTATCTTCAACAGCAGTGAAAAATATTACCATCACAATTGTGTGATCGTGGTCCATTATAATGGAATTAACATAAGCCATGAAGAGAAGCATTTCAAAGCACTGCATTTTTATACAATAATCTGATTTGGAGCTATCACTAGCTGAGGAAAAACTACATGAGGATTAACATGACACCGTCTGTTAATCCACACTCTCATGGTCTGACCAGAGAAAAGTCAAATAAATGTATTTGTCTCAACCAATTCCTACAGATCTGAGGGAAGCCGAGAAAGCAAGACTGAGCTCAGGGGAAAACAGTGTTTTGTGACTGAAGTCAGCAAAAGTTAATCTGTTATCACAGATCAGATGACAATTTCTTCTGAAATGGTAGAGAATATTTTTTTAAAGATGAAGTCATGAGATCTTTCAAGGAACCATGTTTTTTGCAAGCTTTCAGTCTTCGTGGTTTCACTCATGCTAGATTTGGATTTCACAGCCAGTTAGAACGTAAAATACAATTTTCCCTGTCTTCTTTAGCTCATTCATGTAGCACATCCAGAGTGTATAAAGGCAATCTGATACAGAGATACAAACCTCAGGCTCAGCATGACAACTAACAACTTCAGAGCATGCAGAAAGCCAGCCCACAACATGGTCTAACTACCTGAAACAGCACAAAGAATCTTTCTGCAGTACAGCAAATATGCCCAAGAATCCCAGGCCAGGGAAAAATAAAATAATTGAAAGATAGTAAAAAGGTCAAAACTTTAAAAAACAGGACCAACATTTCTATAACTACTTAACTGATTTGTTTGCCTCTCATACTCACCTACTCCCTAATGTCCCTACATACATCACCTAGTGACCAGCAACAGATTCCAAACGTCTGTGTAGCTGTCAGTAGTTGTCCTCTCATCCACCTTGTGCACAGTCCTCTTGGGTTCTGTTTGTATGCAGAGTTTAGGCCTCCCACAGGGTGATGCTGCATTAGAGAAAGTGGTCTTCTGGACCAGACCTGGAGCCATACCGAAACAGACCCCGAAATTAAAGAGAGAAGGATCCTTTCTGTTCTGTGTTTGATTCAGTCTTTTATTCAAATTGCAAAAAAAATTTCCTGGAAGAAGGACTGAATCTAGGCTTCATCCATCCTAGGTTAACATCCTCACCTGGTGCTCCTGCTTGCTTGATCTTTCCTTATCTGTTCATCAAAATCATACCCTTGCAGGACAAATATTTCTCAAAAATAAAAATTGTATGAGGGCCATTGTGTCAATAGCTGCTTTGAAGGCAAAAAACTCCCCTCCAAAAGCTTTTTGTGGCCCCAGAAAACAGTCATATGGTAAAACCAGCAGAACTGGAATCCCTTCATTGATGTATCATGGTGTAACACTTGCCATATCATTGGGTGGCAAGAACAGTCATTTTTCAAACAGACACTCAATGAAGAAGAGATCACTGAGAGTCAGAGTCACTTGAAGTGACAGACTTCAACACACTCCTGATTTAATGCAAACATGTTCCCTGTTCCTGGCTGTCATCAATGCTTGTAGGAACAGGCTGGTGTTATAGACACAGCACATAAAATCACGTGACTTGCCACAGTGACTAGAAAGATAACACATCGTCAGCATTTCAGAGAAATTCATCAACACACAGGATCGAAGGCACTTTGTTTACATTCGGGGTAACTCAGTACTGAGGCACCATAAGCGTGGTGAGTGAGGGTGAAGATGAGCAGCACCAGGACTTGATGTATTTGCCTCAACAGGCAAAATATCTGTTGTACAGTGACAATGAGGAGAAAAAATATAATGAGCAGAGATGCAATTCAAATTGAAAATAAGTTTTTTATCAAGCCTAAGAAATCTTGGTAAGGCTGTTACTCATGACTTCAAAGCATCAAATGGTTAATTTAATGTTCTTTTGCTGTGCACAAGTAGCTCTGACACTGGCTAAGTGGTCCGTTCTTTCTTTTAGGGCTGATGGGGAGATTTTCAAAAGAATACTTTTACATGTGCCTTAGAAAACAGCCAGACGTAAAAATGTTTTTGCTAGATACATTTGGAAGAAATTGCTTTGAAAAAAATTGACCTTTGATATTTTTCAGGACATTTGAATATACTACCAGATGTTAGGGTGATATGCTCTTGTATATTTACATCATCATGGGAGACAAAGCTACAAAAAAGTCATTTTGGGGCAGCCTCAGAGTTAGTCAGGCTTGCCTTCTTCCTTGTTTGGAGAACAGCTACCTCCTGATCCTCCATGTAGGACATTCCACTAGACTTTTTCCTCTTATTCTATCAGACACAAGTATTCTAAATAAAAAAACAAGCACGTTACACTTAAAAAATGACAAAATAGACATTGTTTTAAAAGTTTTTTCTACTTTAAGAATAAATAATAATAAGCTTCAGCTACAAAGCTGAATGCAGATCTAGTGTTTAAGTGCTCTGCTGAATTGAAGCCAAGAAGGTGTAACACCGAAAGTCACCCACAAAGGGGCAATACTGTAGCTGAGTAAGGAACCAGACATCTCCTGGTTGTCTGAATGCATGGACTTCCCTAAGACATACTCTTTTGTCAAGTCCCTTGCAGGGAAAGGGACAGTCAGGCTACCTTATTGTTCTACAGAAAGCCTGGACACAGCAGTCATCAAGATGGGAAGAAGGGAGGGCCAGACAACAGCAAGGTTGCCCACAGCAAGGAGACGGAGGCAGGAACCAGCACCCATATTCCTCAGTCAGTTTTTACCATGAGCTCTTCACAGAAATTCCTGCTTCAAAGTTTAATTGCTGTTGAGACAGTTGGATTAGGGATATAAGTGACTGGGGCAGTATGGGGCACGTAGCACTGGGTGTACCAGGGTGCAGCAGGTAGCCTGTGCTCCAGGGCCGTGTGGTGCTCGGTGAGGAAAGGTTTCAGGCTGGCTGAACACCAGGAGCCCATGTTGCTGTTCAGCTGCAGCCACACATATTCACATATAGAAACCTGGACATCTATTTTCACCAGTGTGGCCAATTAGGCAACAAGGTGAACTCTCTGGGTATGTTGCTGATGTTATCAAGGATGAGCCAGGGGATGTCCCATAATTTGATATATCCAGAAGGTTTTAAGCCTTGGAAGTCGAACCAGATATGGCTCTTCTCATTGTAGTTCTCTGTTCTAGTTCTTGTTTTTATCAGCTGTCTATCAACTACCTCTTCTTTTGCAATTTTATTAAGGGCTAGCACCTGTATTCAGATAGCCCTGGGACATGAAGTGTTTATGCTTTTTTTAACTGGGGAGAGCTTCCCAATTTGGTGTCTAGCTTAGACAAGATGGGAGGTAGGGTTACAGGAAATGTTTATTGGAGTCTCCCGGAGCTGCACGGCAGTGCAGAGGGTACCTACCCTTCTTGGTGCTGGCTTACCACTGTGACAGTGGCTCCCATTTCCCCAGGAGATGTCACCACTGGAGTTAGAGAGAGCTAAAGCTTAGAAGTTAGCACGCACAATGTCTGCTTGTGACAGAGACCGGGGTAGAAACCAGAGTAAGACAACCTCATAGGACTCATGGGCAACTGATGAGAATTACTAATTGGTTTTGGTGTACAGAGTGGCTACAGCTACACTGACAAGAAGTTGATGGCTTGCAAGGCAAATATACCTGGTGTCCATGTTGTCTTTATATGCAGTCTTGAGTCAGTTCATGCTCACGGTGTTCTTCTGGCAAGTGATACTTGGGTCCTCCCAGGGCTTCCTGGTAGCACAAATGTTGGGATATGTCACTGTTGCTGGACTAAACACAGAGCTCCAATACTAAGCAAAAAGGAGAAAAATGTGAATTTGAATACACACATGGCTTCCCCTTCCGTAACGTCAACCTTATTTTTGGACAGGGTGTTTGAATCCTGACCTGTCTCCCACGACTGTGTAGTACAGGGATTAGAGCTCCAGAGAAGTTAGTTCTGATCCAGGCTCTCAAGCTGACTGCAAAGCAGCTCTGCTGCTCTCTGCCACCTGTCATGTCCACTTGAATGGGCAGATTTTCGGATTCAATAACCTGTCTGCATGGCTCAGGCTGTGACTACTTCATCCAGGCACACAGTTTTGCTAGGAATCTGACCATTCAGCTGGTCAAGGGAGCAAGAGGATGGCCTCCTGTAAGAGGGGAAAAAAAAGGAGGCAAATTTGCTCAGAGTAAAACACAGGGGGGGATATGTCTGGGAATTGAATGTTTTGTCTCCTCTCTGGATAAGGCTACTATTCTCTCCTGGAACATGCACCAATTTTTTGTCATCAAACGGCCCTCAGCAAGTGATATCCTGGAGTTGGTAAATTCTCTTAAGAATTCTCACATTTTTATTTCCAAAAACTACTGAAAGTTTCTTTCAGGTGCCAGAGTACATCAAATCCCATCCCTAGGATCGTTAGCCCACACTGGCAGGACTCAGAGACTGGTGTAAGGCATGATTAGAAATTATGTTAAAGATTTTTGGCATGCCATTCCTTTACATTCCATTTGCAATTAATTATGTCCAAGCCTACCAGATGTGATGTGGAGTACACTTTAGGAGGGTAGCACCAGCTACATATTTTCATTAAATATAAGGACTTTCCTTTTTGAAAAGAGAGGATTGTTTGGGCCACAAATGATGCAAATAGTCTTTTTCAAAATGTGATACTCCTGAGTGTGTAGTCAAACAGTGAGAACAGTTACCACGGTAACACAGTTCAGCTTCTGTTTCCCCAAGTGGATGATGCAATACTGATCAGTTAGGCTCACGTTGGGATGGTTTGTTTGACGGATTTATTTAAAAACCTGCTTTTCATGAACACCTGTATAGATTTGCTCTATGACTAAGTAGATCAAAAGGCATGTGAATAAAGTCAGAGCAAAATTTTGTTCTCAGTTTGTGAAAATACCCCCAATATTTTTCTGCCTTAATTCACCAGTAACAATTGATCCCAAAATAGAAGCTTCAAGTAAGATTCTCAAAATTATTTCCTACTATTACTCAGCATCTTACAGTTTACTGTAAAACATTTTTTTTGTTTACTTCAGTCAGATTTGGGCCATTCCTAAAAGCCTTTCAGAATGATTGTGGGAAACACCTCTGTAGGCTGTGGTGAAAGTTTGCTCTGGACTCATCCTTAAGACCACTTTTAGTTGTGTGTGATCTCATTTCATGTTAGAGAACCAAAGTCAGCAACCTTGAGTTTACTTCCACCCTTCAAGGTATGCTTTGCCAGTACACGAGTGTAACAAGGTAGACTCCAGCAGTCCCCACATGAATGAATCCCAAATACATTTAAAGACATTTGAAAGACCCAAACGTAGATTGGCCTCTTGGCATGAGTCCCAACAAAAGACATATAAGTACTTCCGAAAATCCCACCTGCCACATACTGCACAGTTTCAGGAGCCCAAAATCTTCACAAAGGGGGTAATTTCAGATATCTCATGCTCTTCTCAATACTGAAGTCTATGGCCGTCAATCCACCACCTTCACAGCTACTCATCCTCAATTTTACTTACTCCTAATGCATTATCTTACATTCCTTCACTTGGTTCTCTCTTACTTGCTTGATGTTAACATCTCAATCACCAAATAATTCAGGTTGGAAAGGTCTCTCTGGAGGCCTTGAGTTCAAATTTGCTCAAAGCACAGCTTCATCAAATGAGATTTTACAGAGTCTTGTCTTCTCTTGCAGAGATTAGTTTCAAAATTCTCCAAGGATGGAGACTCCACAGCCTGCTCCAGTTCTCAGCTGCTCCCACTGCGAGGACCCTTTCTTATTACATCTATTAATCATTAGCCTGTGCTGCAGCCTGCAAAGCATTGCTTCTTATCCTTGTGCTGCATACCTCCAAGAGGTGTTTGGCTTCAACTTCTGTGTAAAGGGAAAAATGAGTGTTCATCCAATGAGATCTTCCCTCCTACATGTCTTCACTATGATGCTTTCACAGACATTTTGAAAATTAAGGTGATTACACGGTATTTTTAACATTCAATGTAGTAGTGACACTGCAGAAAGACAGTTTTCTGCCTTAGAAGCAAATCTAAACACATGGAGGTTTTGCCACTTTTATCACTTGGAGAACTTTTATTTCTTCATGGGATCACAATTTACTTACAAGAACTACTTGAAGTTTTCTATTTCACAGTAAATATGTTCTTAAATGTAAATATATGCATAAGATAAGCATTCATGCTGACACAAGTGGGTTTTTCAAGGTATCCCATTAAATCTAAGCATGTGCTTAACTTTTATCTGGCTAGAAGCAGCCTCCTAAATTTCGATTTTTTTTTTTTTTGATGCTAATTACTACTTGCAATTCGGTTCATAACTACCGAATGGAAATCTTTCAGAAGTGTCCTGATTTCACTAAGGTGGAATATCCTGCACCGCACACTGCCTCTCTGCCTTTCTGAAAAACTTATCTTGTGTCATGAATGCATATGAACAAGAAAGCACAGCTAAGACATACGGCCTTACACTCCTTGTTTTCATGCTTTTCTTTTTCCTTATGTTTAAAACAATTTCAAAAAAGTCTTCAGTATGATCTTAACGTTGGGAAGGGAGGAATAGTTGCATGAGTTTAAGAATGAAGTTTTCGTCAAAACCCCTCAGCAAAACTGTTCATTTGAAACGTGCTTATGATGAGAAAATTGGGGTGTTTTTTTTCACTCCTTGTGTTTTCCAGGAAGCTGTTTCCATACTGAGTGCACAGTAAGATCAGGCACGGCAGCTGTGAATGGCAAGCTTTAGAGGTGTTGCACAAAATGTGTCGAGACAGATGTGGGTGATGTTGGGATCAGCCTGCGCCTTTGAAAATCCAGCTGGCAAACAGCTGGATTTCACATCCCGAATGGGCTCCTATGTTATCCCACTTTGCTAATAGAGTGGCCACCTGCAAAGATTACATGTAAAGCCTACTGGACAAAGCATCTTTCACACTGCAGTCATTGCATGCAAACAAACTATTTTTGCATCTACTGTCAGAGAGTGAATGGTAGGTCAGAACTGGCTCTTTCAATTTACATGTAGAGAAAATAACGTAGCTCACCTTAAAGTGGCTACCAATATGAATATTATAGACCATATTTACATTAAATCAGTCTCACTGTGTTCCCACTTACATAATTTCATACATGAGTCTCTGTATACAGATTGCATAGACCCGTACTAGACCTGATCTTCATCTGGAATGAACTGGGATAACCGGACCAAAGGACATGTGATGTGCAGACAACTGAAAGTCTGGACTGTTCTGCATAGAAGTAAGGCAACGTATATCCTTTTTCCAAATGGGAAATCCAGCCAAGAAAGATGTAACCACCAGGCTGACTAAAATATTATGTCTTAGAAAAATACAAGAAATTTGGAGCCCCAAATCCGGTAAAAAGTTTCTCTCTGTTTTAAAGCAAAGTTTCCCTTTAAAAAAAAGCTTCCCTTAGTGTACGAAAAAGCTTCCCTTTGTTTTAAACCTAGTGGGATGGTATTCAAGGTTTTAAGTTAAAACATTTTCAATCTTGACCTCTAACATCACCCCAGGCTCCTCTGGGAAGTGCTTGTCTCTTCTTTTAGAGTCTATATACTGTTATTAAACTAAAAACTTGTGGATACAGTCACACTGTTGTCTGGTCCAATGCGGTTCTCAGTTTTTCTGGGTGGATGCTCCAATAAAACAAGGCAAGTTCCCTGTCCTGCATAGGCACTCTCATTTTCCCCCAGTGTGTTTTGGGTTGGATTAGAAAACTTTTTATCAGCATCATATTTGTGCAGGATCTCTACATTGGGAATGGTCCCAGAAACTGCACCAATTGCTCCTCTTTCTCCTAAGTGCCAGTGGCAGCACTGATTTGTCAGTGCCTTATCTGAAGTGCTGTGATCAAGGCAACAATTCATGTAATCACTTAGAGGGTACAACACCATTACCTTATCTTTGGAAGATGCATATTCCCATGAGAATCCCTTGTTTCATACTGTTAATTATTGTTAACAGTGATCTGCAGATGACTCTCCTGTTATACAAATTTCTTTCTTCGTATTCCTTTTTTTGGAAGCTGCCAGGAGCACTTGGTTTAGGACTGATACATACTCCAATAATGATCAAACATGGCTTTGATTTTCCTTTGTTTCCTTCTTCTCTCTATCACTGGTTCAGTTACATTTCAGGAACGATGAAAAAGGCTGGCTGGGAACTAATTATAAAAATGCAAGTTGGAAGAAATACAATTTGTAACATCGTCCTTTATCTTTCAAGCAGCTAAAATGATCACTAATATTTCATAAATGAAAGGGAAAAATTAAGATGCAACTGTTAGAATTGGGCTGTATTATAAATAATGGTTACTAGGGAGATTTCAAGAGAGCTTAATTTGGGAGCATAAGAGTCTTTGAGAGGAACTGAGCTGTGTGCTCCTAAATCCCCCTGTGACAGCTTTTGAAAAATATTCCCTTAAGTCAATAGATCACTTTAAAAAGCACAGTAGAAACATAGAGGGCAGTATCTTGCTGAACCACAGGTCTGACCTGGTTCTTAAGTGACCAGGGCTTGCAGTGGCCTTTCCATTTTTGCACAATGCAGCAGGCTACAGACTCCTCTGCTTCTTCACTCATACGGCTACTTTCCCAGGACATTGTCTTTTTCTGAACCAGCATTGCTTCTGGAGACCTTTCAGTCTCTCTGTAAATTGCTGGGCAGTTGCTCCTCTTGTTTCCTTATCTTCTATCCCAGGTCCTGCCACTGCTTCCTAACTTGCTCTCTTCCACCCACAGCTGCCTTAGTGCCCTCCTCACATTCTGCTTTGGTCCTGCCTCTTGCTCCAACTGTAGCAGCAGGAATTCCTACATAAGAGGTACAGTAAAATTAATTCATTTGGAACTTTCTCTGAGGTCTTTTCCCCCAGGGCTGGAGTGGTTCAAATGGTGATCCACTATTTCGGCTAATAACCAGCACCATTAAAAAACAGAGTTCCTACAGATTTTGCCTCTTATGATGCATCATTATCGATTTCTCTGTTGCTTCATGTTGATTCACCTCAACTGAAATGTACTTTTTATATAAAGTAATTTACTGGTGCTTCCATTTTAGACCCATAATTTGAGCAAATGTCCTGAAGTAATGAAAAGCACTTTTGAAAACCAAAGCTGCTTTCAGTCTAAGAAAGCTTGAAGAGGATTTCTTTTTCAGAGGATTTCATGGCAGTCACTGTCAGTTCATCAGAAGGAAAACTTTCTTCTCCCTGATGATGGCAAAGATATACCACTGTCCATGTCTCCGACATCTCACTCCATGTCTCTAGTCTGTGCTTCTGCTGACCAAAGACCTCTGGCTCCTGCGAGTGGCCAGAAGGGATATTCTAGGGAAGAATATCAGAAGAAGTCCAACATAGAGCAGCATTGCTACCATGTGCTTCCCAGCCTCCAGCTTCCTGAGATGGTTGTTGTTTTTATGTCTAAGAAAGCCTCACAGCGTAGTTCTCTTCACTAACTTTTCCTGTCTCCACTCGAATCCCCTAAACTATTTGCAGCCAAGCTTTGGCCAGGAGTGCCACACACAAGAACTGCCTCTTGTTTTCAATCCATCTCCTGCTATTTTCACCTGACAGTCCTCATTTCTCTCATAAGAGACATAATGAGGAGTCATTTCCCTCTCCACTCACACCAGGGGCACTTAAGGAACATTCAGGTGCACCAGCATCAACATTTTAAAGACTCATAAATTAAGAAAAGTTAGAATCCTTTCAAACAAGAAAACAAAGTTTTCTCACAGTTGCACACATATTTTAAATGAACAGTGGTGATGATAAAAGAGCAGTCTCTTGAGCTGAAGAGGAGTCATAATCCTGCACATCTAGGAGATGGCTGCACTTAGCCTTAAATGAGGCTCTCTGGAAGGGTCTGTGGATGGTGAACATTACCAAAGCCCCTGCATACTGTTTGTGAGTTTTCATGTACATTAAAAAGTGATAAGCTGGCCACATACTGTTCATATTTTCATATCAGATGGTTTTGTCTCACATCAAGAGAAACTAAATGGTTTTAGTTTAAAACAGATGGCAAACTGTTGGCAGGAGCTTTCAGAGGCATCAACAATTGTAAAGTAAAGTAGGACTCATAGGACAGATGAGAAATTAAACACCCAGTGCTAGAAAGTGACCTGAAATTAAATCCAAGGTATAGGCCATCACACAGCAGGATGTTGAAAACTTTCCTACAGATCTGCATTCTGCATCTAGCTCCTGTCTCTTTCAAGGACACAGCAAAAGCCCCAGTTTGAAAGAAGAATGCCTTTTTGGAGAAATGAAAATTCACATCCAAATCTGGATCAGGTTATTTGCATGTTTGTCACAGACTGTTTCAAACAGGATTCCCGTCTCTCCTGAGTCAGGTGAGAAAAACTTCCTGGTATGACAGAACAGCTGAAACAAAACGCCATAAAAGCAATTTGTAGTGAAAAAAGACAGTCTGCCAGCCTATCAAACAGGAGCATAAAAAAGATATTTCTGAAAAACACACACACACCTAGGTTATGACCTGCAGGTCACTCACCTGAAATCCTGAGTTAAAATTTGGCTTAGGAAACTCTGCTGTTGGAATACACTGGCAGGTCAGTAGGCACAAACATGCTGAGGGGTTACCATGAGTGGCAAGATTGAAAGACTTGCATTTCACCTTGCCTCACTGCCGTGTCCTGAGCATGGGGGCTGTTCTCCCTGTGGTGAGAGCAGGAGCTGCTGCTGGGGTGAAGAGCACTCCCTCATAAGAGCGAGCCTGCCTACAGGCTGTCCCTGCTGCAGGATATGAGTCTGAAAGCTGCCACATAAATATTCTTGCTGCTTAGAAATGGAAGCACAGGCCAAGGGCTGTTTAATTCAGTCTTGAGAAAGCCAGTCAGCCAGACACGCAGAGTGACAGCTGTTATGTGGCTCCCAGTTGAGGCTGGCCCCACAAGCTTTTGTCACAGCACAGGACACTTTCTATCTGCCAGCTAAGACATCTCCTACCACTATTATCACTGCCAACAAACTACCATCCCTAAACACACTTGTAGTATCCCTATTAATCCCTTCAGGACACTCTGAACTTTTGGTCATCCTGACCTTTGGTTCTCATCCTTTTGAGAGCTCTGAATAACTGCAAGAATATACTAATTTTGAGGAAATCCAGAATAAGTGCTGGAGCTTTACTCCTTCTGTAGGCACTGACAGGTTAAAATTTGCTTTGTGTCACATTAAAGTTGTTTAATACTTTCAAAAATTCCCAGGACTTCAAGGCTTCTCTTATTCAGGGACATAGAAGTTTTCTTCTGCATAGATGTATTTTAATTATCACCTATCTAGTAAGAGAGAGAAAGAGAAAGACAGTCCTTCCTGAAAAGGGTAGATGTGCCTTCACTTTCTCCCAGGATCAGTCAGTCCTTTTTCCTCACACTTTCTCATAACTCTCTAGTGAGCCAAAACGCTTCCCCGGGTGAGCTTAAGCTGAATCAAATGCTTTTCAACTAGGCATGTTTTTCTTAAGTTGTTTGTCTCTCCATGCACAGCTCTTTTCACAGCCTTCCTGGACTTCTTTTACAATATCCAGATCTTCCAATTTCTCCAAAGAAGAGTCATGTTTAAGTGAAATCAGCACTTGGGTTCCCATTTTTGTGTGAAATTCGTTTAGATGATTTGGTTATTGTTCTTTTCTGCATCATTGGGATGAAATGCCATTAGGACTCAAAAAAGTTGCACTTAAGACAATGTTGATGTAACATTTTGATTTTTCACATTCTTTTGTGCACCCTCAGAGAGTTTGTTGATAATGCCAAGCAGGGAGGTGCAGATGACACATTTGAAGGAAGGGATGCCACTGTCATTTGTTTGGTTTTTATATCTGAGCTGATGTCATATGAATGATTATGGTATGAAATATTCTTTTTTTCAATTTGTGTCAGCTGTCCTAGTTCTAAAACTTTATGCCTTTATGTTCTTGCTCTCCCTTTTCCTCATGCAGTCATGTCCAAACTATGACACTGCTTATATCTGCATCTCCAGTGTCCTACTGCTGGAAGCAATTTCATGTAGTAAAAATCATCTTTTTTTTTCTTGTACAGAAATGTTGATATTTGCTCTCAGTGCACACACAATAAAGCATCTTCATCTGGCCTGGGCTATGAATATTCTTCGAACAGTTCCCAAACTCTCTTGGAACAGCAAAACTCAAAGCGAGCCCTCCAACCCCACATCAGGCTGACGCTTCACAAGGATGTGGATCCTGCATTGTTTCCAAACCAACATAGCTTAAACCTGGGATTCCTTAAAGCACTCTGCAGATTCAGTGATTTTGACCTGAGCCTCCAGGGTACAAAAGAAACTGAGGACAAATCCGGTTTACAGGATGACTTTTGATGTGATGATGACTTTGCCAAATTCTGCTTATCACATTTGGGGTGCAACCTGGGCTGCAAACCCTTTCCTTGAGTGCGTGACTTGGGGACAAAGGCAGCTTAGGATAAATCGCAGTGAAATGGAAGAGAGGATTTTGGGGCAGAGGAATACCAGCAGGATTAGTACACTGTCCCTGCAATGAAGAGCAGCCATCCTCCTCCAGAATACATGACCAGCTTGTCTGGGCACTAGCTCATCCTTCAGTAGAGGTATCACCCCCTTTTTCCAGAAGGAGCACTGGCATGAGCGTGTACCAGGTCCATACCGCAGGCACCTGATTCAGAGGGGTGTAAACAGTGCTAAAGCCTCACAAAGAGTCAGAAAAAGATCAATTCTCTTTCTAAAGTTTTATGGCACTCGCATCCCAACACCCTCAAACACTCTGGAAGTACACAACACAAAACCACCCTCTTTAACTATCATCAAGTCTTTCCTTTTGATTTGTTATCTGTGGGATTCTGGTATATGGATTGCATCTGCACAAGCGAGTTTTGATTTAACTGAATTTTGTGTTTTTCCCCAAATACCTGGAGGCAACCTGGCACGCACACCCTGTGGTATGAATTAATATCTATTATCCCTATCACTCTATTTAATTCAGCTAGCAGAACATCTAAGTAAAAATGCTTCTTTAGAGCTTTGAGTCTGTCTAAATGCCTCAGGTGTTTTCAAATTTTTTGTCTCCATGAAAAATGCATCCCCAAATGATAAATCGTTGTGAAAAGTGAACAAACAGCAGATCCAGCTTTGTTCATTAACAAACAATGTTGTCTGTGAACACAGGATATGTCAGGCTGCATTTATCTAGCTCACCCCTTCTTTTTAAGAGCAGCCAACACCAGATCCTTCAGACAGGGTGGGAAGAACCAATGCAGGGAGAGAAAGACAAATTTGCCCACCTGTTGATCCTGCCCTCATCCCACAGATCTACCGTGGTGCCTCATGCTTTAGGGGCTGAACACCGTACCCTGGCCTACGAAGTGGGAACAATAGGGTGGGAAGCATGGCACAAAGGCAAGTATCAAAGAACAACAGAATCATTAATGCTGGAAAAGATCTCCGAAACTATTGAGTCCAACTTTCAACCAAACACCATCATGTCAACTAAACCACAGCACTAAGTGCCTCATTGAGGTGTTTCTTGAATAATTCCAGGGATCAGTCTCCACCACTTCCCTGAGCATCCCTTCCAACGCTTGATAATGTTTTCAGTGAAGAAATTCTTCCTGGTGTCCAACCTGACCCTCCACGGGTGCACCTTGAGGCTATGTCTTCTTGTCCCGGGAGAAGAGGCCAACCCCCACCTGGCTACAATCTCCTTTCAGGGAGTTGTAGAGAGTGAAAAGGTCTCCCTGGCGCAGTCCCAGGCAGGAGGACAAGACATGATGAGGGAAGAGGGAGCACAGCATATTAAGCCTGCAAGCCAATCTGCCAAAGACCTGCCAAGGATCTGCCAAAGAATTTAGTGATTAGATTTCAGACACACAACTGGAACTACAAGAACTTTGTCTTCTGCTGCAGGATTACTTGGAGAGTTCCTTGATTGAAGTCATGTTCCACTCCTGAGTGGGGGTGAGCTACTCCTGTAAAGAGCAGTACTTCTGCTTCAGCAAGAGAGATAAAAGGACTGTGTGGCTTCATTGCTGGCAGAGAGAGCCGGAATGATTTGTAGTGAAACATTTCCGGTCTCAGTGATCAGTACTGAAGCTTACGTGTTCATCACGTATTAAAGTAGTAGTTCCACACAAGAATAATAATGGCATGAAGAAAATTACTAGATGGAAGAGAGAGAGATCAAAAACCAGGCTATCGCAAATCTCAAGATTGCTGAGAAATGAGGCCATCTTGAATTAGAAAAAAAATTAAAAGGACAAAAATTCCCCCCAGGATCTTGCTTTATTTCATGGTTTTAGAGGCTCAGGTTGTCAAGTTATTCAGAATCATAATTAAACATTACAGCTTTCCAAATTGCCTCTTCATCCAGAAATTCAAACATAAGACAAAAAGGCTGGAAGCATCACATTTCTGGAAAAAAAAAAAACCACTGAGCAAAAAAATTTTCCCTTTGATGAGAGAAAATATTCTGAAAATTTGTTCATTGCAACATTGATTTTTCAGTCTGAAGGAGTTTCTCATTTGAATTCCTTGCCATCTTTGAGATGCTTGCTTCACTGTAGGTTTTACTACGGTCAAACAGTAAAGAAAGACGCAACAAACAGCAACATCAGGAGACACTCTTTCCTCTGTGTGGTTCACACTTTGCTGCAGAAGGGAACTCATCTCATGACAGGAAAGGATATGCAATCAGTTCCAACAGCACTTAAGAAGCCAGGGCACAGAAATAGCTGGGGGTCTAACAGCCTGTAGGCCCTGTCAGCATTTATTATCCATAAAGGAGATGCGCTAATATAAGAGGCTGCACTGTGCAAACCACCTCTATTTTCTTGATTATAGTATTTGTTAAAATACTTGGTTAGAAAGAAGAGCAATGGAAGTTGAGCTAGGACTCTGAAAAGATTATTCAGCCCTCTTATTTTTTGTGGAAACAAAATTTAAAGAAGATTGATAAGACACAGAGAGCTGTAATTTTCTTGAGCTCATCAACTGAACAGCAATTGCTCAAGAGGCACATTACAAATACTTTCATAAGTGAAAGTATAATGCTGGAACATGAACTTTACTGCAAAAAAATTTACTAAAATCTGTATGATGTGCCAAATAGATAATATTAACCAAGTGTTCTGGACTGCAGGTTTTACTTGCACCGTTAGAGAAAATTCAAATAAAGCCCCTGTGGTGAAAAAGCGTATTAATGGGAAATTGTCAGCAGCTGTTATTTACCTGGCAATTGGTCTTGAGCTTTCTATTGTGTGTATGAGCTCACCTTCCCCATTTAGCTGTTCTCACAGGGCAACGCTCTCAAGACCTGATGATTTGGTAAAACCAAGTATGTGAAAAAAGCAGCTAATCCAAAGCAAAACCTTTTCATGGCTGGGAAAAATCACTTTTGAATGGTTTCAGGAAAATCAGAATGGAGTAAATCTGAGCAGAAACATTCTACATCTGGCCTGAGATAATTTTTTTTTCTTTTTTTTTAAAAGTGATTTCTGTACTTATTTTGCATTTAAAATAATGTCTGAACCATGCAGCCAACAACAGATTTGGAATCACATCCTTATTCCTGACACAGAGCCCTCAGAAAGTCCAAAGGACAGGTTCTTCTTGGGTCTTGCAGCAGCACCACACTGCTCCCCCTCAGCTGATGGGAAGTGATGTGACATTACAGCTGTGCTCTCAGAGCCAAACTGTTTGAACTGGATAAGTGCATTTCTGTCGTGTGGCTGCTGCATTTCCAACTCTGTATTTTCTGGCCTCTACTTTAGTCCTTAGCTAAACCTTTCACAAGCTTTCCTTCAGACATGAGTAGCTCAAGGAAGTACCCTGTTCACAAGGCACAGCTGAAGCTGAAACATCATGTTTGCCCACAGCAATAAGCCTTGGCAAAACATGAACATAAGGGATAAGATCATCAGCTACTGTGGACAAGCTGTTGAGGATCTCCTCGTGTCTTCACAGAGAGCTGGGAGCCTGGCAGTCCCCTGTGGACACTTCAGCTGCTTAACACAGCACTGCTGCACCAATTAAATTCTCTGTCACAGATGCTGAAACCATCAGAGTTGCTTAAAAACTCTAATCAGCACCATAGTAGTGATATCAAAATGGTAATGGTGGTGTGTGTGTTTGACATAATGTATCCCTCAAGAGCCAGAGTCACTTCTGCTCTCTGAGACCTAAAAAGTTCTGTATGTGACAAGGGGTGGTTTCTTTCCCTTTGCTAAGTGGCTTGAAAGGTGCAAACTGAATCTGCAAAAGCCTTGGCAGAGCAAATATTGTAGGATATAATATTCTCAGAACACTTCAGTAACTGCTCAGTAGTTATGCCAGTGGCTAATGATGCATTAGCTAAGTGCATTCGAGGAGATGTGCACTGCACCTCTGAGTGGTCTGAAAGTAGGAAAATGTTTTGCAGGGCTGGATGTGCCAAGTACAGAGTAACCCAACAAAGGTGGGGCCCCTCCAGAAACTGCAGGCCTTCTTTTAGTGAGACCAAGTGAAAAAGACAGTCATTCAACACTGGAATCTCTTGGATTTTGAGGGATTGGTTTGTCTGTTTAGAGTTTCACAAAAATATTTCTCAAGGGAGCACATCTGGTCTCTGCCATGGTTTGGCATAACATGGTTCAAAAGCTTTCGAATTTAGTAATGCTAATTCTTGAAAACAAGCTTTTAATATGACTATGAGCTGTTCCAAAGCAGCAAAAATTCTGTCTAAACACAAGCTGAGTGAAGCATTGCAAGTCTGGAAGTTTGCTATTAAGTAATTTAGATAACAACTGACATTGTCAGCAATCGTATTTTTCTGATGCTTTGTTCATACAGTAAACACTACTCTTTTGGACCCTGTTTCCAGGACAGAAGTACCTATTTTGCTCCATCAGTTTGGGTATTTCTGGGTGTCTCGCAAACCAATTTTCAGATGAAAACTCCTGGATCAGACCTTGATGCTCTGGGCTTGCACTCCACACTCCTAAGCTGGTCAGTTTTCATGGGAAGAAAGGGAGGTCTGTGGTATCCAACTCAAGCCCTCCAGACTAATGACAACAAAAAAGGATTTGCATCCACCTGGCTGAAATAAAGCTACAAAGGTTAAGAGACCTGACTTGTGCCAAAAGCACTACCAACCTATCCTGGGAATCCCTGGGAATCACAACTGGCAACCTAAATTTCAGATGAACATGGTGTTTTTCACTTTCTATCCTGGCAACGTGACTTTTTGTGCCACTAAATTAATCCCATTTCACATTATAGAACTGTTGTGAAGCTGAACATACCTTCCCGTATACTTGTTCATGACCCATTTCAGAATCAAAATGTGGTTTAAGTACTTTATACACCCAATACTTTTAATTATGAACTGTTGCTCATACGGATAGCACTGAGTTTTATGACAACACATCATTCGATGGAAACGCTCTTTTGCTGTTATATCATCCCCCTGGATAAGAACTACTCCACTGCACTACACAACTCCACTCCACTGCAAACACAGTTTTGTACCCACAGTTAAATTATTGTCAAGAAGATCAGACTTTCTATTATGGTCTTCTCAATCATTGAAAAAAACCCATTATGTTCACTTAAAAATCACATTCTCCCCTTTTTCTTTTATTTTCTTCAATTAACAGATTTTCTTTTTCATTTTTAACAGAAGATAAAAAATACAAATCAACAAAAAGTATCAAGATGGAGTAACAGACAAATATGAAAGCAGAAAATATTGAGCAAAATTGACATTTTGACACAATTTATGTTTACTTGGTCTTCATGAGACAAGGCTGGACATGGGAGTATTCCTATGAGAGAGAATAGCCAGAAAGTCTGGTTCAGAGAAGAGGAGAGCATGGCAGTATTAGCATTGCAGCTCATTTGAAATGCTGAAGCAGAACTGTCCTTTCCAGGTTAGTACCAGCCAGCAAGAAACCTAACTCTGTCACTGCCAAAACACCATTTTCAGTACTCTAACATCTGCCATCCCTGTCTCTTAACAAGCACTGAGGCACTTGTTCACAGAACAGAAATCCTGTTATCCCAGTCAGCCCCTGCTTCTGCCTTCTCTGATGGTTTCACTGTAAGGACACATATTTTCTAATTCAACATTTATGTGCAAGAACTCTTTACAAGCTCCTGGTGTTTCCCTGACTGTACAAACACACAGCAATGCTGTGACATTTCTCAACAGTTTAATTATCCTTTTTCCATCATGTTGGGCTAAGACAGGAAGGTTTAATCTTAGTGAATGTTTCTATTAGTGTAGAGATTTTGAGGGATTTTTCTACTAACAATTTTGATTAATATCTTCTGTTTTTCAAGGATAAGGCAAATTTTATTGCCCTATGTTCGCTTTCTTGGTTTTTTCACACAAAAAATGCACTGAATGAGAAAAAGGGGATTCCATCTGGTACACTTTTTTTCCAAGTATAAACCACACATTCTTCACGGACATATACAAAACTACAAAATAATTAACATCTTTTTGAGCAGAATTACTGAACACACAAATTTTAGCATTCCACTGCACAGTCATACAGAGAGAAAACAGAAACAGAACAAAACTTCCAATGCCCATTTGAAATCTTTCCATATATATTCATCTCAGTACAGTAGTTGGATTTTTCAGACAAACACAGCAGTCAAGGCCCAAAATCCAAAGAGCAGCTAAGGAAATAAGTGTCAGTCGCATTTCATGTGTGCACTTCTCCACTGGAGTGTTATTTCTCTTCTATGGGGGTTTGTTACAACTAACAAATTTTTCTTTGTTCAGCTCTTTATTCAGTAGAAAAAATAAGATTCCATGATCACCGTGATCTGATTCTTTCTGTGATCTATTTACAACTTCAAACAGAGAAAATAATAATTGCAAACACATTACCTGTAAAAAATTCATTCTCATTTATTCAGACTAATAAACGGACCACAAAAACATGAGCTTCTCACCAGCCAGTAACAACTGAACGAAGAAAAAAAATTTTCCTGTATTAAGCGATTATAGGAAGCTGAGTAACTTTTAAAAGTGCAAAAAATTCCAAACTGGTAGAAAGAAAATTGGTTAGGAAAGGTTCAACAAGATGCCTTCAAGAAAAAGTAGATAAAGAAGAAGCACTACCCTGTAAGACCTGTGGGAAAGCAATTAAGATATTTGTGTTGATAGCCACAATGCCCAGATGCCTACAAATTATCTAAATCGGCAGTCTACTTTAAAGAAATTGTACTTGTACCTCTTTGTGTTTATCTTGCTTTCTTGCTCTGTCATTGCCTTATTGCCAATATTTTTTTTTCTTTTCTTTTTTTTGTAGAGCTGGGAAGTGTAACTTTAGACTTCAATCACAAACACTAATATAGATGCTGTTATTAACTCTATTTCTCCCCAGCATTTTTCCTCCCCCCCCATCTTAATCCCCGTGCAAGTATGTTTCCTCTTAATTTAAATTCCCTCAACATTATATTCCTGGCTGACAACAGTCTAAAAAGAAACCCACACAAACAATATAACAATACTCTTTTTCAAGTAAAAAACTCTTATCGCATCAAGTTTCCATTAAGTTGGTCAAAATCATAGTTTGATAACAGCAGCAGAAATATTAAATCTGTAGACATTCAGAATTTAATTTCTCATAAAGCTGTTCAGTGTATTTACCAGCTGCCAAGAAGGTAAACACCCATAAAAGCCTTTCTGGCCAAAGACAGCTACAAGCTTAGGAAAATTGCTTTTGTTTTCACCATAAAACATGCTTTCATTCAACATTTCTCTCCCTCTCCCCCAAGAAAGGCATCATTCTTTGCAGAAGCATACAGAAGAACTTTGAGCCTTCTACAAAAGCTACTTTTCCTTGGAGACAATACCTAAGTATCTCAGGGGAAAGTTTTCAGGTTTATTTCAGATGAATTTAAACCCTCCTGGCTGCTGGTGCTGCTAAGCCTCAGCTCCAAGATGTCCCAGGGAGATGAAGGGCACACAGTACCACTGTGCTGTGGTTCTTAACCCTCTGGAATATTCAGAACTTCTTGTATACTGAGAGTAGGATTGGGTGAGCTGTCTGGGCTGCAGATCTTGACCACAGCCTCTAAGCTTTTAAGCTTTGCAGATATTTCCCCACTGAAGGGTTTGCAGCAATCTCTCAGGAGGGTGGTAATCCATACCTTGACCACCATACTCCATTTTTCTCTTGCTGCATCTCGTTTACACATGGACTTTCAGCATGTTTTCATTCATAGTATCAATGAGAAAGAAAACATCCATCTTGATGTTCTCTTTTTATTCCTCTTCTTACTTTTACTCTTCCCTCTGTTTCTTCTCTCTTGCTCCCAACACTTGCTTCCTTCCCTTACTGCTTGTAATGCTCAACAGATGACCTGGATGATAAGACTCCTTTTAAAAACTCACAGGTTTGCGAAATTATAATAAATCAAAGTTATTCTTTCCACAGTTTTCTCTGGAATGGCAACACAGTTATTCAGGTCAAGAGAACAAGAAAACCAGATTTCTGCTAAAAATTCATTAGGTAGAGTGGCAAAATCCAACAACCCTGCCCAGGTAAGAGAGGTCTCTTGTCTCCACCCACTCAACAATAGGGGAATTAATACTTTGCATATAGCCTATCTCATTCATCAGCCTTCAACAAACGTTTTGCTTTCCCCCCTCATTCAGGGGCATTAATATTTTGCACATAGCTTATTTCTTGCTCCCCCTCCTCATTCATTGAAAGCATAGCCATTTATAACTTGCCATTTGCTGTCTTAATTCTCCTCTTGGTGTTGACATCACAGCTGGGAGGTCTTAGCATTCCCTTAACTCCCTGTCCTGATACCTGCAATGACTCCTTTCCCTTTCTTCTTGCTCAAGACTAAAACTAGAGGACAACATTATTTCTTACAACAATGTTGATGCTTTCTCTGCTTTTTTATCCTTGAGGTTGCTTCCATTTTAAAATTAATATTATAGCTTCAAATGAGCATCAGAGATGCAAATGAATAAAAGAAAAGGTCAGGTGTTCTGAGATATTAGTATCCTACAGCCTCTAACTCCTATTAGATAAAAAAAAAATGTTTGGTAAATTCTCCCACGTCAACTAGGTATCTTCTTTTTTCGAGGTGCTCAATTTTTGTAAACTTAGTTTAAGTCCCCTCTGCACATTTTATTGGGTTATTGGACTAGACAGGAACAGAAGTTGTTGGGCAGTCTTTGTGCCTATGCTCAGTGCTGCTGCTCTCTTTTTGATAACTTCATTTCAAAGTTTCCACTTGCAAAACAAGGATGATAGCAACTCCCTGAACCGCTATTGCTATGTAGAATGTGAACAAGAAGGGGAAAAAATGGTGAAAGTGAGGTCAAGTGTTAGAAAAAAAACCCCGACATGGAGGGCATTAATGCCATCATGAATCAGAGGATAAGTTCTTTCCCAGCTTTTAGAGACTACAATGAAACATTAATGACTGGCCATGCCAAAATACGAGACTTGTTGGACTCAGGAGGTGACCCATGAAAACTGCACTGACACGCTTGAGTCAAGCAAAGTGTTTGGCCGGCCTTGATGGATTTTGTTTATCAAATCCCCTATAAGCTTTGTTCTTTACTGGAGCTGAAAAAAGCTATTTTAAAATTACTTAAAGTTTTAAATACCATTTTTCTTCTGATTTAATTACAGTTCAGCAGGGGCGGCTAAACTGAGTGTTGGAAAATGTCAAAAGGATTGATAATGACAAGGAGTGTCAGAGTTGGAAGGGGATCTGGACTGGTCTTGGAGTAAGATATTTCTGTCTAATAAGTTTCAAGTGAGAAATAAAATTTGCATCTCTATTCTATATATACTGGAACTTCCCTCTGGCAATGGATAGATGGCTATATGCTGTGCTAGACTGTGCTAGGTTAGATACCTCCGGATTAAATAGGGCTGGGCACCCATTCTGTCTCCAGAGATACTGAGAATTAATGACCCCAGCAAGGTCAGTGCCAGAACTTCCTATGGTGTCAGTGGGGCCAAGAAAAAGTTCCCAGCAACTCATTTTTAGAAAACTCTAGTCCATGTTTCAGTATTTTTTCATCTTCTTCTTCTCTGGTAATGTAAGATAGGGTTACTTTGAGGTCCACTAAGGCCTATAGACAATGACGATGACTTCAGAGACAGAAGGAGTTTAGTGTGTGGAAGTTGTCTTGCTTCATGTGATATGTGTAAAAGCTAGATATCTACGGTTTTGATCTAGACATATTAATTGTCACTGAAGAAGAACATTCACTTTTAGCCTTTCATTCATCTGACCTATTTCAAATGTCTCATTTCTGTTGAGTTTATATTATGGGCTTGCTGGCTTAGCCAGCAAGAGCCCCACAGCCGCTCTCTCACTGCCCTGACCGCAGCGGGATGGGGGAGAGAACTGGAAGAGTAAAAGTGCATACAAAGTTTGGGTGTTTAGCTCATTCACACAAATCTCCATCCGATCAAGTGAGACCAATTCTCTGTCCTATCAGAATGCTACTCCTTCAAATCAATATCCATAATACCTTCTGACAATATGACCTTCTCTAGTGTCCTTACATCATGGCAGGAGAGATGGGATGGAGAAGGAGAAGTTGGGAAGAAAGTTGTCTTTATCTCAGTTTCTTTCTCTCCAAGCTAGTAAAATTCTTAAGCAGCACAGAGGTTGCTACTAGACTTAATTATTGATTGTCAGGGATCCTTGAGACCTTCCTAGGGAGGCCTCATGATGAGTGCAAACTACTGTTCATCATTACTGTCACTGAAAGATTTACAAGATGAACGTTTTCTACATGCATCAATTACTAACCCAGCTTTTTCACTTACAGCCTTGAACTGAATTTAACAACTCCAATAAATAGTAACACTCCTACTGGTGTTGTTTATCAGTTAAATCTAAAACTTGCTTCTCACAGCTCAGAAAGGAAAAATATTTACTTCACGTTCTAATATTATTCCTTTCACCACCAGCCCAACAGCCTAGAATTATATTTTTGCATGAACTTATTGCAGTTTGCTTTACTGTGAAGCCACTCAGTGTAGTAGAACCACCCTTCCAGAACCAACTTTTTAATGAAGCTGACACTGAGTTAAATATCTATCTGTATTTAGAAATTTTTCCCTCACTATATATTGATGTTTCTTCTGCCAACTACAGATCCTGACATGCAGACTGCTCTGCCAGAAAACCATAGATTGAGACAAGAGAAAGAGAAGTTGTTCCATTGGTAGGGCTCAGGTCTGCAATAACGGGAAAAGGAAGCCACCACCCACTTCTTTTCTGCAGGGGTTATTATTTTCTGCCGAGTTTTCTGAGAAATTTTAAGCAAACTTCTGCCCCTCCTATCCAAAGCAGTGATCTGAGGGATTTTTGGGTCAGAAGCATGCCTAAGGCCAGATACATGCATCTCTAGATTACATGAAGACACCAAATTGAACATCAGCTGTTGCTGACACTGGCTGTGATTCTTTTTGTTGGAATAAAGAACATTTAGATCAGAGCATATACTCCCTCATTTCCATATAATCAAATGTTTACACTCCAGCATAAACAGAAACTTTTATGGCCTGTTGTAAAGTATCACAAGACCTTTTTCTGCCTCTGCATGTAATAATGAATTTTGGGCAACAAGACTGATGTATTTCTGATGAGAAAACAGCCTAATACATGTGAAAACCCCTACACACAACTAAGAAAGATATCTCCCAAGCTTTTGTTAGGAACATGCTATATGGATTAGAAAGTATAGAAAAGATGAACTGTCTGTTTCTAACACCAGAATTTATTTTGCCTTCATGTTGTTTTTTCAATATTAATAATGGAGAAGGCTTATGGCCTGCTGGCTTTTTCAAGTTTTCATCAAATTTAGCTGTGTAAAACCAGAACTGACTCTACTTCAGCTTTGTACCAAATTATGAGGTCTCAGGGCAAGTCTAATGTGAGTTCAGCTGTACTGACGGCCTTATGGGCAACCCCCTTTGCTTTTTGCTTCGTTCTTCTAAACCAATGTTGTTCATACCATCTTCCTGAGGTAGATTTAGATTATGAAGCTCTCAGACAACCTTTCAGATTTCTACTTGTCAGGCTTCTTTATTTATTTCAAATGTATACTCTTAGCCTTCTTGCAAATAGGAATCCTTAGTGTTAACACAAAAGACATGTAAGAATGCAACACAATGCCCAGAGATCTTTCACTGGCTAAAAATGATGCTTTTTATCCAATGTCAGAAGCTCAAATGTGTCGCTGGTTTTGGATCAAGAATACAGCATGAAATTATATGGTTCTAGGGAAACAGCCTGTCAGAAGTTTTTCATGGATTCATTAGAAACTGGTTTTGCTCACTGAAAGGTAATCCAGATTTTGGGAAGATAAGACTGCATCAACCAGGATCAATTTCAGAGCATTTTAACAACTTTTCAGTAGAGCTGAAGTCCTAATTTTGGAATTCATTTTATGTATCACTTTCAACTGGCCTGTTTCTTCACCATTTTGGTACGGGCACTTATTTCTTAAACCAGACTATTTCACTGGTTTGAAATAAATTGAAACTCTAAAAAATTCCTTTCTTAGCACTGGATATGCATAAGGAAGCTGCAAGCTGACAGCACACTTGTACTTTTTAAGCTATCAATTACAGCCCTCTTCAAGTACTGTGCTCACAGGTGTGACAGGAATCTAGATAAAACACTGTATGATATACTTGATGCAACCATCCATCCAACATTTAGTCTCAAGTGAGTTTCTCCACTAATCTGTTATTTCTCTGTATATCTCATGTCAGCACACCAGAGATTAACTCCCTAAATTCAGAATCTGTCACCTTTTGTCTGGAGATGGATTACTTTGCTTTATGTTGTCCCGTTGAAAGCCACGAGTAGCAGCACACCTCAGTTTAAGGATGAATTTGAGTCCTTCCCTGGTGCACTGCCCCTGCAGTGTTAGCCATAAGCAGGTGCTCAGAACTATGTATAAAAAAATAAGGGAATGCATGACACCTCTACCTGTGTTCACACTGTGCGGCAGCCAGCTCCAAAGGGTGATGAGGAAATAGCAAAATAGTCAGAACTGGGTTGTATTTTAGTGGTATTGTCACAATCTGCCTCAGGGTCCTCCTTGGGGGACCTTAAACTCTTGAGAGCTGCAGGTATTAGCAGTATGTAATGTGAGATAGTTAACACCTGAGCATCCCATACAATCATTGAAACTTTAGTGCTTCCTATACATTCTGAATATAGCAATTTCTATTTCCCTGGCCTTCATGTTCTCTTTTTCCTGTCATAATGAGCTTCCATCACTGTCTTTAGAGAGGACTGAGGCAAAATTGCTTTGTCTGTATGTCATAATTAAACTACCCTTGATCTTGGTCCCACTCTCACAGAATAGCCACTCCACTTATTACCATTGTTATATTTTATTGGAAAGAAGGGCATTTTCTGACCTGGGACAAGTCTTCCCTTAGCCCAAAACTTTCTGACGTGAAGTTGTGTTCTCACAGAGAAAGGTTCATCTCTACTGTAAGATCTCCCAAATGTGTTATTTTCACTGGCACAGCATTTTGGGGTAAAGATAAAAATTAGCTCAATTTTCAGTGCTCTATCATTCAGTGCTCTATGATAGTGGGCACAATGATCCGTGAAAGCTTGGGAGATGTTTTGCACAGTGGCTCCTTAAGTACTCCACTGCAATAAGGGTAATGCAGCTAACAGTCAGAGAGGCTGCATTTGACATTTTGTGACACACAGCATAGCTGCAAGGTGATGTGGGTCTTGTAAAACATGCCTGTGCTGAGAACAGTGCAGGCCTTGGCTTTTATTTGCCTTTAACAGAGAGGTGAGCCATGCCACTGGAGCATTTCAAGTATGTGAAACATAAAAACACCCAAATTTCGAATTTGTGTTAGGGGCCACCTCCTCTTGACCCAGTTGAAGCCGGTATTTTGCGTAAGAAGGGATCTGTAATGATGTGATATGGGAAATAGTTGCCAGTACTCAGAACCGCTTGCAGAAACTTGTGTGCATCAGCCATGCCAACCAACTGAACCTCCTAACCTCAAAGAAAATTTGTGCACTTAATAGCCCCCATGTCCTGGGAAAATGTTTCTGTGGTATTGGGGGAAACAAATGAACAGCAGCTCCTGCTTTCCCTCAGCGTGTACTTACCAGATGGTAAAAGGCTCCTTATTCATTCCAGCTTTTCACTGGGAGCAGCCAGAATCATCCTAACCCACCGTTTCTCATGTTATCCAGTGGAGGGCTTGCGAAGCACACAGCAGCAGACACACTCTGTGTGGTCTGTGGCAAGTTCTCCATGGTTACCCATAAAAGATCACCTTCATTTCAGCATGACAGGCTGAAAAGTCCTGGCTTGCACTATATGCAAGGAGGCCAAAGGCACCCAGCCTCTTGAGGGGTTTGGATGTGTGACAGTCACATGCTTTAGGGCACAGAACCTTGAGTGCAAGCTCAGTGTAGGGTTCTGAACCCTTCATGCAGCAAATCCAAGGTTGTAGGGCAAAACAAGGGAGAACTGTCAGCACACTGGGTGTGGACCCTGTCATAGAAGCAATCCACCCAAGCTTATGCTTACAAAGGAGCAGAGTATTTTGGTTTTGAGGTACTTGAAATGACTCCAGTCCATGTTTCCCTCTAGCAGAACTTGGAGCTTTGCATCCCAAGGCTGCTTAGGGGAAGAAAGGACAGCAGGGAGTATTATGCAGATGAGCTCACCTTTACTCCAAATCCGAAAATAAGTAGTGCAATCATTTCTGGGGGAGAGAGAAGGACCTGGAGCAAATCCAACTGGATGATACACTCCAAATTCCCCCCCAGGTGCCAATTACCACACAAATAAAGCTAAGGTGGTTTTAAGGCTGAGACTAACTTAAGGGGTAAAAAATAAAACATTACTGAGACATTATGTATTTCCTAAAACCCATCATTACACAGTCAAGAAATTATCATCAATAATTTCACTTAATTGCAAGCTAATTTCCTCCTCAAATCTAACTTCCACACACACTTTCAATTATTTTTAATGGTGTGAATAGCTTGAAGAGATTTGGTTGCTCTCTAAGAGAATTAAGAACCTTCAGGACAAAAAAAACCCAGTAGCACAGCTGCTAAATTTCTTAAAAGACATAACTTAAAATTAATTTTCAGTCCTAAACTAATTAATGTCTTACTTGTAAATTCTAAAAGAAGATCATTCCACCCTGAGAAGATAAGTGCTGTAAATTGAGGAGGATTCATGTTTTTCCAGTGTAATGTGAAAGGTCAAGCTTAATTTTAAATGTAAAATAAAACTTAGATTGTCCTAAATGGAGGTGAGAGAGGGGGAGTGGTATCTCTTAATAGGGAAAAAGAAAAAATCTGTACGATTTAAGCTGTAGCTTAATGTTTGAGATGTGGGTTTGCTTCTCTGCCCTTTCTCCCTGCCATCAGCCTGCTTTGATCTTAGGTAAATTGCTCAGCCTGTTTCTTCCCAACTGTACAGCAGTTAATTATCACAGTCCAGCTTCATAAATACTAAGAAAATAACTCAATTTAGAGATGCCTGGACTCAAAGTCCAAGCAGACACAGAAGTATTCAGAACAAAGTGCCCGATTAGGGGCAGCAATCATTGACATTTAACAGCACCTATAGCTACTTCTAGCAGAGCTTTCGTTTGTTTGTTTGTTTAAGAACTACGCTGTGTGGCAGAGTTTAGTGACTTTAGGCAAGGCAGGCACCTCCATTCAGACTTCGAGCTTCTTACAGTGAACCAGATTCTTCTGGGCCCAAAAAGTTGTTTCCCTGGTCCATGCCATGATGTCTGGTCTACCAGAGCCTAGAGCTCTCAGTGGGCACATTTCTAGCTCCTAAAATTCACCTTTAACCCATCTATTGGAATACTTTCACATATACCACAGCAGAGCACCTGGACAGATGTTAGCTGAAAAATCAAGAGAGAAAGAACCTGCTCACAAAACCTGGGTCTCCATGATAACATAGGAAAAGGATTTTATTTAATCATACAGTACAGAATTGTGCAACATGAGCAAAGGCATGGCAAAGTCAAGGTGCATGTGATGATCATGCTCACTTAGCATGAAAGATAAAAAACAGTCATTGAATTCTAAATATGACATCATGAACAGTAGCAGAGGTCCCATCTCATTTATTCAGGCTCCGTGGTTAAGTTTCAAGAACGGTTTAGACATCTGCTGATGGGAAATACACTCAAATGCCTGACGCCTCCTTTATTACCTTCACCAATAAAAGGGTGTCTACAAAAGAAAATGGAATATAATATTTTCATTTTCTGTTGAATATGTTTATTGGGTAGAGGGCACCCCTAGTGTTCCTTCCCACATTTTTCACCTGAAAATCCCTAACTTGTCTCTGCCTCATATCTCTGGTATTTTGTAATTGTATAGCTTTATAGCTTTAGCAAAGAATAGGTTGCATTGATTTCAGCACACAGACGGTAATAGTTGTATGATATTCATTGTTATCCCATTCTATCCCTATGGTTACAATAAACTGTTAGTTTACATTAAATAATGTAACTAGATTCACTGTCACTCTACGAATTAAATTATAAGTCTACCTAGATTAATTTCTAGCCGTTGCAATGATTTCCCCAATGAAATTATTCATTTCAGCATCCATTTAAATAGATTTCTTTGGGGAAAGAAGATAGGAAGAGATGTGCAAGTGCTAAAACTTTCCTCAGCATAAAGTGATACAGTCAGTTGGATATTGTCTATGGCTAGCAGAATACATGAAAGCACTTCCTATATGAAAAGGCTGTATACAGCCTGTCTCCTTCAGTGGATGTTCTTATCTGAAAGTACAATCCTTATAGCAATGTGAAAAAGTCCTGCATCATGTGAAGATTTTTTCTGTTATCTTTATGTTAATGCAAAGCTCCTCCGCAGCTGGAATCATGTTTACAGATCTGGGGACACGTGGCACATCCTGAGCAATCCGTAAAGCTAAAAATTTAGTGGCATCTTTATGACTCAGAGGATTTTCTACAACATTATGTGTAAGGCAGGGACTGAGTTGTCAACTTACATGTCCAGTTCTCACGGCTCTTTTTTTCGTTTGTTTGTTTTATACAGCAGTGGATAGCTGTCTACACCGCCTGTGTGCTCACATCTCAACTGCAAGATTTTAAGGGAATCTTCATGACATCATTCTTTCATTTTAAAGACATTGGCCAAAGTACAGAAAAATACTAGAAATGCCTATGTTCAGTATGGGAAAACACAAGAGTAGCTCCAATTGATCAAATCAAAGATTAGTCCTATCTGGTGTTGTGTCTTTAAGATAAGCGTAGCTGATCCTTCCTCACCTGTGCAATCTCATCTCCTATAAACAGCTTATATTGTCATCCTGAGACAGAGACTCAGGTCATCATGCCCACAGACACTGGATACGGCCCACCCCTCTCTGAACCAATTTATTATTAAGCTGTTCTCTAAGGAGTTCTACAGCTTAACTATATATTGTACAGAAAAAGCTGTTCCTCTTAAACTTACTACATGTAGCAATTTCTTAGAAAACTTTTAGTCTTTCCTTTTTTTTTTTGAAAGACTGAACAACTTCGCCCAATCTTGCATCTCCCCATCATAGAATCATGGAATGGCTTGGGTTGGAAGGGACCTTTAATACCATCTAGGTTCAACCTCTCTTTCGTAAGTTCCTCTTGCAGTACTGGAAAACCACAGAGAGGTCCCCCAGAACCTTCTCTGGGCTGAACAACCTCAACTCTCTCTCAGACTGCCTTGTAGGAGATATGCTCCAGCCTTCTGATCATCTCCATGGCCTCTTCCGGACCTGCTCAAACAGGACCACATCTTTCTCATGCTGGAGGCTCCAGAGCTGGACACAGTACTCCAGGTGGGATCTCACAAGGGCAGAGTGAGAGGGAGAGAATCACCTCCCTCAACCTGCTGGCCACAGCTCCGGTGGCCACACATCAGCTGTCATGTCATACAGTAGCATTAGATCACCTCTTCTGAAAGGGAAATTAATACCAAAAGACTGTATAGAAATGTTATTGCTTATCATAGTCATGTCATATCACAGAAACAGATGGGAGCAGTATATTCAGATTAGTCACCAGAAAAAGTTGTGATGAATTCTAGAAGCAGCTGGCAAAATTAGGTGGAGGTGGGATGAACTGGCAGAATAGTTCAATAAAGGACTGTTGAAGGGAGAAGAGACCAGAAGGAATAAACATAGTGAGGGCATATTTTTCAAAAGATATTCTCACTCTATATCCCAAGACCGTGAAACAGAAATGGTTCAGAAACTTATAGTGAAATTATTTAATGCATTGAGATAATATGAAGATTGTATTCTCAGAGGGAATCCCATTCAATTCTGGTTACCTATAGGGAGGAAAAAAAAAGGAAATAAGAGAAAGAGATGGAAGAGGTTCTGAAAAGAGGGATTAAATCAGCTGGGGAACCACCAAAGAAGGTCATATGGGGACTCTTTCACATGGAAGAACTAAAGTAACAAGAGAAGTAGAAGCATAAAAAGTGGTTGTTGCCCATGAATGTTTTAGAGAATGTTTTGCTTCTCTTAGCTCTTTATTAAGAGGACATACTCAGTGAACTTGAAATGTAACAAACAGTGTAATTAGGGGCAGATCCTTTTATTTAAAATAAAGAAGAATGTCTTGTATTTCTTCAAAAGCTATATACTACAAACCCACAAAATTACCATGAATGCATTGTTTTATGATTGCTGCTATAAGTCTTTCTATGTGCCAAGAAAAGGCCATTCCCACCAAACATTAACTGCTTTTGGAAGAACTAATCCTGACAAAAAACTTTGCACTTGTGTAAGGCTGGTACTGACAAGTGGTTCAAGCATTTCGTGTGACACTGATTCCAAATTGCTTCATTCAATAAATGACAGTCCCAATTAACTCAGTCAACTACAGTTGAAGCTCAGTTTTCAGTCCTGCCCTGGATGACCCTATGACTCTATCTAAAATCTCAAGTGCAATTTATTTCTTCTTCAGTAAAGCAGATATCAAAAAAAAAAAAAAAAAAAAAAAAAAAAAAAAAAAAAAAAAAGGGAACTTTTGTGNAAAAAAGAGGTCACTTTTGCGAATGTGCTTACACAAGAGCAGACTAAAAATTCTAGTCTGTCCGTGGAAAGAGCAACTTGTTTAGTATTTTATCCAGCTCAAGTTCAGACTATGAATTTATTAAGCCTTTCAGTAGTAAGGCTTTCTCAAGTCATAATGTTGTACTTCTCTGCAGAAACACAAACAACTTGTGACCACTTAAATTGAATTCAAAATATTTCTCTGGATCAAGTTATCCAGTAACAGAGTGTTTTGACTACACTTTATATGTATGGCAATTTGCTTGTTATTGGTGCTTTTTTAAATACATATATACAGGCAAGAAATGCACATGGGGGATCTAGAGACTAACCTGGAAAATGGGCTTTTTTAATTTCTAACCCCAAGTCCTAATAACATAACTATTAGGATTTCTTTCCAGCTGTGGTGTGAGAACTTCCTTCCAACTGCTGTGTGCTGTGCCCCATTGCATTTCAGCCATGCACACTTCTGAACAAGCACACTAAGTTTTTCCCTGTTTTATATTGGTGCACAATGACACAAACTTCTAGAATACAAAACGGAAGCATTTTATCTTTGCAAATGGACAAACCTTTCCCATTCAGGTAGTACTTCAAGAGACTTCTTAAAGTTCTTAGGCTGAAATTTTTGATTGTAAGGAAACAAAAGCTTATAAATAAACTCTGTCTCAGAGGTGATACTGTCCCATATATTCAAGAGGCACATGCATAGTAATGGAAAAAGCAGATATACCTTTCCCATGAGCTGAAAATGTGACATCTAGAATACCGAAAATGAAGTGTATCGGGTAGGAAAATGGTAAAAACATGGGAAGTAGGGTGCAGCTGTACACAATAATTCTAATGTTTTACACTACTGTTGAAAAGTCTGTAGAAATGATCTCAGCATCACGATTTTGCAACTGAACTAGTTGATATCTGGGAGTAGGTGGACACAAAATTATACCAAGATTGCCTCATGGCCCATCACTAATTAGGATTTCTGAGCATGGTATTGCCTTATGACAGTGGGAGGAAAACACTTTCTCCTAAAGAACATCTAGTGTCTGTAAAGAACTCATGCGTCAGTTTTAGTTATTCAGTGACTTTTTTTCCAAGCATCATGCACATCAGAAAATTAAAATGAAACGTCCCTGTTTCTTTGTAGTAAATTCTGCCTGTGGTTTTGTATCCATATACTGGATGCTTGCACTGAAATGTGAGATTTACACTGGGTTTTGTGATTGTTTCTTTAATTAGTTCTGTTTCCATGAGACCTTAAGTATCATGAGATGCAGTTAATGGGCAAGGAAAATATTCATAAAACAACTGAGGTTACTTCTATAAATGTTTGCACAGCTTTTCCAATATTGGAACTGACACTGTCAGATGGCCTATGCTGAAGATGTGTTGTCTCGAACCCTTCCAAGAAATAAGGTGTAATCCTCTTCCATTCACTTCTTCCAGATGGTAATTCGCTGGGGCTGGAAGGAGCAAATTATATGGAGAACTATACAGGTATTTTTATCTTTATTCTTCTATGTGCCAGAAGGAAAAGCAGGTCTGTGGTCTTGCACCATAATAGACACCAAAACAGACAAGTATAGTCATGATAAGGGTAAAGAATCCTGGAGGTCTGATGAAATATGAGGACTGGAGGAATGCACAGACAGCTACTTCTTCACCAGGTTAAAAGAAGTTATAAAATGCTGAGTGTCAGAGGGAAATAAAAGGCTTATTAAATGTATCCCCTCACCACCACGCTCCCTGCCATCGGGCAGGAGAACTGCAGAGATTGCAGGTGGCCAAAAGGCAGGGGGAGTGATAAGTTTTTACAAACCCACTTTAGCACGGCAGTCCTTGAGGGGAGTAGGAGGCTGTGTAGGCAAGCAATATAAGGGCCACACATGCACAAACCAACCAAATGTCACATGAAGGTACAAAAATACAAGCTGAACTCATCAGCACCTGATCTTAGATAAACTAAACTGTCTTAATAGAGGTGGCTCAAAAATAATAATGTTTCAGTGGAGTTTTGTTTATTGACACCATCTGATATCCTATGATATTGCTATGGTAACTGGAAAAAATACCCTGCTACTGGCATTTTGTGTTAAATGACTGCAGTTAATGAGGAGCCTGTGTTAAAGGTCACATTCTCAAGAAAAAAAAAAAAAAGCCTTTGAAAAATGCCTGCTAACACTTGCCCTTAGAGATAAGTGTGGTTCAGCCAGACTGCCACAAAGTGTTATGGACATCTTCTGAAAGGAGAAAAAAAAAAAAGGGGGGGGG
>VZRV01003485.1:1756377-1895618 GCA_013398115.1 Falcunculus frontatus
GGGGGGGGTGTCTCACCATACGAGCTAATGGGTTCTCTAAGAATTATAGCTGTCACCATCCAAATGACTTGTACAGCTTTCATGCCACTAAAACCATTTGGAAAAAATAATAATTGCTTCTCCATGTACAGAACAGAACTTTCTTCTTTCCAGTGACAGTTTGAACCCCCAATTAGTTTGAAAATTGAAGCAGTCATTTCAGAAATCTGCCACATGGCATCTGATGAACCAAGATGGCTTGAGTGTCATTTGCTGTTGACTTTTGCAGGCAAAATTCCAGTCATAGCAACAGGACATTTGCATCAAAGACAGGCACAGAAAAATTGATCTCGTGAAGAAGTCTGAATCAGGAAAAAAAGATGGGGAACATAGAACCATAGCTCCCAGGAAACATATTATATTTGGGTGAAATACTTATTTTCTTGGACAGCCAATGTAATTATACTGTAAAACATACAAAAGACCTCCCAAAATTGCAATTCATTCCAGAAATAATTTTATAAAGTGAAAAAAATTTTGCATTATCTTACCAAAAATTAAAAAAAAAAAAAATCAGTATTTCAAGTGAAAATTGTTTTGCAAAATGTAGAAAGTTTTCAGACAAAATGGATCCAGTGCCTTGACCAAACTAAAGGACACACATTTGGTATCAGCTGTTTGTCCCCTTCTTTCATATGTCTTCAGTCCATACAAAATATTTCCCACCAAACTGTATTATCCTTCCTCTATATTGGATCTTCCAAGGATGCTGAGATGAAAGGGCAGCTGGACATCATAGGAATGTTCACCAGAAAAAAGTCTAAATGAATACTAGGAAAAAAAAAGTAAAAGTATCTAACTGCAGCCTGAGCTGTTGAGAATAATGTAAATAATCCATGAGCAAATTGATATATCTTGAATAATTTGCAGTGCTTTCAGTGTATTTTTGCTGACATTTCCTGTTGTCATCCAAGGAACTTTTCACCACAGATGGGCAGTGAGTGAGTTGACAGTGAAGTAAATCTTGTGGAGGGGGTGTGGAGCAACACAGTGTGGGAATATTAATCCCAGAAATGCTCTGAACAGGAAGACACTGTGAGGTGGTAAGGACCACAGAGCCTTTTTCAAAACATGGATGCTACATTCTGTGTAGCTCTCAAGTAGGAGGCCTGAAATGGAGACACAAAGTCAGTCACATGTTAAACCCTGGCAGAGACCTGTCCTAAGCTGAGTTATGCCTACTGCAGCCATGATCTTCAACCTTTTGCAGATCACAGGCTTTCTCCAGTGGAGATGTAAATCACTGCAGGGCATGTCTGCCAGTTGTGGGCTTGCTTTACTGCTTTACTTTCAAATTCACCTGTGCAGCACTGCTTAGGCCCTCAGAACTGTCCAGATCAAAACTCACAGAGTTTGTTACGGTATAGCAAACTCTCCATTCATATTCACCACTTATACCTTCCTTATTATTGCACTGTTTGAAGTACTGACAGACACAGAGCTCTTCTAACAGAGCTCCTTTCTGACAGACAAACTGTACCTGCTACCTTTCTTTGACTTTTTTCTAAATAAATTCCTGTCTCAGATGAGTTTAAATGCCATAGTTGTTTGCTGTTCATCTCTAGCGCAAACCAGTGGACTCAGTAAAACCCAAGTGGAGTGTACAGAACACATGAAGCCGTCATTCAGCACACCTCAATCCTGTTCATATCTGCCCGTGCAGGACATCACCTCTCTGGAGAAAACACACACAACCCACTACAGATGAAAGAGACAGCTTTTCATCCTGGGTCATTTTGTGCATAACACCACCACACCAGGAGATCAAGACCACTGTCCCTTCCCCAGCCTCAACAGGAGGATGAATGGTCACGTCCCTCTCCCTCTCCTGGCTCTGCAGATGGGAAGTACATTAACAAGCAGTGCAGGTACTTACCCAAAGCCTGACACAGAAAGAAAAACCTGATCTTCCCAGCTTCCCAGGGCACTCTGTATATCTTCATGGGCCAGATGGTAAATGCCTTTTACTATCCCCGATGGAGCCACATTTCCAATAGCACTCAATACCGGTTAAGATCCATGAAAAAGAAACCTACTTTTTATCTGCTTTGTACCCAGGCACCCAGCTATTTTATCACTATGCACTTAAGCATCTGGCTTTAAAATATTAATATTCAGCTTTAATCAAATGTTAGATTAATTGTCAAAGTTTTCAGACACACAAGCTGCAATTTATCACTTTCTCTGAAACGGGGGCCTGTATTATTTATTACTGGATTAACAGTACTAAGACAACATCACTTTGTAGAAGGTTTTCCTTCAAATTGTGTTGCAAGCATCTACCATGGTATGCTAGGAAAAAAAAATTAGTTTTAGGTTTTGATTTTGTTGTGCCAGGTTAAAGCCATTTGGAAGAGGCGCAGGTCTTTGCAGATGAGATCTTTAATTCCTGATTTTAAAGTATAAGAATTGCTTTGTTAACCAAAAGGAAAACAGATTAAAATCAGACAAAATATGTTTCCATCAGTAATGCCAAATAAAACATTCCTGCAATATCAAGTCAATAAATAATGTTGCTGCTGTGCTCAGAAGAATCATCACCAAATGCATTTGCAGGCCCTTTATGAGGGTGGTTGGACACTTCCATAGAAAGCCCTGGGTCTGGGCCCCTGACAAAGCAATGACTGTATTAGCAGTCAGCTGTAAAATACATTCTGAAGAGACCCAGAGTTCAGCCTGAAAGGTTTGGCAGTAGCAATATCCAGTAGACTAGTAGTCATTAGTTCCGGATGATCTACTCTTCTGGATGTAGCAGAGGTTCATTTCAAACTATTTTAATTCAAGAGGTCTCCTCATAATGAAAATGAAAAGCCTGAGGTGAGAGCCATAGATTTTATGACTTAATTCTTCAGTTTTTATGGTGTCACAGCCATGTCAACATCACAACTCTATTAATGTTCTATGTTTCATTGAAGAATTATTGTGGAGGACCCTTCTAGTCTGCAAGGGGCTGCCACCTCTAGACACTTTGCCACATCTTGCACTCACAGAAGTGAAAATGGCACTTCAACACCCCCAGAGGATACCCAGGACTCTAGTGCAAAAGACTTTAAATTTGTCTAAACAAATAGAAAACAAGGAGCCTGCTTCAAAGCACTGATGAAGGCCTAACACCGCCTGCAGGGAAATTAGGTAACTTATTAAAATTACCAAATTATTTGTATTCTAGAATGCAACACTTAAAACAACGCAGCCCTTGTCCCGGATGCCAGAAGGACAATTATTAATTTGTCACTGGCTTTAAATAATATAAGCAGAATGCCTTTGAGTCTCTCTAAATTCTTACAATTTTACATTACATTTTCTTTAATTTAGAAGTGTTTGTCAGACTCCAGGGAACTAAATTCAGGCCCAGACTCAGTTTTCCCAGTTAACATAACAACCTTGTGCTGTTACCTCAATTTTCATCCCTATTTGCTTTATATAAAGTGAAAATGTACGCTGCTAACTCTGCAAATCCTGCCAAACTGGAACCCAAGCAACACAACTGATTACTAGCAGCACAGGAGAATTAATTAATAAGTAGGTGTTTTTGAAAACATCTTGCATTGCCCTTTTTTAACCGACATGGCACATTTGTGCACAATCTCTTACTTGAAGATGCCTGTTAAAGAGACTACATATTTTAATGAAACCCTTTAAAGAATTAGAAGATAAATACAAATTACCAAGAAGCTCTTTGTTTAATTTAAAAGAATACTTTTAATACAGTAAAATACAAGCATCACCTGAAATAACCAACTACAGTGAATGATAGTATAAATTTAGATCTGAGCTTACCCTGTGATTGCCTAAAAAGTTGGTATACAGACAAAGTATTTATTGTAAAATCATTTTACAATGCCAAGCTGTATTTGCATCATCGGACAGCTAGGAGAGAAAATGAGCTGTGTTATTATTTATTCTCCAGAAGTGACAATGTTATTAAGTTTTTGAAGCTATAAACATAGATCTGTTTTAAATAAAAATGTGTGAGACAAGTTTTCTTAGTGAAAACACTGATGTAACTGAGTAAACTGGTTCAACAAAACAACTTTTTTAGTGTAGACCCTCTTTTTCTACTGCTAAGGGAATTGAGTTGGAATAGAAGCACCTGCTACACATCTGTAACTCCAGGTATCTATAAAATCCTAGTTTCCCTTAGCACATGAGAACATGTACCTGTTTCCTAACCTACACACTATTCTGACTCCCAGTAAAGACCTTCTTTAAGAACTAACTCTGAAAATCAAGGAAGTCAAAAACAGTTTCAGATATTCTGACTGGGAAAAAAACACTGCTGCTTTCCAAAACCTTATTTACTTTCTACATATTGCAGGAAAGGAGGTGGATTTTGGTGATAATAGGCCCTTTTCTTTTATTCAAGATGTACTGGTGTCCTCCTCTAAAAATTCCACTGTAAATATTTTAGTACGTGGACCACAGAAAAACAAGCATCCCCTCAATCAATGCATGAAAATGGAATGTAACTCTTTTTCCCCACTTAGCCAATATGTAGAGATCCAGAATCTCATTTGGAGTCTGGGTGATGAAAGGAACAGAATAAAGTTTTCCATTTTCCTTTCCCTCAGAAGACTCTTCCAGCCACAAAGTGAGGACTAAATGAAAGATAAAAACTCCTAGTTAAATGAATTCAAGAGAACCCACTAAAATCTTGAAATGCCTTTAGGAATTAAGCTCAAAATATTCCAGAAAGCAATGTAGCATCTTCATATATTAGTGGGAGTAAGTTAGTCTTGAATTATTTTAAAATTTATTTAGCTTCCCTTGTTTCATCAACAAATGTTATTAAATTTTAATGAGCAAAAATGGTGCAATAAAACTAATGAAGTCAGTTTTACCAGGAAAATGCAATGAAGAAGGGCATCTTTTATTTTAAAGGAAATATTTGTTCAGTACAGTTTGTTTTATAATTTAATAAAAGGAAGATTATTGGTTTTCTTAGTTTTGGCAAAAGCTTCCAGTTTAAAGTGAAGTCTACTAGTAGAAGAACAACATTTAAAGAAAAGGATGTTGTTGAGGACCTTGTCAAAGACTCTACAGAAGTCCAAATAAAAGACATCTGTAGCCCCTCCTTTGTCCACTGGTGGAGTCACCCCATCACAGAAGGCCACTGGGTTGGTCAGGCAGGACTTTATCACCTCCCTCTCCTCCACGTGCCTTAGGAGGATCTGTTCCATGACTTTCCCAGGTAGAGAGGTGAGGCTGATGGCTCAGTAGTTCCCTAGTAGTTCCCTCAGTAGTTTCTTCTATCCTTTTAAAAGGTGAGTACAAACTTTCCCTTTTTCCAGTCACCTGGGACTTCACCTGACTGCCACGGCTTTTTAAATATCATGGAGAGTGGCTTGGCAACAACATCAGCCACTTCCTTCAGGATTCTGGGCTGACTTATGTATATTCAGGTTCCTCAGGTGGTCATGAACCTGATCTTTGCTTATTGTAGGAATCACCTTGTTACCCCAATCCCCATCCTGCCACCCATCATTGTCTCTTAGAAAAAAGCAAACCAAGAATCAATGACAAAACAGCTGTCAGGACATTGAACCATCTGTGGTATAGAAATGGACTATCCCCCTCTAAATTATGGCAGCCTTGGAATCAGAGTGAGTGATAATCTGCAGCACAAACTCATAACTGTGGGACTTGACATCAAATGGCACCATTGCCTTATAGACCCCCCCTGATATCCCCTTGGTTACTATTGTAAAAGAGACGCAGGAATGTTAATTTTCTGGCAGCCCTCCTAGACTGGTTCTTTTTATCTTAGAAGGATCCTGTAGAATAATGGCATCAAACATTCCAGAAACATTCCTATGCATGTTTATGCCTCCTTTGGACCATACCAAGTTCTTCTGAAGCTGTTCTCATCAGCTATTTCAGGCTGTTGGCACAGAGCTGCCAAGTACCTGCACTGCCCAGAGCTGACCTTCTCATCCAGTCCTTGGCTTGCCTTGGCCAGATTCAGAGCTGGGACTCTTGTTCAGAATTCACTCACCTTTTGCAAAGGATGTCACTGAATGCTTTGACACCTGCTACAGAAGCTGACAAGAGCTGCTTGTGCACAGGGGTTGCACAAAACTTGGCTGTGCTCTCATCGGTGTCAGGAAACAGCTGCCTTTTAAGTTATGAATTTGGCATGAAATGTTGTAAGACATGACCAAATTATTTTCTCTTTGGGCAGTGGTGTTTAAGTTATGTGCTTAAAACGATAGAACTTTAATGGTTCATGCTGAAAACTACCAATGCTTCTGTATAATTTATCTTCCTTTCCCCTGTCAGAGGGTTATACTCTGCACCTAAAGGTCAAGCTGCTTAAAGAAAGCATTGCTACAGAAAATGCTGAACAAGTCCTTGGGTCTTGTGGTAATTTTCTTAGTCAGTGAGTGAGATTATTCTAAAACTACATTTATAAAACCAAGCAGAATATGTGGATCCAGGTATGTGTGTATCCATAGACATATATGTGAAGATGTACTGCATATGAATGCAAAGGTATCCTGGAAACCCCTGGTTTTTAAATTAGTAATGCTTCAGAGAGGTATACTGGATTCAGCTGTGCAGTTACAGTTGCCGTGCCAGTTAAACCAACAGGATAAAAGAAATACAGCACAGACCATAATTTGATTCTGGGGACAAATACGTAATGAAAATCTCTTGTTTTCTGTCATTTTCCTTTGTCCAAATCTTGACAATAAGCACAATTGTACAGCAGACTTGAAGATGGACAGTGGATTTTTCTTCTCTTAGAAATTCTTGCTCAAACATTTCATGTTTTAGAGGCAGCTGTCAAAAGCTGAAGTCATCAATACTTTTTGAAGGGAGAATATACATCAATATAGAAGTACTGCTATTGTTATGTCTGGGTCCGCTTGGCAGGTTAGGGGAACGTTGTTTGATTTACTCTGGGCAGTGTGCAGATGAAACAACAAAAATCTCAGGAGGTTCAATGACAAACTTTTGCTTGCACACTTAAGAACATTAAGCTCAAATGGGGCACTGGGCAAGTTTGAAAATATAGCCATTTTTGTTAGGAATGCAGCAGCATAAAAGTATAAAAATAACACTTAAGAAAGTATATAAGGGAAAAGAAAGAAAGAGAAACAAAGGGTAACAGTAGAAAGGTGTATAGTGACCACCCGTGGATCCCCCAACAAGACTTGATTGCTGCAAGTTCGATGTCTGTTGGTCAAAGGAATGGTTGGAGTCTTGATTCCTCAGGAGTGAGGGAAGCCCATAAAACACTGGGTTCAGTGGTTTAATACACTCTTGGGTTCAGGTGGGAATGCCCAGTTACCTCCCCTGGGGCAGGAGTTTTACACTGTATAGAAACCCTCTTCAGCTCTCTACAAACTCCCTCTAACACCCTACAGGTTTTCCTCCAGTCCCCAACTGGAGTTTGGCAGTTTTGGTCATGTAAATGTAAAGTGATTATTGACACACACAGAGATAATATACACACACATGTACATAAACACCATGACTCATCTAGACAGCAGAATTTCACAGAAGCATATTAATTAAACTCATATCTATTCCATCTACAGGAAGATAAAATAGCAGTTCCATATGTCTAATATATATTTAATTATGGGATCCTAATTACCTTCCTTTTAACACACAATAGCTAGTAATTCCATAATAATTCTGTAAGTTAGTTATAAGCCAGCTTCTTATCTATCTGCGCACTTCCCCAATAAACTCTTTTCACATTTTCCTTCTCTACCCCTACTCCCTCTCCTGTGCCCTTTTAGTCTTAGACCACAATCAGCCTCCTGAGACTATGACAACAAATGGCCTTGTCAAGACTCCCACAGTTTACCAGTTTTGTCCTGCTTTGCTGGAGTTACTGACTCTCTCTCTCAAATGGAGATTTGCACAAACACAGTAATCAAGTGTTCACACAACTGTGAAAAAGCCGAAGATGTACCCAAAGGATTTGGAGCAACTCAGGCTGCAACAGTATTGGAACGGCTCTGCAGCCACAGAGCTGTGCACACCACTGCTTTTCTCCTCTCTCTGCAAAAACCTTCAGTGTTTAAATTGCATGTGTAAGTGATGTGTTCCCTTACACTGTATCAGCAATTAATTTTGCTATGATTCAGTTTTGTTGTTAGCTAAAGAGCGCTGCACAGTTGGATAAAAGTATAAGAAGCACCCAAGAACACACCTGGCTGTAAAGGTCAGTTTGCTGCGTTTCCCATTTCCCCGAGATGCAGGCTGGCTGCTTTTGTGAAAGAAAACATTCAGAGACATAAAGCAAATGGAGACAGCAGGAGGAGCAAAAACAGGACTGCAGCAGTGACCTGAATATTACAGCTACACTGCTCCCAACATACAGACAGAAACATGTCCATAAATCTGCCCATCATGCATGCTTCTCTTCTGTATCCTACCATCCACTTTCCACCTCCAGTAACACCATCTTCACACCTTAATAGTCCTCACATTTTAGTAGTCCTCATTTCTCTACTGATACATGATCTGGTCATCCCCTTTCTAGTGTTATGAGGGCATATCTAAATGCCACCTCCGTATCTGCCATGTTATAGCCACTTCCTCAAGTGAAGGAAAAACATCTTTGGTGGGGCCAACAGTGGATGACTGGAAAAGCTTAAGAACAAGGCAAGTCTGTAGTAACACTTTCTTAAGGTACACCCCTCACTCTGAGAAATTTGCAGACGAGAGATTTCCTAGCCTTTCCCTCTTCCCCTCACCCCACATCTGTTCAGCCTTCATATCTCTTACACCATGACCTCTCTACACCAGTCGCTGAAAGAGTCATTTGCAATGCAGACCTTTCACAGCCTCTTCATGCATAATTCCCTCCTTGCAATTGGGTCTTCAGGCCTCATCACCTTTCCATGTCAGGGTCCTGATCCGATTTTCTCTTCTTTTACTGTTACTAGGCTCTCTTTGTGCACTCTCAGCTCTTTTTTCCTTATCATTCCTTGCCTATTCTGGATGAGCTGATAAAACTTTGGCATTAAGTCTTTCACTTTTCCTTCACGACACAAAACAACCCATGGTGTCCAAATTCAGCATGGGTACTGCCAGCGGGGACATGGATGTGAGCACTCAAGTGATACCCTCATCTACCTGAGGGTATCTTCACATGGCATTTCAGAGAACGTCTCAAACTGCATCCTGTGGTAGAGCAAGTAAAGTCTCATGGGATGGTTTTCCTTGAGAGAGCTCCAAAAATCTTGTTAAGAAGTTTGGGACCAAACAAAATGTAACCTGAAGTAAATCCCACAGGATATGTGTAATGGGGATGTGAAAACCTTCACGGTTTGTTGCTTCAGTTCCTGAGGATCTGGCCCTGAGATCACACCTGTGACAGGTTAGTCTAGGAAGACACCACGGCCATACTCCCTGCTCCCTACCCCAGAGCAGTCATTCACTATGGCACTAATGGAACAGAGGCAAGGGCAACAGAGAACCAAGCTCAACTGCAGCAGGAGAAGCAAAAAGCTGGCACACAGACCCAAGAGTAGGGTTGCTGAAGGTCAAAAGGTCTGAGTGAAACCCTTTGGGATTCCCTCCTGGTAATCTTCATGGTAATGTCTGAAAAGTCACCCATGTAGAAAAGAAAAATGTCAGGGATACACGTGAGATGTGTCTCCCCATCCCACAGCATGTCATAGGCCTGATATGCCCTGTGGCAGGAGGAGCATTTCTTTCCTCCTGGCCTCTTTGCAGAAAGTCGACCTTTTTCAGCAAAATAAGATTTGTTATTGGGGCTATGTCTAGAAATGAAGTAGTGACAGCCTGACCAGTTTTACAGGAATGAGAGCCAGAAGTTACCAGAGGGATATAGAGCAAGGCCGGTGCAGGGGGCTGAGCTGCCTAAAGCAGGGCAATGAGCTAAGCTACTGACAGTGCCTGCGGAAACCTTGTGGGTAGACCCATATGGGAACACGAGAATACAAAAACACAGAGCACTCTGAACTTTCTTTGCCAAATATCCTTCTAACTCCTTCTGTGAATGACACAAAAAAAAAAAAACCCAAGACAATATCTTGGTTCAAAGCAGATTTATATATTTCATCCCTGTTTAAGGCCAAGAATATTGGTTCAGGAACATTTTTTCCTGCTCCGCTTTTCCATTGGTTTATATCTAGCAAGCTGTCTTGAAAAGAAGGTTATTTATTTAGGAACTTAACTTCAAGGCAGTGTGTGTGAGATGCACCCTAGTCTTTTCTCCACCTCTGTGAACAGAATCATCTATGAATAGATCATCTCACAGCCTACACTGTTGGTAGCACTCTCATCACACCCCACTTCCAGCAGACTGTATCTCAGCTGGAGATATCTGGAAAAGAGATAGGTGGAAGTGGAAGGCAGAACACACAAGAAATACTCATGCTGTGTTTATATCCCCCCAGCTCTGCCTCTCTATAAATGGCAGTATGAGATACTTAAATCTTTGTGCAGCAAACAAATCACCTTAATTGAACACAGTTTTCATTTCAGAACAAGCTGTAGAGCTTAAGCTGAAGTCCCCCAGAGAAAATGGCCCTCTGATTTATATCTGTGCTGTAAGAACTAGAAGCTATTTACAAGGCTGCACATGGATAATGCATGGTGAGAACAACACAGTTGGAAGTCATTGACAGAAGGTAAATGAAGTCCTCTTAACAATGGTACATATACAGGAAAGTGCTTTAATTTGTTACCAGTACTGGTAATAGTGCAGAACCACCTCAAATCAGAAAGTATTTCAAGTCCTGGGATAGCTCTGATGCCACCAATTCCATAAAAAAACCTGCCTCTCCCAAAAGGTGTTAAAAGCTATGAATATGCAAGGCAACATGGTAGCACATGGAGTGGTGTATAAACTCTGTGCCATGCAGCGTGAAGCTTACTGAGCTGTATCTCAGACAAAATCTAATCCAGTTCAAAGGAGACCAGCAGATATTGCCTTATGGGAAACTACTTAAAAACCCAAACAGTAACACAGAGAGAATTTTCTGTAGCACTACAAAAGGACTCCCGATTCAAGCATAGTTTCAGCATTACTATGTTGGACTACATTTTTCAGTACACAATAAATTTACCCTGAAAAAAACTCAAATGTCAGATATTTTGTCTGTAAGTATAAACACTAAAGCAAAATTAAATATGTGGACCAGATAGACCTGTGAACTGTAATAAACTATGAAGACTTTCACCTTTGGGTGTTGAAATTCAGATAGGTCTATTAATGAGGGGAAGATTTAAAAAGTGAACCAAGCCCTGCAGACCTATACGGGTTGTATAGACGGGTAACTCAACACAGCTGAAGAATCCCTGTTGGAGTCCAGAGTGCAGGGAATATTTCTCTGCCTGTTTTGGGGCGTTCTATCCCCCTGGACAACACTGTCTTTGACCTTCATCCATGGAGAAAATTGCCTACCCTCTGGGAAGAAGTAGAATCTACACCAGTGTGAACTAGCTGATAGAATAGTATGTGAGATTGTCACAGGGTGAAAAATTCAGTGTTGGGTTTGTTAATACAGTAAATAGATAAAAAGCAAAAATGTCAAAATGGAGGATTGTTGTTGATCTCCAGATCTTCTCCTCTTCTTCCACTACTCCATGTTCTGTGGCAGAGGTGAATTGAGACGACTGGGTAAAAAATTCTGCAGTTTCTCTTCATGTGATAAAGTGATTTATTGAACATTGGTAGAAAAGTAAAAATATCTTTCATTTTAGGTTTTCATTGGATAATTTACCTTTAAAAGACTGTGTAATCTTGATAATTTGGCTTTTCTCTCACATTCTCTGCTCTGTGCTGTTCAGGGTCAGGCTAATGACTATTTCTCTGATAATACCTAATAAACAACTATCTGCCATCAAGAAGCATGGAAAGTCCTGTTCATCCCTGGATTCCAGGCAAGGACTCTGGAAAACCTCCCCAGGTCCTGGGGTGCCTAATTAAGACACGGTAATGTGTCAGATCCCCTCCCCAGACACTTCACCTGCCTCCAGGCAGACAGTTCATTCCACACAAGACGAGGGTGAATGGTGCATCCATTCCTGAAGAGAGATCTACACAAAAAATATCCCAAACGCTGAAAAGATGTCTCACCCCTCAGGCAGATCAGCCTGAGGAGTGCACTGCAGGTCTGTGGCTGCTCTGTCTTAGATCAATGTCAGTGCTGGTACAAGGAGTAACTCCTGAGAGTGGGAGAAGCAAAAAGTGACAACTTCCTAAAGCATTCCATGTCTTAAAACCTGCTTGTCGTGGTGTAGCCCCAGAAGGCAGCTAGGTCCCACAGAGCTGCTTGCTCACTCCCCGCATGTGCCAGAATATGGATTTTACTCTAGGCTATGCTTGCCTGTGGGACATGCTAGAGCAGCAAATTTTCAAAATGGATTAATTGATCTAACAGCCACTGACTGCCCCCTGCAATGCCACAGAAATTAGTTCCCTTTGAGGGGTACTGCTACACAAGGATTCAGCTTGGAATCTATTTTTTTTCAAACAAAAAATCACAAGATGATGTCCGAAACTGAGTTCAGACCGCTTACACAGCAGAGTTGCTTCACTTCAGTGACATCTTTTTCTAACCTAATAAAACTAATACAAATCTTTATTAAGTAAGTACAAATCTGTGGCCATTTACTCTTTCCAGAGAAGATATAGAGGAAAGTCTGATGCAACTTTTTTTCGTTTGTTCCTTGACTAACTGGAAGAGCTCATTTCTTGTGTTCCTTTGAAAAAAACCTCCAAAACACCAAAAACCCCAAAAGCTCACTATAAAGCCCAACTTTTATTAGCTAGAATAAGAGCTCTGAATCATCATTGTTTTGTTCATATTTTACAGCTATGTAGCTTACATTAAATTAGGTGTGCTGTGTCACTCTTCAGCCAAGGTGACTGAAATGTCAACTCAGATCTAGGAAACCTAATAAAAACATATTACAGGCCTCCCAGTAATCCACTGCATCATTTTGCCTGTCCTGTCACATTGCAGAGCAATGTGAACACAGTGTATTCACATGGCGCTAACAATCTAACTGATTATCTACAACTTCCTCCTCAAGTCATTTAGAGGAGTTATTAGAAAAAAGTTGTTGGTTTTTTTTGGTTTGGTTTATTTTGTGTGTATGTGTATGTGTTGGTTTCTTTTAATCCACAAAGTTGAGGGGTATTTTTTGGAAATACAGTCACAGTTAAGTTATTTTAATTCAAAACACATTTGTATAGTTATACTGGTGCCTATAGTACAAAATCCAAAACTATCTTTCCTTTAGGGAAAGGATTGGGTTTGAATAAAATTACATTTATACTCTTTATACATTTTATACATTTTGTTCAACCACTCCACATGAGCACTTAGTCAGTCATAACACTCATACACATCTGCCTTACGTACGGTTTCTAAATTGCAAATCTTCTTGCTTATCAAGAAGTGCCAGCAGTGAGCACAAGCCACCAAGCTTGCTAATATGCTGGAAACTATTTAGCATAGCATAGCTGTTGACATGGTAAGCAGAACATTCCCTTTCTCTGAGTAGCAGGGAAAGTATTTCTTCCTGAGCCAGAGGTTTTGTCGTGGATCTGAGAAGGTGACCACGGAAATCAAACATCCCTTTTCAGGCAAATAAGTGAGGTCACTTATGAACCAACATAATTTGATATCACAATATAACAAGGCCAGATAAAGCCTGGTCTGATGTTTACAGAGAAGGGGAACAGTGAAAGCGACATCAATACACAGATATTGCTTTAGGACAAAAATGTATGTTTGGGGGAAGCACAAACCACTTCTGCTCTTCATTGCTCTCAACAGGAACAGGACAAGTAAATTGCGGAGGACAAGATTATTCTCACCATCATCAAACACAGCTACGGACACTTAAAGAACTGATCACTGCTTTTGCCAGAACTGGGAATTTTATACAGTCATTCCAGTGAAAGAAGAGAGACCGTTCTACATTTCAGCATGGAATGAATATGTAAGCAGGATAGCTGGGATGAAACAGTGCTCATATTCCATGCCAGATTACCCGACATAGGAAATTGGGGCATTTTTCTTCCAGTTTCCATCAGCTGAAGATGCATTGGAAAGGGTCTGGGTTTTTTTTAATTCTTAGAGTCAACACACAGAAAGGAATGTCATGTACCTCCCACACTGCCTTTTCATGCATTTGTCTATAGAAATCTGCTTAGAGAAATAGAAGGTCATAGTTTGTGCAGTCAACTCAGGACAGATGAGTGGAGTGTGGGGAAGAGCAGATTACAGCAAGAGCAACAGCAGAGAATCCCGAAACAACGCTAATTTATTTTTTTCTCTTTCTGCAGTTATTGTTTTATTGTCTAATTGTGGCCCAGTGAGACAGCCCAGTCAATTCCACACTCCACTGATTACTTGCAGATTATATATTTTAACAGGAGGCAGTCCCTGCATCTGGAACTACTCAAGCAGTCTGAACATTTGCTTGAACCTGTCATATAGCAGTCAGAGTTAAATCCAAATTTGTGTGTTGTTCTCCTTGGGGAGACTGCAGGAGTGCAGGCAGGGTAGATATCAAAGGGCACAGGAAAAATCGCAGTCTCCAGAAGCATTAGTTACTGTCTGTTGGCAAGCAGAAGAGAATAGCAAACGTTGTGAGTCCTCCTCAGTGAAAAAGGTTCCAGTTTGCACTGGAAATAGCAAGCATTACCATACCTATGCCAAGAAAGGTAAAGGGAAACAATAGCTAATGTTGATCCTGTGCCATTTGGATGAAGAGTGAATGAAGACTGAGCTCAGATCGTCCCAAGCCCGTTAAGTCCTCAAACACTTTGGAGTATCTGGATGTCAAAAACAGCACTGAGGCCACAGAGGAAGTTTGGGTCAAACCTGGAAAGTTAGACTGCTCAGCTGATGGGATGGGCAAACATAAACATGAAAACATCGTATGGTGACAAACAGGAAGAAGGAATCCGGAAACAGATTTTGTGCCCATGTTTTGTAGCACATGGAGAGAACTTTTCTCCCTGTTGCATTATTCAGTAGCTGTTTACATGCACTTTTGTTTTGCTCTCTACTGTAGGCTGACAGCTCAGAAAAAGTAGACATCTTACTGAAGCTAAGCATCCTCTCCACTCCCATTTAATGGTCCATGTGCTAGGTGCAGCAGGTTTACAGGTCATCTAGCATCAGAGAATCCTCCAAATACTACTGCTTCATCATCAGAAAACTGCTTTGAATAACACTAGTTATGATGGACAGCTGCTCCATAAAGAAAATGTGTGCATCAAATCTAATTAATCACTTATACATTGTGTAGCTTTCTGGAAAAAAATATGCAGAAAGTTCCCATTTCAATGACACATTTATGGTCATTTCCTGGGTGCCAGTTGAGCATAAAGACTCCAAATCACTTTCACATCAATTGGTGTTCTATGCTGCCTTAAAACAACATGCTTTGAAGTAGACAGGCAATGTAAAGAGACAGAACTAAAGTCAGTGTATTATAGTACTGCAGCCAGGTAACAGGAACTGGTTGTTGAATATGTAATTGCTGCACTTTCAAAGACTACGTATCCAAAAATGTCATCTCCCAAACAGACAGAATTTCATGTACACTGAGTGGGATTTCTTTTGGCAAGATATATTTGACTACAGGTCGACTTCTAAAACCATTATCCACAAGCACAGTTCAGTTAATAGGTTAGGAAGGGGAGGGGAGGGAAATTAAACCCTGATTAGCTGGAATGACACAGCCTCTCTAATGGTTCTGCCTTCTGAGATTTTCTCTAGGTTTCCTTAAAGACCTATCTGAGTTTGCCTGCGGCTATGCTAATTAGCAGAGACGACAAATTTGGAAATGCAAATTCATTTTACTTCATACTCAGATCTCTTATACGGTAGGTTAGGTACAGCCTGTATGTGCCCAAGAATACCCAAATGCATGCATTCCTAAGGGCTGGAGTCAGCTGTAGATTAAAGTAAAACCTTCTTTAATTGATCCCTTAGAGCAGCAATGAATGGAGCAAGCGTGGGATTTAACCCCAGACACAAGAGTCTTCCCAGACTGTCTACATGGCTCATTCAGCGGTGCAGGTTGGCAGAGCTGAGAATCCAGCCCTTAAAAATATGGGGAATTCGGTGATAAAGTTGCAAGTATCAAGAGTGTTTTCTAAAGAGATAACAGTAACAAGTAAAACAGTTTTTAAAGGCACATTAGAAAACTGTTTGATACAGGAAGGTATCTAAATTCCTTCCCTAATTCCCCCCAGGAACAGTGTGAGATGACATTATCCAGCCTGCTGAGAAGAGCTTTCCCCAGTGGCCAGGGCTCATTTTGACTCAGAGAAGTCTGGGTTGATTTTATTCTAGTTGTTGTTTCAGAAGCAATCTGCCAAACACTGCAGCTTGAGCTTCAAGACTCATTCGAACACAATATAGGGACAAAGCAGAAACCAGACCAAATCTACAGCTTATTGCATGTTTTCACTCTCAAAGTTAACTTTAACCCCAAGTTATTCAGCAAGACAGTATTTGATTGTAGAAAGCCATGGCATCAACCTAACATTATACAATTCAGTCAGCAATATTCCTAAAGACAACTCAATGACAAAAGAAATCCTTCAGGACTATACTTGGATATAGTAATGAAAAATATTTATCATGTTTTCTCCAGACAGTTCAGAAACAACGTAAGCCAAGACTGTAAAACACAGCAGTGAAGTTAAGCTTTTAAATGTGTGCACACTAGAGTAACTTCAAAAGTTGTCTGTTGAAAATAAGGCACATGCAACCTGGCCCTGAACACTTCCGGGGATGGGCATCTGGGAAAGTTGTTCCAGTGTCTGACCATCCACACAATAAAGAATTTCTTCGTAATATCTACATTAAATCTCTGTTCTCAGTTTAAAGCCATCACCCTTTGTCCTATCACTGTGTACAAAGTCCCTCTCCTGCTTCCTTGTAGGCCCCCTTTAGGTACTAGCAGATTGCTACAGGGTGTCCATGGAGCCTTCTCATCTCCAGCCTCAACAGCTCCAACTCTCTCAGCCTGTCTTCATAGAAGAAATGCTCCAGCCCTCTGATCATCTTCGTGGTCCTACTCCGGACCCACTCTAATAGGTTCCCATTCTTCTCATGTTGGGGAATAGCAGAATTTTGCACAAAAATCAGTCCAGGCTCATTTAGGACTTGCAGACAGTTAAAGGACTTATCCTTATTTGCTCAATGAATGAATAAGAACAGTAGACATGAGCTCTTACCATGACCCAACAATCAGCAAGGATAGGCATTTCCTAGGGGAAATAAAACAATAAATTCCAGAATTAAGGCTCTTTGCAAGCACCACTTTCCAAGTAAACCTACGTAAATCTACATATGCTGAGAGAGTCATGGTTAAACACAGTGAACTTTTTCCTCTCCTAGTTAACGCCAGAATCATAGCCGAAAAAAAAAAGCCGACAAGCTCCATCCTCTTAGCACTTGCAAAGCAGGTAAATCCTAGTGTAGATTTGGCATCTAACTATTTCACACACCACAATCAGCATTACTATTTATCTTACATCAGTGCTTTGGAGACTGACTCTCTCCTCCTGCTGTACTGCAGCAATTAGCAGCTGCTGATACATTTAATGCTAACAGCCCTCAGGCTCACAAGAGCAAGGGCTGACTAACAGATACTTCAGTGAGACAGTTCTCACTTTGGGCACTTGCTGCTGTCCTAAAGAAAATATCCTTCAGACCTGACCTCAGAATAGGTCTAAAGTTAGTGCCTTATTTATTCTGGAGTTTCCCTGAAAAAGGTGAGGGGGTAAAAACCAGTGCTGGAATGCATGACTGTACAAGATCTAGTATGAGTAGCCCTGCTTGTGAGGCTCTTTCAGGATGATGATTTTGCTGCTACTACCATATAATGGAAGTATATTTGCTACTCCAGTCATCAGCTGGAGTATGATGTTATGTTTTAACCTCTACATGGTAACACGTGCTAAAGCATCCTCGCCAACCACTGTACATGACAGACTGTGGTTGAAACACTGACTGCAAAATGTTCTCATCTCATTGACAGGAGTATGACTCTTTAATGACTGGGACAACCCAGAGCATTTACATAAGTGATATGTTACCATATGTGTTCCAAAGCCTTTTTAGTCCTGTCTCAGCTTTTTGAATGGGTCATGCAAACGCCTACCTTCACCGTGACAAAACCTAAACACGCACATTGATAAAATCCCTATAGAGATGGCATTGTCACTGGAAAAAAAAAAAATCCCACTCAAATCATAATGTAAAGCTTAATGAAATCTCACCTACACATCAACAAAAGTGCAGTAGAGATGATCACTTCATTCTCAAGTGGCCCTTGTCTATAGGGCTGGAGCACAGAGCATCCTTCTTTATTCTACATGGCTCAACATCCCAAGCTGTTCTCTTCAGTATTTTGATCCGGCTGTCATTTCCCAGCCTCCTACCCTTCCATAAGACTCCTCCTTCCTCTCTCAAGCATCATGCAGAACCAACAACTGTTACATGAGGTAAAAGAATATTACTTTTCCATCTTCCTCACACAATCCTTCCATTTATCTTTCTACTTTCCCATGGACTTCTGACAATCATTTTGCAGCTACTCCCAATAAAACTTCTTCACCCTATTTGCCTAGGCAAAAGCTCCACAGGGGGTTAAGTTTCTTACAGTGATTTCTTTCTTTTTCCTTCTCTCTTCTTTTTTTTTTCTTTTTTGTTTTTAACAATGAAAGCTATAGTAGTATTTGCTTTCAGCAGGCCCAAGGGAGCAGTCTTGTGCCTTAGATGAAGTTAAAATTACACTGCTGGGAAAAATTATACCTTAGTAATATAGATCCTACTAAATTGCCTTTAACATAGTTATTGAAGTTATTTGGGAAAAACTTCAGTGGTGGTTTGTGGTGATAAAAAGAGCTACAAGAAAAAGAAGACCCAAAACCCCTGTATGTAAGACCCACAAGTCTCTTGACAAAGACATTTAAAGAAATCGATTCTAATTTCTTTCTGAAGGCCATACTTTAGCAAAGGAGCACAAAGCCACAGATTCAGTTTTATTCTTTGTATTACAGTATCATATATACTGTCCCTGATGCACTTATTTATTTCAGCTTGAAGATAGGACAGAAGATAGAACAGATTTTGATAGCCCAAGAGACAAATGTTTCTCAGGTATATACACATGCACAGTTCCTACTGAAATCTTCTGAACTGCTGTTCATTTATTGAAGTCACCTAAGGCATCAAATACCAGCATAGTTTGGCAACCAATCCACAAGCCTTGGTATGCAGACAACACACATGGAGAAACAGTGTGAGAACACACATGGACAAACATTTTCAATTCCTCATCTTTCGTTGCACAGTGCAAAAATTGTATTCTGCATGTTTGTAAGTGACTGCTGAACTTGGGAAAAGAATCTCTAGTGACACACATATATAAACGCCCAAAACAGAAAAATTTCACTCCCTTTAAATTTAGGTACACTTAAATTTTTAACTGTGTTTTATTAGAACTTGGTCTTTACCTTCTTCCCTCCCAGAGGGGAAAAAGAAAAAAGACAAGACTTGTCCAGTTTCTCCTTCAGATTTGGTTTAGCCTTCTGTTCTAGACAGAACCTAAGTAAGGGGACAGAGTAGGATTTTGATCCTTCAAACTGTAGCGGTCCTTTGAATTCTGTTCTGTTGCAAGACTGTCATGTTAGGATGGAATAAACTAAAGAGCAACAATTGACACAAGTGGAGGATTGCACTACACTCAGGTAAAGGAAGTGTCAGGAAAAGATACAAGTGGGGATACTGCAAACAACAATGGGAATGTCTGCTGTAGTCCTCTAGAATCCTTTCTACTCAGCAGAGATAAACTGGTACTTCCAGAGCTGGAGTCAGATTACTTTTTAGATGGACACCCCAGGATGAGGTGCCTGTGCTTGCCTACTCAGTGGCCCGTGAGGTGGCTCCATTTGATCACCTTATTTTCCTTTTGTAGGAAACTTTATGCCACAAGAACAACCCAGGAGATTTTGCCTTGGATTCATATAAAGGAGTAGCTTCACTTTCACCTGCATGCAACACACAATGTTGGGAAGATGCTTTAATTCTAGAGCTGTTCAAAGGCTTTGTAGAAAGAGGCTGCCTCTGGCAGTTTTCTTGGTGGGATAACTGAAGCACAGAATAAAGCTGAGGTACACAGGGACTCAGTAGGACAGTAGTATGGCCAGGAATTGATCATGATTCTCCTGAAATCCAGTGGCCCCTCTATTAGTTTTAATGACTCTTCAGGCATGAAACTACGCAGTTTCTCTAGTCTAGACCTCAAAACAAGTCACTGACCTCTCATACCAAGACCCAGGGGAGTTTAAGGCAACAGAACCGGATGGTATTCCCATGATTGCCAGAAATATCTGGTTACCAAGTAAACACTTCGAAACAAACATAAAGGGTATTCCCACACTCTTGGCAAGATCTATGCTTACCTTCAGTGTCTTCCACTTGACTCCCAAAGAAACTCCCTCCACCACACAAATTACACTGTACCACAAGGTCTTTCATTCTAATTAAGTTGTGCAACTAACTACAACTGATTTAGGATTCAAGAAAGTATGTGCCTTCAGCTACCTACAGCCAGTGAATAGTCCTTGGAGCTTCAGCAGCAAATGTCACAAATTGGGGCATTTTTCACACTGCCTCCCCACAAATCAGCTAAGCCCAAGTAGGTCACCCATTATAATCTCTTGCTTTCCCTCACACCACGAAGAATCAAGTTGCAGATAAACTGACTTTCAGGGGGAAAAATTAGATTAAAAAACTCCATAAAATAAAACCAATCTTCCTTTGTCATTCTGTTCTTCAGAAATTCCCTGCCTTTTTAAAACCTGTGAGATCATTATCTCCAAAAGGACTCCCTCAGCTAGGTAGGAAACTTTATGCCACAGGATAAGCCAGAAAAATATTAGACAAGGTACTTCTATACCTAGCCTCTTTGAGATAATCTACCATTTGATAACATCTATTCATTCATTCATTCATTCCATGCAGTCTTTTCTACTGTCTGTATCCATTATCATCCCAGTTTTGAAACAAATCCTTTATTTGGCTTCCTAGATTGGTTTAAGAGACCATGATATGTTATCAGGCCTTTCACAGACAATTCATGATCTGTTATATCCATATTTTCTTGGATGCAACACTCATCTAAACATTCTCATTGATCACTCTGAAATCTTCATTTAAACTCTCTTCGTACAGGTGTTCTATTCTATTCTATTCTATTCTATTCTATTCTATTCTATTCTATTCTATTCTATTCTATTCTATTCTATTCTATTCTATTCTATATTATTTTAGTTATATTAAGTATATTGCATTATACTACATTATATTATATCTTTAAATCATAAACACACTACAGGACTGATAAATGGCTGTAGCATGGATCCTCCTGTTAATTTTCTATGTGTACCTATCTATGGAGATGTTTCTATAAATATACATCCACATGCACACAGGTATGCAACATTTCCTATCTTCCAGGTTATATGTTGCAAAATAAAATTTACCTCGTGCATCTGAGTTTCATAGGGCAATCTATGCAAAAATTTCCCCTGGCAATGCCCATGCCACATCAACCTCACTCATGAGAGCTGCTGACTCCTGGAGGGTCTCTCATCCAGTCCACAATCCATGTACTGTGCTGCCTCTTCATAGAAATCAGGGTTAATTAAAATAGTTAATCAGATGACTTATAATGGACAGACATGCAGGTGGATATGAAGTTTTTAAAAAATCTGACATATGAACATGGAGCTCCTATCATAAAGGAGAATATCCCAGTTTTGTCCACACTAAGGCATCAGGCATGGCCTCAGACTTGACATCTTGCCAATTACACCCCACAGAAACCTGAGGTTCTAGAGAAAAAAACACTGAGCAACACTTAAAATTGCAATAAACTCTCCTGAAAGCCAGCCAGGTACACGCATAGCTCCTACAAAATTTGCAATGTACACTCCTCTGCCTTCCGAAAAAACCCAAGGCCTTCTCTCAGTGTGCATCTGCACCCTTTTACTGTGCTTTTATGGGATGGACAAGCAGTGAATTTGTTGTGAGTTAATTAAAACCATAAATACTACATTATTGCAGGGGAGGGAACACCAAGTGGAAAGGAGATAGCTGACTCCTTGCACACTGGCATCTCTAACCCATTCTGCAGTGGTTCTGTAAACCTGGAAAGCAGCACACGCACAGTAAAACAGCCATCGAGCAAAGTCCAGATTGATCAGTGCCCAGGGTGCACTGTAGGACCTAAAGCTGTACCTTCCATGGAGAAAGGCTTGCCACTGTCCAAAAAACCTGCCACTATGAAGGGTGGAATGATTCATGTTAGCAAAGCTGTAGGAAAGTTAGCTTAATTCTGGCCCATTCAGTGAGAGAAATGTGCTGGGGAACTTTCATACAGTACTAATAAAGTTTACATTTGAATTAAGAGCAGTGTTAAGTGTGCTCCAGATTACTGAGCGATAAAATAGCTGATTGAATTTTAGTGTTTGTGAGGGGTTTTGTACAGAAAGCAGACTAGACCCATTTATTCACTTTTTATTTAAAAGTAAAAATGGTTTTCCCCCCAACATTTTGGGGGGGAAAACCATTTATCAACTTTCTATCCTTCCTCAATAGATATTATTGAAGAATTTACATGTGAAGTTCATTATATAAATTTTCCAAGCAGTGTGTTAATAAAAAATTGCAGGAAAACATAAGATGAGTGCTTTAGAATTAGGGAGCTACTACTATCTATACTTTCTTGATGCATTGTGATACTCAGGTACAATATTATTCTATACTCTCTTTGTAATTTTGTTTTCTGCGGGGAAAAATGAAAAACAGCTACATAAGGGACTTGCTTAATACTGCAGAGTTCCAAAGTGTTTAATTGATGCGCAGTTTTGGATCAAAAGTAACATCATCCTCCTCAACAACTCAGATGTTGCCCATTTTTTATCAATACTTTAGCTGAACCTGGAAAAAGTGGTTACAAGAAGGTGTCTGTTATTGAAAATTGGCAATCAACAATCACCATTAATGTTGATCTGTTTGCCCAAAGAACTTTCCTCCTGCAAAAGACTACCAACAGAACAATACAGGTGGAGTTAAATACCAAACCAACCTCTCTAAGAAAGGACTGAAACAACCAAATGAGTGGGGACAGAAGCATTCACCATACCTCAGCTTTCAATATAATGTCAAGGATTTCCTCCCAGACAGGTAAATCCACCAAGCTGGAGTCACTGAACATTAAGCACATGCCTGGCCTAGGCTTTTGGGGGTTTTTTGTACAGTTTCCTCCTGGAGACAGAATTGGATTACTCTGGGAAAGGATTTAGGTGTCACATACATCTGTCTCTGTTTGCTGATATCTAATAAACAGAGACTCAAACTCCAGGCTTGGCATCTCTTCCAAACTGCTCTGTTTTTAGCTGTGACAATTCGTGATATCTACAGAAAGACCCAGTTCCTTTCTCAACTTCCAGATCGTATGCTAATGAACGAATGTCATCCAATTGACTTGCTTCCAAGAAGGGCAAATTAACAGCCAAATTCCAGATTCAGATTACTAAATCTGTTCTCACACGGATAATTCCATCTGTCAGGGATCAACATGCTTGTCTCTCCTTCAAGAATACCTAGGTTGAAAGGACAGGTGGGAGGAAAATCTACTAATCATCCTCAGCCTGATGTACATGAAGGAATTACTCGTTCCCCACCCCTCACCAAAATGGTGAAAGATACAGAGGTGGTATGGTTTCCCTCTACATTTTCACTGTGACAGCACCATGCAGGTTACAGCCTCTTGCCCTTTGGTTTTGAATCCCATGCACAACACTTTTCCTAGAGCTTTTTGCAGCTGGCTCTCATCAGCTACAAGGAAAGGAGCTGACCAGAATGCACAGCATGCTGCTGCATACCAGGTATTCCTTGTAGCCATGCTATATCCAGCTCTTTCTGGGGAAGGATCTCAGCCAGTTACTGAGAGTGCTAGAGGATAAATTAAGCATCAAGCAATACACATCATTCAAAGCTCATTCAGATCACTGTTATGGCTGTTCCCTTTAGTGGGGTGCATATCACAACACACGAGACTGTATAAAACACGTAGCCAGACCTTGGATGTGGAATAGTCATTACTTGCATTAAAAAAAGAAATGTGTGAAAGTCCTTCAGCCTTTGCCTATGTCTCCACAGCTGACTCCTTGCCTCAGCCACTTATTTTTCAGCAGTATAGACAAGGTATGAAGCATAGGAAAGCCTCAGAAATAAAACAGGCTTAATCTTCAATCTTCATCTTTTTTATCCGTTCATTTCTCTCCTCCACAATCTCCCTCCCATTTTTAGATTCACGGCAAAAATTATACTGCTTGCTTTAATGCCAAATATATTTGACTTCTTGAAAATTTCCAGCCTAAATACAGGCTTTACAAAATATGAATTAATTCCTTCTACTGTCAAAAAACCTCAGTCTCTCAGCTGTCCATTATCCTATTTCTAATATGAGCTTCTCTTGTCTAAATCTTTTAGTGTGTTTTCAAAAGAAAATTTTCCTCTTCCACTGTGCAGAAGTGTGTTCACAGAATCACAGAATCACTAGGTTGGCAGAGACCTTCAAGATCATCTAGTCCATGTCCATGTCCTAACATCTCAACTAAACCACGGCACTGAGTGCCACATCCAATCTTTTTTTAAAGACATCCAGGGATGGTGACTCCACCACCTCCAGTACTTTATCATTCTTTCCCGAAAAAAATTTTTCCTAACATCCAACCTAAATTTCCCTTGGTGCAGCTTAAGACTGTGTCCTCTCATTCTGTCAGTTGCTGCCTGGAGAAAGAGACCAACCCCCTACTTGACTACAGCCACCTTTCAGGAAGTTGTAGAGAGCGATAAGGTCACCTCCCAGTCTCCCTTTCTCCAGGCTAAACACCACTGTTACAGGGTATGTCTTCTGTCTGCTTTGTTGATTTAAACTTAACTGCTAATCCAGCCTGGATTACAAAAATTAGCTACTTCTTATTCACTCTCTTTAGCCAAACACAGTCTTTGAAACCTTCTGGATTCTTTTTCAGTCTTGGATTTCTGAAGTGACTAGAAGGAAATAAAACAGCCAGATGCATTAATTACATTCTTTTACCTCTAGTCTTGGGACTGTTGGTAAAGCAGCTATTTCAAAGTAATATGTTTTCTCCCAGGGGATTTTGTGATTGTCCTTGGTACTAACACCAGACCCTGGCACACCTGACCCATGTTGGCTGAGCACGTGTAAAGCAGAGAATGGGGACAAGAAACACAGATGTTTGCATCTCTTTATATGAAGCAGTTCCTGCTGAATGGTGGTATAAAATCAGTACTAATTAATAATAAATATGCATATGATGCCATGATTGATGTTCAACCACGGTGGAGCATTTCCAGGATATTCAAAATGCCGTCCTCAAATCTTCTCTGTTTTTACCCACCAGGAGCACCAGCTCAAGAGTATTCCCAAGAAGTTCTCTCATTTTTCGGAGACAGCCAGCTCAGCTTCACCGAGGGCAAATCTTGCTTGATCAATCTGGTGGCCTTCTATGATGGAATAATGGCAACGGCTGACAAAGGAAGAGCAACACCTGTCATCCATTTAAACTTCTGTAAGGCCTTCAGCATGGTCTCACTCTACATCCTTCTTTGACTGGAGGGACATGGAATTGAAAGGCGGGCTATTCAGAGGATAAGGAATTGACTGGATGGAGAGATGTCCTCAATGGCTTGATGTCCAGCTGGAGGTCAATGATGAGTGATGTCCCTCAGGGCACTGTTGCGGTACCGGTGCTCTTTAATGGCTTCATCAATGACATAGAGAGATCAAGTGCACCCTCAGCAAGTTCACTGATAACACGAGACTGAGCAGTGCTGTTGATGCAACAGAAGGATGGGATGCCATCCAGAGAGATCTGGACAAACTTGAGTAGTGAGCCCATAAGAACTGAATAAAGTTCAAAAAGGCAATGTACAAGATGCTGTATCCATGCACAAAAAGAAGAGATTAAATAGTTCCCAAGTATCTCAATCCTTCTTTCATGCTGCAGAAACTTACAACTAGAGACACGCATACTGTATACTCTCTTATACAGAGAAGATTCTAGGGTAGGCAAGAAAATAAATAGGAGAAAACAGAGAGTGCATGAAGCGGGCAGAGAAGTGACTACTTGAACTAAATAGAGGTGTAAAATATCACTATTCAGAAGAAATAAATTGATAAAATAGAGGTGCATGACAAATAGGCATAACGGCCCTCAATACTGTCTGTGATTTGTTGGAGATGTCTATCATGAGCTATCATGTATCAATTATTCAGGGCAGATTAAAGTGAGATTAAGCAGTGGAATTAAATACTTACTGACCAGATGAGCTCACAACAGCCTAAGCTTCTTTGCCTGTCTGTTAGTAATGCAGATCTCTACCTTAGTAGGGTAAAAAACAGTCCTGAGGAAGTCCACATCTGAATGAGACACCTCTCATGGATAGATCCTGTGGGGTCAAAGAACAAGGCTACCACCACATTAAAACCAACAAGCAAAAAAATCTCATGCTGAACCCCATCAGTGTATTGCAAGGCAAGAAAGAATTTATGAAGAGAGCACAAGTGGTATCCCTGAAACCGCGGGCTCCATGGAGTCTGAAGGGGAGGAACTTCTCCACACCTTGGTATATGCTGTGGAGTTTCACATTCTAACCTGTGGTGCTGCACCTCTGCTCATCCTCTACACAGACAGTGGCAGATCTCCATATTTATAACCCCATCAAAAAGGAATGGAGCACAACTTCTAACAGAAAGCAGTTTGGTTTTCAAAACTCCTTGATTCACACCTTGAGGAAAAGTTTTCAGCAGTGCAGAATTATATATTGTGGTGAAGCTATAAATAAGTTTTAAAACAATTAAATTATCTTGCATTGAAAGGGCTGAGTATTGGGACCAGTTTTGTTTTATATTTTTATCAATAATCTGGATGAGAAGATTGAATGCACCCTCAGTGAATTTGCAAATGACACCAAGCTGGGTGGGTATGCTGGTCTGCTGGAGGGTAGGAATGTTCTGCAGAGGGAACTGGAAAGGTTGGATCAATGAGCCAAAATCAACTATATCAGGTATAACTAATCTCAGTAAGGTTGTAGAGCAGTAACTGGTTTAGTAACTGTTTTCATGGACAACAGATCAGTTTCTGTATCTACTAATCTCTGTAAAAGTTCACAGAGAGTCTCTGCCCCATCATTTACTGTGGCCACACAACAGCCAATTTGACATTCAGTGCGACTGTGGGAACATAAACCTCAGTGGAAGATTAGAGAGATTAATACCTTGGCTTTTGGCAAGTCAGTTACAATGTGCACTCATGAAGCACAATTAGCAGGCCCAGATGGTAATATAGCATGTTAAAGGGAAGCAGACTGCAGACAAAGCACGTGGAAATGGATAATTCAGCTCTCATGTCTCCCTGTCTTTGAAGCTGCAACTACTGTAGCCTTAAGTATCTTTAATGGGAAGTTTTGCATCTGGTAGAGATTTATGCACAAGGCAGTTTTCCTAGAGCTACTTAAATGGGTCTGCATTTCTTCCACAGAATGCTTACTGGATATTTCAGTTATGCTTTTCAATCTGAGCTGGATGCTTGGAAGCTGGGATATTTGATGGTAAAAAACAGAATTACTGTTGTTCATGAGGATAAATGAAACTACAGTGAAATAAAACAGATGAAAACTGGCAGAAAAGTCGCTGCAGATGATCCTGTTGTCCCTAAAAGTGGGATTTGTCAACTGTGTGCAGTTAACCAATCACACACAGAACTGATGTAACTCTTTAGACGTTCTTCTATTAAAAGTCAAGGGAAGAGAAAAATGAACAGGCACCAGCTTTGAGAAAAAAAAGGTAGCAACCTAATCTGCTTTTACAGGACAGCCTCTTGTGCAACAGAAAGTTCAGAGGCACTACTTTCAGTTCAGTTTGTTGTCTAAATGTTTATCTGAAAGCTGCAAAATGTGCACATCCTCTTCACTCTTCTTGGATGCTGTAAAACCGACGCCTTAAACCCTGCAAATCACCTCTTGGCCAGGTCTTGGCTGCTTGGGAGTACCTGGGTACCTGCACAGAGGAGGAAAAGCTTCACAGAAGTGCAGCAAAACTCAGCTTTTCATTCTTACTGCTTTGCCACATCCCACTGCTTGCTCAGCCAATAATCCAGCTGCAGTATGGATGTGAATGTCCCTAAGTTTAAAGGTCATTAGAATGCCTGACTTCAAGCAGAGTAAGAATTAATTCTACCCTCACTATTATAGAGAAACAACACTTATCCATCAAAAAAATAAGATTCCTCTGTAATGTCTTCACTTGTTCACCTGTGTCTCAAATTAAAAATTTAGAGAGATTTAATAAAGGATGGATACCATCAAACTCAATGGTAGCTGTTTTTTATTTGTCTTGACATGCTAACATCTAGAGATCTTAGGATTTGCTTTATACTAATTTATATGAAAATATATTCTACATCCACTGTCCCTTTCAAACTTATGGCATTTATTCAATTTAAAGCCAAAATATTTTTCTGAAAAATGCACAGATAAATACGTAATTGTATTCATTTATGAATGAAAGCCTCATTTAAACCACAAGCATGCAGGTCTGGCAAAGTGTCTGCACCTTAATCCCATTTTCCTCTGTTCCAAGAGCTCAGCTTTTTGCTGTGCTGAATTCTCTCCAGTCATGAAAACCATATCAGAGCTTCCCCTGTCATTTCAATTCCTTCCAGTTCCATCTGGGAAGCACAGAGCATTTGAGATTTCTAACCTCATTTGTGTAGCAGCTCACCAGCCACCTAGTTTTCCTTCGCAGCTCTTTATAATAAAATGAAAGAACTTAGACTTTAGCCTAAATTGTGATTTAAACCTACAAACATCATTTCAATAAAGGAATAAAACTAATAAGCAAATGCACACTAACACACAAGTACACCCAACTCCCCCCCTCCTTGAAACCATGGGGTAAATTGACACAAAGGTCGAGATATCCCTGCTTTATGAATTGCCCAAACAGTTCGTAGATATTTTTTTCTTCACCACCTTTTCTTTCTTCATCATAGATTGTCTTTATTAACTACACTGTTGAGCTACAACAGCAGAAATTAAATCTTTTCCTACTTCCTTTCAAGAAGCACAGAGAGACCATTTGACCCCTCTTTGAGTGAGGGTGATTACTGTGCTGAGAGCAACTTGGTGAGCCCTCTTGGGAGGCAGAAGAGGTTGAAGCGCATTCACAGAGCTTGCGTAGACACTGGGATCCACAGCAACCTGAAAGAACAGCCAGAATCCAAAAGCGAGAAAACCTCACTGCAGCAGCTGGGGCACAGGGCCCTCTGCCTGCAAACACTCCTGACTGCTCCTGATGCTGTGGCAAGTCCTTGGCAAAGGTTAAAGCAAGGTGTGTTGGAGGCAAGAGGCGCCAAGCAGATGCTTCGAAGCCTCCATCAAGATGGAGCTCCCAAAAGGGGAGTGAAAGAAGAGTTAAGTCTTCCCCCTGCAGAGAAGAAACATTATTATTTTGAGCCTTAAGGGACCAGTAGTTTCTGTGCTTATAATTGCCAAAGGAAACCTGACCTTACCAAATTTGCCCACCAAGAGGACACTGCCTGTGCCCTTGCTAGGATCAGACACAATTTTGCTCTGTTTTTCAACAAATCATTAGAAGGAAGACGATTTCCAGAGCTTAATTTGATTTTTATTTTTCAGCTTTTTCCAAAGTTCCTTCTGCTTCCCATTTCATTGGCAACCAAGGATATAGTGCCTAAGGTGCTCAGCATACATCAAAATGGAGGAAAAATAAAGCAGGTTTTTAACTTTGGCATTCAAGCAAAAGGACAAGGAGCAGCATGGTGGAGGAAATGCTGTTCGAAATCTCCATAAGGGCACACCTTTCCAGGGGAAAAAATGTCCTCAATTGTGGATATGAGGAGTGCTCTACCATTTGCTCTTTCCCCCTGTTGTGCACTCAACCTTCAAAATTCAGCTGCCAGTTGGTACTTTTAATTTAAAGCATGTTCATAAGTAAAGAAGTCTCCCTCCAGGTTCATTAGAGTCACAGGGTATTTGGCAAGTCTTGCAGCAAGAATTAAATGACAAATATGCCTTTGCATCTGAACTCTCAAGCCACAAATAAATCAAGCTAAACAGGCTTCCAGAACTGAAAAATCACCTCAAGTAAATACTGAGCTTTTAACAGTAATCAGAAAGTAAGAAGTGCTTTCCTTTTCATGTACATGGTAGCTGTAGGTTACTCAGCTTGCTTTTAAATGGTCCTTTCATTTCCTAACAGCTGTATCAGCTGCCATTACCTCCTGATAGTGAGGGACAAAAGGAAGTTAAAATAACCCCCTATACACTTTGTGTAAATGGTTGCATTTGTGAGTACATCACCTTTATTGACATTAAAATGTATCTGGTCACTTGTCTGGTTTTAAGCTAATAATAATAATAAGAAGAATGCTCAATGCTTTAGAGGGAAAATGCATTTAACAAACTGTTTATAGCTGAGAGAATAGAAGACATCTTCAACTTTCAGTTGATCAATCAACATTTAAGACCCCTAGTTTTTAGTTCCCTCAGCTGGCAAAACTCTGCTCTCAGTCACTTCCACATTTTGTAGAGAGACTCTGCTGAATTTTCTCAAAGCATCATCATTCAAAACAAACAAACAAACAAATCCCACAAACAACACACACACCACACCAACTCAGATGCTTTGCACACACCACTTCACTGAGATCAGTTTCCGGAGTCTAGTTTTTCATACAGGTGCACAAACAGCTGTGCTGGTATAATCAAGAAAACACAAGATAAAGTGTTAAAGAGTGAAGGGCCTGGGGAAGAGCAGAAAGAGATCTCCTGGCTTCAGTGCAGCACGCAGTAATTCAGGAGCATGCAGGCAATTGTGTATGTTTATTCTGATTTCCTTCACCAACTTGCAGATCAGCAAGTTCTGGAGCTTAGTACTCCGGAAATGTTATGAAACAAAACTACTTCACCCAGCCTGAGGCAGTCCCTTGATAGAATGGGACTAATTCAAGGACTTCTAAGTTGTGCATTTAGTAACTCCCCTAGGGCCTGGCATAAACCCATCTTCAGACATCTCTGAGTCATTTCATCACCTGCTTATTTGATTTCAAAAAGGATTGCTATTGCCAATGAGTAATTTCATCCTTTCCATTCCCAGGCTGTCCCTTTGTAATTGTGACTCTCCAACATGTGCATTTCCAATATGCATTTGATTTAGATCTGATATAGTCAACACAAGTGTGACATTAGCTAGTCAAACTAGTAATTCAGAGTTTATGTAAAGTTTACTCTAGCTGACAGATAAGGCAGAATCCAATTCAGGATAAGTAAGGTAGTGTGGAAAGGCAATATTGTATTTGATTTAATATAGCAACAGCAAATTAACCTTTTAGCATTTTCAGAGCAGTAAGTTTATCAAAGGTCAGTGATGGGCATTTTTGTCAAAGTTCTGGGAGTCTTGACTCAGATTCAGCATGACCCCAGTTTTTCCCAGAACGGTGATTTCGTTAAGGGTTACTCCCCTGCCTCCACCTCAATCTTTAATATTGATAAGAAAAAAAATAAGAGAGAAAAACAATCACTGTATCAGCATAGCTCTCATACCAAGCACAGTGTGCCTAATACAGGAGAAGCACTTTTCCAAAAGGTTCCAATTTTGATAATCCCATTTAGGATGTTATTGAAAGAAAACACATCCATGCATTTTAAGATTTTATTCTGTATTGCCAGGAAAATGAGATGCCTCAAAGTGTGCATTACATTTCAGAAGAGAACCAAAAATCTATGTTTTTCTTATTACTATAGATTTTCACACATTTAATACTTGAATATTTTCATGGAGGATATACTTGATGAAGGTCTGCTCTACAACTATCTGTCTCATTGGGCAATTAGCAGCTTCAAAAATGCTAAATCAAATGCTCCATAAAAATGGAGCTGGGAAAAATGACACTGGTTACAGGGGTACCCAATGGTATTCTGAACCATGTAAACACTCACATGGGCACTATGATTTTTTTTATGCATAGCCCCCTTGAAATCAAATTACTTACGTAAGTAAGTAGAAGTGTGCTGAAAACCTGGGGCTGCAAATGGCCATCTTGGTGTCTGCTGTTTTAAGGAAGTGGTCTCTTATGATATTTTCTGATAGCAAGGTGAAACCATGACAGACGTTAAACACCCCCTATTGAGGGAGTAGCAGTAAAGTGCCAAAAAGAGTTCATTTAAAAAACAAATTGCTTATTTGTAAGCAAACAAGGCAAATTCACAGTTTAAGCAACTGCTTTGGAATACAAACTAAAGCAAACTCATAAAGTTGTCGGCACCCTGTAAAATAGAGCTCCATAACGCTGTTGGGCTGTGAGTATAAACCATGTAGGAGCTTCAGCCCTGGAATGCATTACACATGCATATTAGAATCTGCCTCAAGGTAAAGCAGGAGTTTAGTACAAGGTTGGGTAGACAGCTGTACATATATTTTTTTGGAGAACAAGCACATAAGGTTAAAATGTAACATAACTGGAGTTAGGATGGGAGGAGAATGGGGAAGTCACAGAAGCAGAAGACAGTCTGAGAATGTGAGGAACATGGCAACTGAATGTGCATGACTTGATGGTTTATGAGCCCCAAATTACATAGTTCTAAATTCTAAACAAGTGTAAATCTGAATATGTTGGAAAGATACCCACTAGGCAGCAAGGCCAGTAGTAGTTCAGTTGCACAAAGGGTTTGAAACATGTCATTCTATTATGATCTTCTGCCTTCCTAGTTCTGGGAAAGAAATAAGGAAACTGGTTTGCTTCGCATTATCATTGCCATCCTGCCATTTATTTATTTAAGGGGAAGAAGAGAGAAGACAAATTCAAGGTTTCATATCACACACTGGCTTCTAACTTGATCTAGAAATCTTCGAGACTGGCATTTAGTGCTCCCAAACAGTTTAATCTCCTTTCATGAAAAAATTAGGGAGGTCTAAAGGAGGACTTCTTTTCTTTCTTTTTTTTAGGGTAGCATGAAGTACCCGGCCTGCCACAACAAGGGACTGGTTACAATCAAGCTTACAAGAATTGTTTACAAGAATTTAAGACTCTAGATCATTTATGCAGGTAACAAACACCTGTGTTCATGGTAGGAATAGCATCCCTTGACAGTTTTTCTGTGCCACTGTGTGGAGAGTACTTCCGTTCAGAAACAAATTCTACTCAGAGAACAATGTGATGTAATGCAAAACTATTTAATCTTGGAACCCAAAAAAGACATTATCTGCAGCCATGTTGCACTTGAGAACAGTGTTAGAGACAAGTCTGAACAGTGCACTAACCACCATCAAAACTCGGTCCTGAGAGGACCATTTCAGTTTTTCTACCTGCAGACTTAGTGAGGTAGGAGCAGAGACTGACAAGGTTTTAAGTCTTGGCTCCTAACAGCCAAGGTCTGTGGAGACCGTATCTCACTTGTGCTATTACTCCCATTTATCTAATCCCTTGGTGCTATCCCTGGGCTTTCCCTCCCATCCCAAAATACAAATAAATGGAGACACCCCACATGATCATAGAGTTACATTGGTTGGAACAGACTTCAGGAGGTCACCCAGTCAATCTCCTGAAAACAATACTTCCAATTGGAGCAGATGGATCAAAAGTTGTCCAGTCTGGACACGTTGAAGGATTCCCCCAGAGACTCTTTTTCAGATTAAATTGAAAGCCTCATTTTGAAACTAAACCACCCAAAATGCCACCATTCTGAAACTCCTCATGGTTGCAACAGAAGGTCATTCCTATGGGACATTTTCCAATGCCCAGAGCTCAACTACACACTTTTCTTAAGTAGGTCATTACTGTTTGTAATTAGACTCTTAATCCATACTGCTGAAATTAAAGCAGTTAAGTTAAAATTCCTTCAAAAGGAGGATTGAAGCCAATACAGCAAAATTTGAAACTTTCCTGTCTTCAAGGCAAGCCACTGGATCTTCAGCTCAAAGGGTGCTGAGAGCAAACACCCCCTCCTCTTCTGTAACTGCTCATCCAGACGCCGCTGAAGTAATGTAAAAATCTCCTGACTCTGTTCTTGTTCCTAACACATTTAAGAAAGTTTAATACAATTTGGTGACCGGTTCTTCATATTTTTCTTTGCCCTTTCTGCTTCCATTCTGAAGTATTATTATATTAGACACCCTGAGAGGTCTTCACCACAGGACAAGGTAAACACAGGAAGATAAAACACTGGGCATTAAAGCAAATACCAGCTGTTTCTGAAAAGAATATGGATGATTTATTTATACTTTTCAATCAACTTTTAAAAGTTTTTTACAACAGCTCTACTACTCAGACTATAAGGGTATTTTCCTGAGGTCTACTCTCTTAAAGTGTCTGCTTTCTACACCAGACAGCACCAAAGCCAAAGGAACATTAATCTAACTTCTGGAGAGTGAAGGGATTGGCAAGATGAGATTTATCATGCTGTCTTCTAATGAAGAAGTAGAAAAATAAACTGCTACAACTTTCTCTCATTTGCCATCCCTTTTGAATATCACAGACCAGGGGCATGGCATGTTTCACTGTCAACCTAAGGCTTGCAATGACCTCAAAAATAACACTCCTCTGCACAATACCTGAACAAGTTCTTTTTTTTTCTATGGAAGATTCTCATTTGAGGCCTTGTTGTTGTCTCCACTAATGAATTCCCTAACAAAAACTGAATTCCATTGTCTAAAAACTATCTTCATCCAGGACAAACAAATAGGAGCCCTATTGATGCCTTTGGAAACAATAATTACCCTGAAATACCCTCTCCCATTACTCACCAGCTTTTTAATATAGAAAGCTATTTCCATCTCTTGCTGGCATTCACATTCTTACCTGGGACCTCACAAGTAGCAGACTCCATTAAATGTCTTGCATTCCCCTAATTACATGGAAATCTTTCAATGTAGATGACTCCAAATAGTGCACTGGAGCAACAGCTGTGTAACATCTCATCAACATCTAGCAGGTGCTGTCATATTTGTTGGCAGCAGCTCCAAGTTTTCTACCAAAACTCTTCCTCCAGAAGCCACCAACCCCACAAGCAAGTATGTTTTGATGTTTTGTTGCAAGAACGTAAGTTATTTCACCTTTTCTGACATCTGCTTTGGAAGGTGAGGTGCTGTTGGTATTCTTTTAGTTATTAAGTTGTTCTGCTAGCCCTTAATTACACACAACTTTGAGAATTATTCCAAGATCATATATTTTCCATGAAGCATGGGACAAACTTGTAGTGGTAGATCAGAGGAGACACCACCAAAAGAAAAAAGTCAACCCCACATTGACTAAATCCTCTTACCACTGCTGGCAGGACTTGGCTAGCACACCAGGAGAAGGTTCATATACAGAGATCACCAGGAAGTGAATCGTAGTTTGTGGCATTTGATTAGGAAGAACATGCAGAGGAAGAAAACAAATCCAGGGCGGCACATATCTCACTGCTCAAGCATGTGGGAAAAATAGTTGTCAAGGAAAGACAGGTAGGGTGAAGAATGCTTTAAATTTTGTGTAATCAAAAATTGGATGTTCACGCAGGGTGTGATTTAACATCCCATAAGTATCCTCAGTGGTGTTCTTACAGTTCTCTGCAGTTCAGCAGACCTTTCCTTCCATCCTGGGCTGCACAGCCTCTCAATTACTGCCACATAAAACACGTCCTCAGGACACATGCAGATATCCATACTCACAAAAGGAAGGATATAATAGTCTACATTCAGCCTGCATTTATCTCAAAAAACAGTGATGTCATTAGGGCTAGCACTATTTTTCCCTGGAATTGGAGCTAAGTCAGAATAATCACACAGCTGGTTACCAAGGTTTAGTCACAGAGAGCACTTTTAAAGTCACCATAACTCAATTATGTTCAGTTGAGAACTCACAGCCGTACTTTCAGGAAAGAAGTTGTAAAGGAGATGAAAAAGAATATTTGTAAGGAATAAGCCAACCTAACCAGCCAGAGATCAAAACTAACAGCGAATCAGCATTCATATCATCAGGCCTCTGAAGCAGATTTCTCTCCACTCTGCTTACAGCATGTCAAAATCCCTACAGCTTTCCATGCAAGCTGGAGCCATTTTGTCTTTCACCAACTTGATTAATAATCCGGAGAGGAATCAAAATGAACTGAATTTTATTTAGTGTGGAGGGAATTTCAAAGATTATTATGATATAGGAAAAATTTAATTCAACCTCCTAACAATGGTTACTTGATGTATTATAAAAACCTTTGAACCAAGGAAGTTTCAATAGTGTACGAGAAACAATGACAACTAAAAGATGTAATACATCTTCAGGTACACATTTTCACAGCTGAAGTAGAAGACCAGCAGCATTCTCACATGAATGCTACAGCTATGGACACTCCCTTTTTCCATGATGTGAACAATAAATTCATCTGTTAACACAAAAAAGGCTACTGGCTCCTATCAAAACCTGTCACTAAAACACACAGCTGGTGTTCAACACATTGGCTTCCAAAAATTAATGCAGTATATTGAGTTCAGAATTAAATCTGAGCATAATTCACTCATATGCTCCTAAACAGACACTTCAGTTTAGAAATTAAGGTTATTAACTGAGTTTGCTCTTCAACAGTTTATTGCTTCTTAGACTGTGATCACTGAAATGATAACTCCTTTGAGGAGCAAGGTACTCCTGGCACAAAAGCGAACTTCAGAGGTTTATACATAATACAAACACAGACCCTTAAGCTTTAATTGCCTTTTAAATGGCTTCTCATGACAGACGTGCAGTGGTTTAATAGGTAATATGCAGCATGTCTCAAAGCATGGGAAGATATTCTCTTGCCACCCCCAAATGGGATTAAGAACTCCCTTTTTCTTTTTTTAAAAGATGAAGACTAGATGGTCACATGTAATTAGGTGAAAAGGCAATCAAGAAGTACTCTTCAGCAAAGCGAGAGTGTTATAATGTTGCTCTCCACTGCCTCTGCTTCTACAGAAATTAAGTACTACCGAGTATAATATGATAAGCAAAAATAGATTAAATCAATGAGCTTCTGTTCCACCAAAAAAAAAAAAAAAGAAAAAAAAGAAAAATCTACACAAATATACAATCACAACAAGTTTTGTACAAGATCTGAACTTTTAAGGTATCAGTTTGTTACCATGCATATGGAAACTGTAGTTCAGAGGCCTTATGTCTCCAGTCTTCCAGTGGAGGAAGAAAGGTCACCTTAAATTTTCTTTTGTGGAATTACAGACACAGAAGAGCACAAGGAAAGCCAAAGCTGGCACAAACATGTTATTCTGCCTCTGGCAGAGGCACGGGAGGTATCAAACAGTGGTAGGAATACTGATTGTCTTGAGTGAAGGAAAAGTGAGGACAAAGGGAGGAGACAAAAAAAGGAGGACAAAAGAACAACATGGATTAGGAGAGAGATGACAAACCATGAAGCAGATGCATGTGCATTAACCTTGGCAGATGCAGGGCAGAACTCATTGAGTCCAATTCTTCTTGCATCTACTTTCCTTAACCCCAACACAGCAGCACAAGAATCAAGCACAGGACATGCTTTAGCTGAAATTCTTAAAAACAAACCAAATAAAAATGCTGTCAAATATCAGAGATCTGTAACCCCATTGGCTGATGCTTCACTGTTGTTTTCTTTTCCTCAATATTTTAATTATTTCCTAATTCCTCCTGGGAAACTTGTGTCCTAGTTTTCTCAGGAAACACAAGGCTTCATAATTACATAAACCCCTGACTACTTCACAGCTAAAGGAGCAAAACTCACGAAAGAACCTGTGAAGTTTAAAATGTTGAACAGGTATAAGCTAACAGCATAAAGATTTAAAGGAGGCACTTAGTATGCAGACCATTAATAAAAATGAACACAAAATAGAATATAAAATCCTTTACATCAATTTAGGTCCACTAGAAATTCTGTTGATTTAGACGGATGCCTTAGCATTCAGATTGAGAAACAGAGCATTTCTCCAAATATATTATTGTGTATTTTCATTTATGGTACATCATGCTTTAGATACTCGCCTCTGTGAGCAGGGCTTTAATAAGGAAAACTAAAGCAATACAAAAGTGTGCAATCTGCTCTAAAATACAGGCACCTGATATTCATTACACAGTGCTTCTTTTCAATTGGCCAGAGCAAGGTCAAAATAACGTCCTAACACATGGCAGCCTGTTCCCTTGCCGAATAAATGCCCTAATCTGGCCTCTTTGTCCTCTTAGCCTCACCAAGGGCAAGTAGACGGAGGACCACAAGAGTTATGACCCTGTTTCACTCCCACACTTATTTTATTGTGTGGGAATTCTTTAGTCACCCACAGTATTCAGTATTACTCTACATTTCATTCTATTACCCAACACCTGTAGTTTTATTATGGAAAAGAAGGACCTTCAATTTTGATAGCACTTTTAAGTGGCAGACTGGTAAGACTTCAGTTTTTTGATAAAGATTTCTAAAAATTAGAAACCCAGATAGTTGCAAAGTTGGTTCAAAAAATTAGTCTGTTTCCTGAGCAAGACAGACCTGATTCTGCAGAGATCAGGCATTGCTCTTCTGAAATAGAAGAGATCTTTTTCTGAGGTGTCATTCACTTTGCAAGAAAGAATTATTCATTAATCTATTTTTAAAAAAAATTTGTTTGTTTGTTTGAGTGTTTTGTTAGAGTTTTTTCTTTGGTTTGCTTTGTTTTATGGTTTTTTTTTTGCCATTGCAACATAGATATTCACTTGCTGGCACTGTAAAAGTGGACACCCCAGAAGAGATGGGACAGAGAGGGTCCCAGCTGTACTTGTAAGGGGAAAATCAGAGGAAGTCCTGTTAGATGTTGATCCAACTTAGTTAAATTAAACCCTAAATCAGAACCATTATCTAATAAAAATCCTTCAGAGAGGCTGCAGTTGAGCTCTCAGTGAAACCATTCTCAGTATTAGAAAAGAGACACCCTCCTTGATAGGAATAATGGGAGCTTCCAACTGAGCCAGGGTGATAACTCTGCCACCTCTCATAGCCACTGGGACACCACCAAGACTGTCAGGTGCACCCATGGTCCTCTCCTGCTTACCCAAATCAGTTGTGGGGTCAGAAGCTCAGGGAGGGACACGCATCTCTTGCTCACCTTCCTCTGGAGACCAGGTGCTGCCTCACTCATTCTGACTCAGGCTTCCTCAGCAGCTCCAAAACTCTTCCCACCCCAGGGTAAGAAACACCAGCCTACGGTGGGGGGAAACAAATAAAGATGGACAAGACTAAAGTCCAGCAACACGGAAGGTAGATCTCTCTATTGGATAGATGAAACCTGTCACAGCACAAGCAAATGGCTTGCTCCTTGAAATGGCCAGTTCCTGACAACAAAATCTATCTTTGCTCTGGTTATGGATGAAAGCCTCTCGCCCGTCAAGCCTTGACCTTTGGGTTTCCACGACAGGATGGCGAGTAATAGGTCTATGTTCTGCCTATAGCACCAAAGGTGTGGGTGTGTGGGTGTGTGGAGAGATGAGAATGCAGATTTGAGTGGGATTTTGTCTTATTTTTTGTTTGTATGGTAATTAGAATTTGCTGTTCAATATATTGGTCATTAAAGAAAAAAAAAAATCCATTTTGTCTGAAATTACACTATTCCATCCAGTCTCTCCCCTTGATCCAGAAGAGTCCACAAGAGGCCGGTACAAGAACACAAAATTTTGACTAGTGAAGAATATTTTCAGTCTTGTGTAATGAAACACCACACTTCAAGGTCCATTCTAGAGAAAATAATCATCAAACCCACAAAGTTACTATAAATCTAGGGACTTTTAGAGCAAAGAATGCCAATATTGAGTTTGTAACTTGTGCCTTTATGCTCTGGTACAGTTATGAGTTAACAAAGAGGCAAGGAGCTTGAACTTTCAATCGTACAGGATAAGAACACAAAATTCAGAGTATACTACTGATCATTGACCTAAAGACCAGGATTGCCAGTCCATATGAACAAAATCCCTTTCCTCTTCTCCCTCAAACCCCAAATTCCTTAGTCCTTTTCCATGGCATCTCTGAAGAGCAAGCAGTTTTTAAGCCTGCATGCACACAACAACCTCTAGTGATCAAAGAGGTAACTACAGATAATACAGGCAACAGGAACTTTTCTTAGTGTCCAGAGCGCAAGATCTTTCTCAGAGTGAAAAATACCAGGATCACAACACTTGTGACAAAAATCCTGAGCATTTTTAGCATCTAGGAAGGACAGAAAGTGCTGACAGCACCCACAATAAAAGTCTTGTAATCACAGCGATTTAAAAAAAAAAAAGAGTATATATAAAAAAGTATTTATTCCAAAAAAGAGCCCTGTGGCCCTAGCTGTTCATGAAAAAATGAGAGCCTGAAAACTCTCTGTCCCCATCGAGGAGATTTTTTTTCCCAACAGGGCAAGAGAGAGAAGAGACAGAAAAGCTGTAGGTCAGCAAACACTTTATTACTTCTCAGGAAGCAGAATAACATGAGCATATTTCTAAAGAAATCCTTGCTGGGTGCAGAGAATGAGCAGAAATCACTTCATTCAAGTGCTTTGGTGGGAAGTATATTTTCCAGAGAGTGTGGCTCCAAACACCCCATCAAAGATGGTGCCAAAAATTTGTGACAGGACTGGTAATAAGAGCGTGATTGTCAGTTTAATAGAAAGATTTTATTCACTATAACACAGCTTTTGTACAAATTGCTTCTAGTCTCTCTGCATATGTAGACTGTTAAAAAAAATACAGAGCACAGATTTTTTTAAAGTGCTTTTATCCTTATAGATAAGAAAGGACCCTTTAAGTGAAAAGCACGCTCCTAGGCAGGTTTTTCATCCACTCTCCTGCTTTGCAAGAGTGCTCTCCAAGTTAGTGGCATAAGCTTCCTGTCCCTGAACTTCTGCTTTTAGATTTCCTTCATTTACTAAAAAGCAAGTTTTTTGTTGGCATGGTTAGAAGGAATTGCACTCTGGATAGAACTTGTTCTAATTCATCAGCTACAGAGGGAGCCTAAGATAGCTAAATTTCAGGTGGGGTTAATCTTAACTAAGGGTGTGAGAGAGTCCCATCTCTGTCTCTGATTTAGCTTACACTCTGGCCAGCCACTTTATCCTCTTTTTCGCAGTACCTCCATGGGCTTACAAAGACCTGACCCCACTGTTATCATCAGTTTAACCAAAGCCTTTTACAGTCCTCTCAACCATAGTACCATTCAGAGAATTTCACTAAAACTACATTTTTGTTCATTTATACAAAGGAAGCCAAGAGAGAGAAAAGTACTGATAAAGATAAACCCCAACAACAAAGAAGCAGAAATCTTGGCAAATTTATAAATCCCTAGAAGTCACCAAATAAAAGCAGCATCTCAATCCTACTGCTTAATTTGCAACCCTTACATACTTGAAAAAGAGAAACTCATAAATTTCCCCAGAGCATACACATAATTCTAGAGCAAAGCACTCACTTCACAGAAGCATGAGCGGAGACTCAAAATAAACCTTTCATATCCACAAGTAATTTTGAAATACAAAAGTGCAGGGGAATAGTTTGGATACATGTTCAAAAAAGCATTTGGAAATCCCTACAGATGCCTCTGGGCCCAGCAGACATCCTCACCTTATACCCTAATGCAAAAAGCAGCATTTTTGCCAAACTTTCCCTCCTTGGGAGAAAAGAACAGACCACAACACCCCACTCACAAGCCCATAACCACCTGGTGAAAGGAATGCATGATCCTTCCTACCAAGGAGCAAGTAAAACAAAGGCAACCTCCTGCAGCCCCTGACAAAAGAGAGGGACAGATGATCCCGCAGAAGACAATGGGAGAAAGTCTCCAGCCTCACTCCTTGAGGCTGGTTTCCCTGAGTGCACCAACACCCACTGCATCTGTGCCATCCGCAAATGTGCAATTTTGTCTTAAACAGCTGAGTGCAAGCTCCAGGGAAATAAATCTTCTGTCTGTTATTTCAGACATAGCTCATGTCTAATGCAAACATCGGGGAATAAGATCTTTCCCTACTCCCTCCCCATGGGTGCACAACAAACACTGCACTCTTTAGGTAGCTTCCCTTCCCCCTTACTGACGTCTTGAGGGAATGTTTCCAAGTTTTGATAACTGCCTTTTGGCTGGACATTGAAGGACCAATCATTTGACTCCTTCCATTTCAGAAAATGTCTTTATTGGCCAAGCTTCACTCCACTTGTGATAGCTCATGTGAAAGTATATTATTACAACTATAATAATTTCCCACTTCAGGGGTATGAATCAGATGGATTCTCACTGTAGAGATTGCTTTTCTCAACCTCTTTTCATTCATGCTTGAATGTCATTAAAAAGCAAGGAAAGCCTGTGTGTGGCTTTTAGGCAGCAAATAAATATTAACGTATTGTGCTTTAACATGTAAGCTTGTCAAGGTGCTGCAATGGTAAAGTGATTTATAAAATGAAAAATCAATATAAATAAACTCCAGTGAATACACACCATGAGTTTATCTGTGGCAAGGGGCAATGAGAGACCACCTTTTTGCTGTCTCCTACAGAATATAGTTACAGCTACAGAATAGAGTTCTTCCAATAGGAAAACATTTTCCACTACAGTCCATCTAATGTCACCGAAATCTGGCATCCCATCACCCCAGAGAATTAAAAAAAGCCCTTATTTGCAAATTCACTTCTGCTGTGATTTCAATATAATTGGTACTACCTAAGAATGAGCATCATGCTGACAAATTATATCGGGTCATTTAACACTCAAATGCAGGTGTTAGTTCTCTGAAGGACAGACTTCAATTAGACGGAATATTTATATGTTTTTTCATTCAAAATCACCTTCAAGGTTGATGTATACACTGAAAAATGGAAGACTTGTCTACTAGAAGAATATTCAGATGCTAAATATCCACAATATAGAGGAAGTGGCTGGATCAGTGATTTAGCTTCGGGTCTGCTTCTGGTTAGAAAGCCATTGCTCTGAAATAGTAGGAAAATAACTGGCCTCCAATAAAAGCAAGCAGTCTTGGATAATACATTTCAAAGAGCACAAGGACTGAAATTAATGATATAAAAAAGATAATCCCCCTTAAATCGCCTGAAGTGACAAACAAGCCAAACAAACTCAAACGAGAAAAAAAAAACCCAACACTTTTAAAATGGATTCAGAACAGTCTTAGAAATACTCATTTTTAAAAAATTAATTTCATTTGTATGAAATACCTTATTGTACTGGAAAGAAAACCCTGAAAACTTCCAGAATGGAAGATACACTACTGTGACTGCTTTTAATTTCAGCTTTTGTCGACATAAACTACAATCTGCATTGTGATTGAATTTATAACAAGGTAGAAAAGTAGCCTCAGGATTGTCAGCTGAAGCACTTATCTCTTTAACAGGAACACACCTAATGAAACTCTGCCAGAGCCTGAACTATGTATCTCTGGGTTCACCTTACTTCATAGTGGCTTAATCCTGTTTAGTGACAAAACCCACTTCTTTCACCACCCTAACTGTTGCAGGCTCCTATTCTTTGTTTCAAGCCATGCAGCTTTTTGTTTTTCAAATATGTCAGCTCACTGGAACAAGAGTGATAATGTAAGTGGAGAGAAACAATGTGGGAGAAGAAAAAGAGGGAAATAATCTTTGCCATCATCTTTGATTAGTTCATTGAAAAATCTAAGCACATGATTTCCTTGCCTGATTTGCAGAGGGTCTTTTAAAACTCTCCAGGCACATTAAGCAAATTGGAAATACAAACATGTTACAATAAAAAGAATAATAAACCTTTCTAACCCACAACCCTTAAGTAGAGCAAGATAACAACCTCTCCTCATCTACCAGAAAAATGACTCCTGAAAGTTAGAAGGGCTGACAGACACTCAGGAAACTGTTTTCAGAGTTCTCCAAGGAAAACACCTCATTTTCTTTGGTGTTCCTGGTAGAAAAGAGGTCACTGGTATGTTTCACAGTTGGTTCAAGTAGCTGCAGAAAAACGTGGCCTTGGAGATAATGATGTGGATTTAGCATAGCCAAGCCAGCTGATCACCAGCCTCAACAATACATCTCCTGTACTCCATGGATCACCAACAAGCTCTAATCCCAGCTGAGATGTATAGATGCTCTTCAAAGATAAATAAACAACAGCCTAGAAAAGCAATATCAAAGGCTGCTGCAAATCCAAATTTGAATCCATAACCTTGGAAATTTTTAATTTCTGTTCTCTGTCCGTTCTTCACTCTGACAGCCAGGACAGTCCTTTCACTCACCTGCATTCAGGTTTGATTCCCTTGATAGCAAAGTTCCTGTACCAAGCAATTCAACCACATAGGATGAAGAGGAAGGGATCCCTAAAACTGGATGGAAGGTAAACAGGAGAATCTGAGAGGACTTAATATTGTCAGCGCCACCACGTCATCAGCTTTGATTTCCACAACTGACTGCACTGCACAGCGATAGCCACTGGAGCTGGAGTCCTCACAGAGGAGAGCTTTTTAGCAGAGTCTAACCAGCTACTGCAGTGAGTGGTGGACCCTCTGCCCCACCAAAGGCAAAGAAATGACAATATTCACAAAAATCATTTCCTCATTCTCTCTGTTTAGAAATATTTAGAAGGGATGGAAATGTTCCAACCTTACCCATTCTGTGATTCTGCGAATGCTCTGGTAGGGCTGTTTTAAACTAATCTACCCTAATGAATTGGGGTAATTCTAAGAATACTTTCCACTGATGTTTGTTAGTTGGTTTCTAAGAACACTTGTTACTAAGACCAATGCAATTTAAAGCTTAAGCCATTTCTTGAGGTCAGATATGCTTCCGCCCATCCTGAGCAGGAGGTATCCTTGTCTTTCCCGGGAGTAGATAGTCTGAGATGATTCGTTTTATAGTAGCTGCACTTCCCTGACGAAGTACTACTCTGAATGGATTAATATCGTAATGAACAAATGAGTCATTTTCTGACACACTAAATTAAAACAAGGACCGGATTTATGAGCTGTGCAGTGGCATTCAGGGTGACATGCTCCTTTAAAAACAATTTCTGTTTCTTTTTAATGGGAAATTACAAAACTGACATAAGCTAGCAAGAGCTGAGAATTTAATATCTATTTATTTGATATGCTATGTCTTAAAAGGACCTAATGGAATTGCAACTAACTTCCTTATGTTGCTTTGAAAGTATTAAGAGGGAAATATTTTACTGGAAAGAACAAGGGAGTTGAATGAAGACAAATAAACATGTATTTATTCCCTTTTTACTCTGATTTCAGAGCAGGCAATAAATTCCATTTACATACTTTGAGCTGAGGAAACCAAAAGTTACCAATAAATATGGTTTCGGACAAATTTTGTTTTCCACTATTTAATCCATTAATTATCACCATAATATTCAAAGATGTTTGAATAACTTTGGAGTTTGGATTTCAAACCAGTTTTTGAAATTATTCAGGTGTTCAATCACTTCCACATAATCAGTTGATTAATCACTTCTGCTATGGGGTTTCATATGAAATTCCTTAATTATGTGGCTTATGTGAGTAATGAGCATGACACATATGAAAATTTCACAAACCCGACTTCAAAAAACACTTTTGTTAGTGAACATTTAAGCATAGCAACATCAATTTTGACATATACCAATACTGTATTTAAGTCAGTAAAATTTCACACTTGCGTATTTATGGAGCATGTTCAACAAGAAACTTTTCGTTATTGATATAATTAAGAATTTGTGGACAAATGCACCTGCTATTAAATGACACCCTTGCATGTTTCTCATTTATAAGGACTCTGCAGAAATGACAGAAAATTAAATGTTGTCATAAGTCTGTTTTCTCTTGAAGAGAAAATAATGGAAAGGCAAGCAGTGCACATCTGTAAGAAAAGAGAATCAGGTGAGTCACTTTTTTCTGTTTTATATATGAAGTTTCTTTGATTCGTAACACTTTTTATACAGAAATCTATGCAACTATGTCCCAGGTCGGTTTCCCAAGTTTATCATCTTCAAAGCACTCAATTCATTTCAGAATAGGACCCATGTATAAATATACTTGCACAGGATGCCTTGGATCATTTATGTGATGATCAGAGACATTCTATGGAAAAGGGTTTAAAACATGAAATCTTTTATCCTAAGGTTAGAAGGAGTGATCAGGCTATTTTTACCTAAAATTGAAAGGGAGGGGGAGAATGGAACAATCTATTTATCTATCACCAAAATGATTGCAAAGTTGAAAAGCTAATAAATGTTAGAATTTAAGTCACTGTAAAGTGCTGGAATTCTGCTATCCTGTATTTTCATCTTTCTGCATATGCTTACTTTTAGACACACTTTTGTCTAATCCTTTTTTACAGAGGTTTTGGCTATTCTATAATAACTATAATTTCCCTTTGCAAAGTCAAGATGAATGTCTCCAGAAAAGGACTTTTTGACCACTCACTCTGAAGAAAAGGTGTTTGTTAGAGGTGAAACATCCATGTTTCTCAGGATAGCACACACAAGTACAAAAATATCTGTGGGGCCCAATGCAGCCATTTCCACTCCCTTTTCTTTGGGTCTGTCTGTAACTTGAGCCCCCCCGTGATGTCAAGAATGTGCTACTATTAATGAGTTCTTTTACAATGCTAATGTTTTTCTTCTTACACAATCTGGTATGTTCAGATGGTGTATAACCCAGAAAGTCAAAAAAACCCCTCCGTGGATAAGTGATGCAATTTGTTTTGCCGTTTTTACAGCCAATGATGACAATGCCATGTGTTGTCATGCCATGAAGGCAAATGTCCAACTGTCCTAGAAAACGTATTTTCCTCACCCATCCCCACTCTTAATATTGGGTGCTGTGGTCTTCTGTAGTATTACAATAATGTTTGGAAGAATGGCTTGAAGCTTGGTCCTCATGTGGAGTTATAAAAAGCAAACCTTCCTTTCCAGTCTCAATAGCTGGAGAGTAGAGGTATTTGGAAAAACAGTTCTGCTTCTGTTCAAAAACAAAAGAGAAGAAAAAAAATAATCCCAATAGAAACATTAAAATCCCATGAAAATAGCATTTTGCTGAAAATAAGAAAATGTAATCCTCATCAAGAAATGGGTTTGTGATTCTCAGACTAAAAACGCCTTTTAGAATTAATGATAAAATTTCAATTGCAACTGAATCTCTCTGTCAGAAAATTGAGTGGCTTCCTCTAAAGCCCAGGGCAGGTCACCACCTGAACAAGAAACAAAGACTAAGTTATCTGAGACCAGACTTACATTCAAGACTGTGCAACCCTCACTCGCTCTGGTGTTCCCCTGACTGAAACCTAACCAGACAATGTCAGTGGTACAATTTATTAATAAAAATTTCACTTCAGCTTCTTGCAGATCCCTAATAAAAAATACGTGAACACTGGAATCCCATTCTAGTTTGAGTCCTGGATCAATCCATACATTCATTATGCAACTTCCATGTTGCACGTGACAAAATGATGGAGAAATTTAAAATTGTCTAATTGTTTCTTGTCGATTTTGTGGCACTGAGGAGGTAAATGACATAGATGAGCTTCCTATTATGATAAGACTAGATGAGTTTGACAAAAAAGTAACTCCTAACCACTTGTTCCACCTAGTGAAATGGCTCTGTGATCTAAGAGCGTTTTTCCCCTGCTGAACACAGCCACATATAACTCTAAATACATCTGATGTGGCTCTGACATTTCATTTCATCACATTGCTGTGTTGTGCCATGTAATACACTGCAACAGAAGGATGTACTGGAATGACAAGCTGCCAGTTCTAATAAAAGTGTGTAGAAATAGATGTGCTTTCAGCTGAGGAGGCAAACTCTTAGTTCATCCAGAGGTGTGCAAGCAGAAGACAGTGCTGCAAATAAATTGCAGACAGGCCTGCTTCGTCCTCCCTCGTCTGAGCTGGTTTTCTACCACTTCACGCCAAGTCAGTCCTTTTGCTCGTGGTTGCCACAACACCATGTGATCAGATTGCTGTTGGTTTCAATGTGTCCCCAGGTAAGGACAGGTTCTCTCTCCTGTTGGTTGTAACAAGCTGAAAACTTGCCCTCATTGAAAATGGGCCTGCTTTTATCTTAAGTTGTATTAGTTCAGCAAAGACACTCAGGAAAGGCTGGCAGAAAAGGAATGCAGCAGGGAGCAAATACACTACATGAAGTAAAAAGAAGAATACAAGGCATGGGAAATAGTAAAGCAGTACAGATATTGAAGTTTCAGAGAATAATAAGTTTAGATGGCAGAGCAAATGTTAACTGGACTGAGATGGTCAAAATTTGACTGTGTAAAGAAAATTTGCTGGTTCTTTACCTTTTCATGTAGTCCCAAAAGATATATATATATATTAACGAAGACAAGGAGAGTCCAAGCTTCTTTTAAATCAAGCAGAAAGCCTATAGCATCCATAGTTTCTGTGAGAGCTTGCAATACATTTTAGAGGATTTAATTAGAAATAACCTAGTATCCCCCACTGCTAAAGACATTGGTGGTAAACTGAGTCATATTATGTTAAAAGTTTTGAGATATGACTACCCTTTTCAGAATCCCTTTTCAATAGATATTTGTTTTTTAATGAAACTCAGCTGTGTGAATGATGCATAATACGGCATTTTTAATATTCTCTCCTTTGGTAAATGGCCTGTGGTTGTGCCGAATGTTGTTCTTGCTCAAAATTTAAAAAGATCAGTGAACTTTTCCCAAGTGATGGTTTGGGAACAGCTGAACTCAAGTACTCAGATCTTAACCTTCTTTGCCTGCATAATCATCACCTGGGTTCTTTCCAAACGCAAGTCAGATTTAGAGCTGAACACTTGGCATTCTGCAAATAGCCCCAGACAACTTTTTTGATTTGAGAATGGTAACAGCTCATGGAAAGTTTACAAAAGATTACTGAATACACCACCTAAGGAGCTGTCCAACAGCTATCCTATTCCTTTATTGAGTGTCTAATCACAGAAATTTCTCCACATGAAAAATGTTGCTGACCAGTCAACCAGGCAAATAAATTTTTGAGGGTGTCCTTCCAAAAATTAATTATCTCTGCATCAACTGATTTCTTAGGCACAGGAATTTTGAAAAATTCAAGCTTTTAAATTTATCTCTCAGGCAACGTCTATTGAAATAATACTAAGAATACCCTTGTTTTCCTAATGAAACATTTGTACTCTGTAACCATAATACATATGGAGGCTGAACAGCTTGGGACTTCCTAGGGGCTGCTGGAAAATCCAGAAATTCTGAAACACAAAAGGTTGAAATTGCACTGAATTAGCTGCATTTTGGTGACTACAGTTCACTGCAAACTGGAGATGGAGAACTGTCCCCTTTAGGCCTTTCCAGAAGATATCAATTATCTTCTATTCAGTTTTTTTTCCTTTGTATGATTAAGTTATGATGTCCTGTACACAATATTTTGCAGGACCTAGCAGGAGGAAAGCCAAATAGAAACATTTATTTTTAAGCTTGAGAGACAGGGTTTTCAAAAAAAACTGATTTCTTTTTTTAACGGGATTTCAGTATCTAATTCCCCCAGGTGTTTTTCATTGTCCCACCCAAGTACATCTGGTATTTATGACAAATGAAATCGCAAAACCCACTAATCTTTCAGTTACAAAAGGTGGTGTTCTCGGCACCAGGGATTTTATTTAAAGATTTGCCAGTATTACTGTTCTTGTCTCTTTTTTTCTCCTTTGAGCTTTCTGACCCTTATTATACTCTAGCTGGAGCTCCCCTTTCCTCCAAAGCATAAAAGCAAAATCCTCAAGTGATTATCAAAGCACCTGATATCCACACAAATAAGAAGTTAAAGCCAAGTTATTACACTCATAGGAAAGTGAGCAAGAGTATTTGAGCTAGGAAAAATATATAAAGACACAATAGAAGGTTCTCTGACATGCTGAAGAGCAATATTAATTTCAATTTTCAAACCTCTTTGTTTTAATGATTATATGGTCCTTTGAGGATAGCTCACTTGAAAATCCTATACAGAATTAGCATGCTGTCCCTTGTTTAGCTTGTCAAAATGCTGATGTTTGCATTTTAAAGTATTCCTGATTCGTATATAGAGTACAGCCTGCTTGTTGCTATAGAATTATTGGTACTAAAAATAAACAAGAAATTACAGAGGAGAAAAGACATGTTCAGAGACAGAAATTATTAAAAAAACAGAATTGCCTTTCCAACCCTGTTTAGAATACTTGAAATAAAAACTTGTGTCCGCTTGACCTTCCCTTCTCCTGCAGCTTAGAAGATAGTGAGGTACAATTAACCAGAGCCTCCAACAGAAAGTTGGGATTTATTGTACAAACTCAGTGCTGAAGTAAAGAGTTCTAGCAAACAGAACCTCTGAAAATTTTTGTCAGAGAAGTGTATTTTGCAGCTGTCTTCCACTGCTTCAGAGATGGAGAGTATTCATGTGGCCTTATGTCAAGGAATTACCTCAGCTGTCTAGAGTAGCTGGGCAGCTGTCTTAGGCTACCTCTCTGGTAAATGAAGAGAGATGTGTTTCCTGGAATGCAATTCCAATTGACCCAAAACAAACAATTGCCTCAGTCCTACCACTTCCTGAGGTGACTCTGTCTCTGCAGGAACTGGAGAGGCTTTCTGAGGGAAAGCAGTCAGATGAACCTGGGCATTGTCATAATCCTCCAGTACATAATGGAGGTAGAATAAGTTCTGATGTTTTCACCTTGTAACAGCCTGATATTGCAAGCTTAATGCTGTTTAAGAAAAAAATTTTTGTGCTATTTGTTCAGTCATTTGATGCAATGCTAAATAAAAAGGGCAGTAACTATGTAAGACTTTTTGCATTCTAAATAGACATTACAACCAGAAAGTGCACATATTAAATTAAGATTATAGTAATCTTCAGCTTTCAGGAGGAAGTGAAATCCTGCCCAGGGAATCCTTAATGGATGCCATTACAAAAGGCATAATGTGAGCATCAGTTTAACTTCAAATTTCCTGCTGAATGTTTGCTAGAACTCTGTCAACATATCTTTCATGTTTCCTTGCCTATTTGTTCTGCTCCTTCTTTTACATAATATCTCAGGAACTTGAAAATGAAATATGTTTTATTATTGAAATCGATTTCCCCTCAGCTTTTTTTAAACACACATTTTCTTGCTGTTGCAGTATTTCTTCAAGAGTGCCAAGCATCTGGCTACAATTTGGCTAGGGATTTTCAGGGGGCAAGGGAAGTTGTGAAAAACATGTTTGAATAAATATAATGAAATACAGCATAAGTATTTCAATGTCTAGGTCAGCTTTAAGACATAAAATAAGAAGGTACTACTCTGACAAGGTTACAGAGTGGAACCCTAATCCTGTGACAGGTTTTATCAAAGACGAACTTAGCTCTACAGCTAAGATGGTTTTGAGAAAATGTAACAAAGTAAATATCTGCACACAAAATCCATCTTTCTTGTCAGCTCCCTTCAGGTATTGAAAGGCTGCAATTAGGTCAGCCCAAAGCCTTCTCTTTTCCAGTCTGAACACCCCCAATTCTCTCAGCCTTTCCTCATACGAGGGGTGCTCCAGCCCTCTGATCAGCTTGGTGTCCTCCTCTGGACACACTCCAACAGGTCCGTGTCCTTCCTGTGCTGGGACCCCAGAGCTGATGCAGCACTGCAGGTGGGGTCTCACCAGAGCAGAGCAGAGGGGCAGAATCCCCTCCCTCCCCTGCTGCCCACGCTGCTTTGGATGCAGCCCAGGTTGTGTTCAGCTCTCTGGGCTGTGGGTGCTCATTCCTGGGTCATGTCCAGCCTCTGATTTCTGATGCTTAGTCTGACATACTGAATCTGTGCCTTGCTGCTGAGAGAAAATGAGGGGATGCATCACCTGACTGAGTTCATGCAACATTGTCATTTATAAATGCTTCACAGTTCACTGGAGATGAAAGGATGTTGGGGTAGTGACAGATGCCCCGGAAGTTGATATTTAGCAATTACCAGTCATTTGAATGTGCTTGTTCCTGGGCCTTATAGCCTGATTTTTGCCTTTTTACTCCAGACAGACAGAACATATCTCTGACTGAGAACTCCCCAGATATTTCCTTTATTTGTCTGGAAAAAAGATACCACCGCATCTGAGCAGCTGCTATGAGACAAGATACTGCATTTAACTAATGAGATGGGGCACTTTGAGAGTTTATCCTGGTATTCCAGTTAAAGATGCCTGTATATTTTGTTGGGAAAAACCCTCCTAAATTACTAGTCCCATACAAAAATCCTTTCCCATTAGAGAGAATATTTTGCAAGGCCTTCCTCTATATGGTAGTGGCCAGAGTAGGGGCGAGCTGAAGGAGTTGTTCTGGTTGTCAGGTGTTTTTTGTATTACATCTGGAATGAGTTGTCTTCGCTGTGACCCCTGGGCAATATCCAGATGATGAGTAGAAAGCCTGACATTAGCATCAACGAGCTAGGGAAGGAAAGGGAACTCCTCCAACAATCACCAAGGGACTGCAGATTTGCAAGATATATAGGAGATTCATCCAACAGCTCATACAACATCTGGGGCAGTATTAGAGCACAAATTAAGATCTCCTCACTCCCAGCCAACAGGTCTGGGCTTGTTGCGTGGTGCTGTGCATCTTCCCACCATTAAAAGGCTCCCCCTTGGTTTGCTTCTCTCCGTCATGGCACGCTGTGTAATTCCTTTACTACAAAGGATTTGCAGAGTAATGATAATTTACCAGTCTTGCTCGGGCAAAAAGATTGTTTTGAGATACAAGCTTCTAAGCACTTCATAAATACACATTCCTCAAAGCCATTTCCTTCCATATACCTCTTTCCCAGGACAGCAAAGCAGGGAGTTGTTTGCTAACAGGGTTGAGAATATAGAAAATGTATCCTGTGAGTTGTAACCATTGTGTGTGCTGCTGTGATGTAATTAAATATCCCAGGTCCCCAGGGCTTTGGTACTCAAGTGTGTGAATAAAACATAACTCTTAGCAAAGTAATGCCTTTCTGAAATGGAGAGAGTATAAAGATAAATTGTGGTCCCAGGCCAATTACTTCATTCATATTATTTCACTCAATTGTGAAGCCCATTGCGTATTCCATATTAATTGAATATTTGCATCCTTAATTAGAGTCACTATTAGGGAGATTAAATGGCTCTGTTTTTCACAAAGGACAATAGCATTGTAAACCTGCCTTTGAAGCCACCTCTTATTCTTGACCTTGGGGAAGAAGACAAACACATATACCATTCACATACCACAGCTGACCCACAGCCCGTGCAGGAGACAGGATGCTCTCGTAAATATACTGGGGCCATGAAGGGAAGGGGGAAGCTCAGAAATGCAGGGACAAGCTCAGTGAGCAGTGGATTTTTTTCTGCTTCATTTTCTTTCTTGTTGGGTGGCCAAATAAAAAAAAAAAGCAAAGAAGCAAACTGTACTTCACAGTTTAAATTTCTGTGTTGGTGGATAGTCTCTTGCAAGTGAGAGAACCTCTTTCTTTCCTGACCTAGTCATGCATCTTAAGAGGTTTTGGCACTTTGGATGTGTCTCAAGCAAAAAAGTTATTTCTCCCTACCACACCACCTTAAAGTCCAGAATTTGGGTATCACATGATTTCTTGCAAAAGGTATTTATTTTTATTTGTTTGGGTTGTTTTGGTTTTTGTTTTTTGGGTTTTTTAAATATCAAGCATAATTTTAATTTTTTTGGGAAAATAAAGTTTTTAAAGCTTAGTCTAAATGCACCCTCAAGACAAAAACTCTGAAAGAAATTATGAAGAAAAGCCTTTTTTTTTAAATGTGAAGACAAATAGGTTATTTGCTAACATTTTATTTTGNCTTAGTCTAAATGCACCCTCAAGACAAAAACTCTGAAAGAAATTATGAAGAAAAGCCTTTTTTCTTTAAATGTGAAGACAAATAGGTTATTTGCTAACATTTTATTTTGTAGAGTCTGTGGATGCTGGAAAGTCAAGAGGTGGAGAATACAAGTGATTTTTTTGTTCTGGATGTTCATTAGAGGAGGAATAAATTGATGGGAGTGATATGGAATTGCCCTTTGGGATGTTTATCCATACCTCATTTTGATGGTTTTTTTAACTGCCATTTCATTTACAAAACCGAACCACTGCAATCCACCATGAAGTGGTGATTACTAAAGTCAGTCTAGTTCTGCCATAACTTCACTGTGAACACTGGGACCTAATAGAAACTCCTAGAAAAACTTACCCTGAAATGAGGTTTCCCTGCTGGAAAACATTTTCATCTTATTCTTCATCCATCTTCAACAAATGACATCAGCTCAGGAAGAGTGGGCAAGGGAAAATAGGCCAACACACCGGTACTCACAACCACATGGCATCTTATGGAAATGCTTTACTTTTTCTGGGGCTTAGCTGCAAAACCATGGCAGAAAATGGAACACAGGAGGTTTCTCCTGAGCCCCAGGAAATACTTTTTCACTGAGAGGGTGACTGAGAACTGGAGTAGGTTGACCAGAAAGGCTGTGAAATCTCCATCCTCCATGATATTCAAAAGATGTCCGGACACAGTCCTGGCCAACTGGCCCTTCTTGAGCAGAGATGTTGGACCAGATGTTCCTTCCAGCCTCAATCATTCTGTGATAATATGGTTACAATTTTTGCCTCCCTGTATATTTCACCATTTTCAAGTCCTTCTCTCAAAGCAGCAACAACCCAACAGTATTAGATGAGGACTAAGACAGCAAAATAAGCGAATTTCTGGCTACTTATAATCACAGATGTCACAAGGCCAGTGACACATGCTATATCTTAGGGATGCCAGCCTATTTCAATTTGTACTGCACCCATTTGTACTGTGATTCACACATGGGAGAAGATCTGATGTAATCGTAGCCAGTTCTGGATTTTGGCAGGCTAGTTTCAGTCACACCTGGGACACAGGTTATATCCACCTGCCAAATAAATATATTCTTCAAATACTGTAGAAGAAAAAAGATGCTTAAAACTGCTTTCTTTCCCTTTAAAATTGTAGAAGAGAATGAAAAAAAAATAATTTCTTACCTATGTGAAATCCGAAGGGGGAATCAGATCATCAGAGTGACACATTTCAACAAATATATTTAAATTTCGTTTAAAAATAACTTTGAGCTCTTCTTTCAAAGGCAATTAGGCTTCCTTGTTTTACGAAGTACTAAGTGTAGAAAAAGAAGCATAGCCATTTATTGCGATGGAAACACCTCCTGCCTCCCCACACACACCCCTTCTCCACCTGCTTTAGCTGCAATTAAATGTCAGGGATGGGGACATGTAGTGATTTGCTAGGATAGAGAGAAAAAGAAGAGGTACCCTTCTGGATAAAAAGCTCATCTCTTAAAGTGCCTCTCTTAGACTCTAGGTGATGATTTGTTTCAAAAGCTTCAAAGGTCAGAGTCTAAAATTATCCATATATAAAGCAGAAGTCTTTTGGAGGGAGTTTTGATGTACAGATTCATAAGCATCTGGTTGCAAGGGCAAAACTTGGATAGAAGTTGCATAAAGATAACCACCTCTTGAAAATTAGGGAAGACCTAACTAAATTTTCCTCCTCTCTTCGTCCTAAAGACAAGAAATTGTCTTTCTCCTGATCATACACTTAAAACACATGGACCAGATGTGTTTAACTAACAAAAGTGCTGATAGAGTTTTGTTTTTCAGTTTTAAGTTTTGGGGGGTTTTTTTTGTTACCATAAAGGGGGTATCTTTCTTCCACTTATAAATGCTGAAAAACAGAAGATGAAATCAAAAGGGAGTTTCAGTTTACAGGTTTTTTCTTCCAAATTTTAATGTAAAAAAAACATACATGTGTGTACACGTGTGCCACTAAGGCTTAAAATTATTGTCTTCTGCAAATAGTACTTTTTAATGGATCCTGAAAGAGCTGAATGATTTTTTTAAAAAAAGCTTTGGGTTTTTACAAGTTGTAAGCTGAAGTAAGGCACTATATTGCATTTACAGTTTTAGTTTTAAATATTGAATAACTGTATGAGTACAAGGATTATTAATAGAAAGGATGATTAAGACATACATTGCAAGCTTTAAGGGAAACTGCTACAATGTTTGTAATGTGCTGAGGCCCATTGATTTTCTATAAAACAAATGTAGACAAGGAAAATTAATATAACTTGCAAATAAGAAACAAAAATATTTTTTAAATATCTGAGTAGATCCAGAGATTTCTTCGTAAAATGCCTGATGTCCAGCTGTTCCCACTGTAGTGGGTAGATATGTAGATGTGGAAATCACTTTTTTTTCTTTTCATATCTGTGGATAAACTTACACCCAGAAAAGCAAGTGAAGGTAACAGCCTTTCTCCGGTTCACTTATGTACAATACCATTCCTTGATATCCCTGATTCTTTTGCCTCTGGACCAGGATTTGCCATAGCCCAATGCACTCCATCTCTTTGTATGTCTACCACCGTGCCTGTGTCACACGAGTCACCCCAGAGGATGGCTGTGCTTCTGAGCTTGCAACCTCTCATGAATAAGGTGTGGTTTCCACACTCTTCGTACATGTCCCATGGTCACCTGACTCAATTCTATCTTTAGGACAAGAAATTCAGCCCTTTGCAATCTCAGCTTATGTTTAACGAGTTGGTGGAGAGAAAGTGGCCATGTTTTCCCATAACTCCTCTATTGACAGATCATGCATTAGCTAAGTCAGCCACTCACTTACTTCTCTTTCTCCTTTTCTTTTACCTAGAAGAGCTCAGCACTCTTATCTGTGAGCAAGAAAGTATTTCAATTTTCTTATATCCATGTAATGCACCCAAAAAATGTGCACAAAAACACTTGATGTGCCTCTGTTTGGCAGAAACCTGTCTTACAGCTTTGTCTGTCGTACACAAATTGCTATCTGGAAATTAGAATCCAGCTAGCAGGAGGAAATGAAACGTTCTCACTAGAGGAAAAGGCCCCTAAAGGTGGAAAAGCTGATCTGATAGGGGAGTGATAGCATGACAGTAAACAGCAGGATTGGAATAGACAGATATTCCTGACTTGGTCAGAACTGGCTTTCTATGTTGCAAACAGAAATTGAGGTTATAGCACTAATCCTAATGCTAATCCTATTTAACACAACAGTCACTGGATTTGTTTGGACCAGAATTTTATTCTGATTCTCTTCACAGCAGGAAATTGGACCAAGAGGGCTCTTTATGCAAGCTGTCTGACTTTTTCATGACTACACGCATTTGTTGTTATCTTTGTTTTAGAGAGGAACATTTCATCCTAAATAATAGACTGTGGTTATGAATTATGTACTCTATTGTCTAAGCTTCTGCTACTCACTTCCGTGATAACACAGACTCTCATTATTTTCCCTTTCCCTGAATTCCAGAAGGTAAAACACTTCAAAAAATCTCAGATAAATTCCTACTTGTCTGCCCCAAAAAGCAAACTGTCCAGACTGATGAGAATTATTAAAAGTAAAGTCCTTGGTGAATATGAATGAGAATTGCATTATTCATTATATTTGAATGGCATTATTTAATAATTATACAACAAATTAGAAATTTGTTCAATGTAAATTTGCCCAGAGCAATGTTTCACAAATTTCTGGCAAATATGGTTACTGTTAAATTTCTGTTACTATGACAATGTAAAACAGCTTTCTGCTCCCATGGTTTTTTGCTAGTTTTCTGGTGTTTTCAACTTGATTAAAAAATAAAAGGCACATTCCATTGTAGTGAAAACACTGTGAAGGACCAGTGACATGGCTACAGAAAGCATGACACAGCCCAACGTCTTGAATATAGGCAGCTGTTGCTTGAATTTTTTATTCCAGCTGACCATGAGCCTTTCTTGCTTTCTCCTTTCCTCCCTTTTTTTAAATAATTCTCTTTCTCATTTAAGCTTTATATTCTTATTTGACGTATGAGCAAATCTTCATGACAGTTCTGAACAGAATAACAATTTTTCAGACAGCAATTTCTGAATTCTCAACTTCAGATGCTGTAAAGGAGGTTGCTCTTTCTCAATACTTATTTTCTATAGCTCTAAAAACAAGACACCTTTGAATATACCAGGATACTTGTATTTTTTGTTGCTCTTGTATAACTCTTTGGTCTTCAGGTTTGCCACCCTCCATAGCACACCGTTCTCAAATGGAAATTACACACAAACATGTATTTTCATTCAAGATGAAGACAGAGAATGTTACATGTCATCTGTGTTACAGGATTGTGCATATGCTCAGATTTTTTGTGATTTTTGTTGGTGACGTCTTTTAAAAACTCGGATGCTTGGTTTTCTGAGTATTGTTCCCAGCTAGAGAAGCAAGCTGGTGTTCTCCCTGCTGTGGAAGTTTTTCAAGTCTGTCAAGTTGTGTGTCAGATTTTGGCATAGGTGGTATCTTATTGATGGATCCAAGAGAAGCTTTCCCATGTGCATTTCTCTTCATAGTTTGTATGAGACCAGAGGAACAATTGTTTAACAAAAGGTAGAGGAAGATAAATGTTTTTAAAATAATAATAATAATATACCTGAGTATGTAAACATTTGTTGGAATTTTTCCTATTTCATTAGCAGCTGAAGGAACTATGATTGCATTGCTGTGTGACAGCCACTCTGTAACCACCTGCTGGGCAGAGCCTGTCACTTCACAGAAACAATCAAAGTGTTTAAAACTTTCTAATTCCTAAAACTGATGTGCTTATAGAAGATGGACAACTAATTGTGAGACACAAAATGAACAGTTTTGCACTGGTAAATTCACTATTAAATACCCATCAGCTTTTAGCTTTAGAATGATGAAGCACTTGGTGAAATCTCCTGATGTTACAACATGTTTTTTGCCTATCCATTAAAACCATGTGGTGGCCACGCCTTCAGCTATGTTTCCCAGTTTTGAAATGCCTTTTCCTTGGTAGCAGAACTAAAGCTTTTCATTTAATATTCTGTTAACTGAAAAGTCTCTCAAATAATGTACTTAGTGTTGAAAAGTCAATATATTTAATTTCATTTTTTAGGCTTTTCTTTATATTGTTTTATAAATATGAAGTATAGAAAATACTGAAATTAGTTATTTCAAAATAGAAGAGTAGAAAGTTTTGTTCCATAAAGATCAAAATAAAATGTTATCTATCTAAACAGTTTTTTTCAATCTTCATTTCTGGAAACAATTTAAGAAAACACTTTACTTTTGATGAACTGTCTTTTGGGGGTTTTTTTTAATAAAGTGTATTGCAGGAAGAAAAATCTGACTAAATGTATGTGGGAAGAAATACAATTTTCACTGTTATCAACATAAGGACTGCCACAAATGCTTAAAGGTTAGAAGAATTAATACTAAAGTCAAAGAAGGGAAGTGTGTGGAAGGATCATTAAATATCTCAGCAATCACATATATGGAGAGAGGTGCAGGCATGAGCGAGGAGAGAGAGGCTTTCCTACAATGACCATCTGTAGGAGCATTATAAATTTTAACTTTTGTTTGAGGGAAACAAAACCCAAGAGACACATACAAAACAATAATAAACCCTCCCACGGGCTTTTCTCTTTATAGTAATAATTTTGATAACACAGTCCAAATACAAGCTGGCTAATGGTTGCAGAAACTTAAATTTAACAGCTCAGAAGTGAGCCAGACTTTGCAGCCTGGTGTGTTTACAGACTGCCCAGAACTAAGCATTTCTCTCAACATCACCAGAAGTTTTGTACCCTGTGTGGTAGAAACAGCCTACTGTTGTTGCACATAATCGCAATTTGTTGCTGATGCGGCAGCTGAAGGCTGAAAACCTCCGGTGCAACAGGACAAGAGCTCCTCGATCCATTCTAGTTGAAAACAACTGGGCTAGCCAAGACTACTCCTTTAGAGTGCAACGCTGCTTCACGCCAAAACACTTTCAGGAGCCACAGCTACACCAGATCTTGATAAACTTCATAGACTGTGTTCTTGCAAAAAGGAGCACTGATCTTTTTCAGTTTGCTGTCACTGAGTAAGGATGTGTGAATAAGGTCTTGTGCGGGAAAACAGTGGTTCCCTCACTATTCCTTTCACACACAAGGCATCAAAAGTGTTGATTCACTAGCTGGGCTGCTCAGTAACCAAAGACTAGGGATCTATGGAGATATTAGCATAGAAAGCCAACAGCCAGCCTCCTGGGTTTCTGGTATCTATGGAAGTAAGAAGGTTGTGAAGTAATTTTGCATCATTCCCAAACTTCATTAACTTCACTAGATTCTCCCAGATTTTTCTTCCAGGTTGTTAATAAAACTTCAGTAGGTTTGGTGTATAACACTTTTCCTCTGTTTTCAAATCCAACAATTAATTTTTATTTTCTTTATAAATACTGTTAAGGAACCTATATGTCTTTTTGCAATGTGCTCACGACATGAGAAGCCTTTGCTCATCAGTCTATAAATATTTACTGCGCTCATTTGTTTACAGATGTATACTTTGTCTGGTTTTCCAGGGAATGTTTTTGGGTTAGAAATTCCCATTCTGCCCTTTCCTACAACCTCATAGAAGAACTTCTGCTGATGCTCTTCATGTCTTAGATTTCCAGATTGTACACCAGGCCTGGACTTAGGTAAGACACCTGAGATATTAAGACTCCCTGATATATCTGCAGTGCTAAAGAAGTCACCACATCACAGCACCAATCTGGCAGCCTGCCTTTGTCATCTCCACAGGGAAATGGGAAATGGGAAATGGGATGAGCTCTTGGCTGCTCTTATTCTCAGTGGCTTGGCAGATATCTGCCCTTGGCTGGAGACAGGCAGTAAGAGCATGCTGAAAACCAGCCTTGCTCATGTCTCCAATGTGGCCAGTGCTGAGGTCCAGTTGCCAAAAGACGTCTGGCTGCTTTCTGCTCCTCTCTCCTGCCCCTTTATAGTGTGGCTGGCTTGGAATAAGCAATTTCAAGCGATTTGCTTGAAACAGTGCCTAGTGAGTACTGTGTGCTGCTGATATGCTGGTTGCCAGCTTTTTGCCTGAGGCATCCATGGAAATATTTGGGCTGGTACAAGAACCTGAAACAATGTGTTTAAAAAAAAAAAACAAAACAAAAAAAAAACCAAAAAGCAAAAAACTCCAGAAAGCCTCCATAATACCAAAAAACCCAAACCTGGACACCCATTATATCTACTGACCAATTAGAGTTAAATTGAGCCTTCTCGTACTGGCATGATTAATGGGATGAAATTTAACAAGTCCAAGCGCCGGGTTCTGCGCCCAGGGCAAAGCGAGGCCAGGCACCAGCAAAAATGAGGAGAGGACTGGCTGGAGAGCAGCTCTGCAGAAAGGGATTTGGGAGTGGTGGTTGGCAGCAGCTCAGTGTGAGCCAGAAGTGTGTACACTAGTAGACGAAAGGGCAAAGCCCATCCTGCGGTGCTCCAAACACAGCACAAGCAGCCCGTCCAAAGAGTGACTATTCCACTACACTCAGTGTTGAGACAGCCTCACCCTGCGTGCATTTCTGGGCCCCACAGTCTAAGAAGGATGTGAAGGTCCCTGAATGCATCCAGAGGACAGCAAAGCTGGTGAGAGAGCTGGAAGGCAGAGCAATAAAGAGAGAAATATCAACTGTTTCACCAGTCTTTCTCTTTGCCTTCTGCCTTTATACACACTTCTGTATGTACAGACACATATTTTTAATGAATTGTAGCAAAATAATATTAAAAAATGGTGTATGGACTATTTATAATAGTAAAACCAAGACACAAAAAGTTGGTTTGAAGGAATTCTCTGAAGAATGGCTTCCTGGGTTCCATTTCCTGTCTACAAGCCAACACACCTTGGATTAAGAGTCGTGCCCAGGTAGAGCATCTCACTTCTGCCTTTACTGTTGGCCCAAGATAAAACATTTGTGACAATATAAGTACCCTTATCACACACAGGTCAGAACCCACAAATCTTCCTATTGGAGTGATCCTTAGATAGGCAGCTTCATTAGTACTTTTAGATTCATTCTTTAAATTAGTATTCATTAGGTCTCTTCCCTAAAGTATAAATCTTTAATTTAGTTGTGGATGTCTTCATGTTGCTACAGGTCTTGATTACGAAGGGAAAGTGTGTTCATTTAAACAACTTTTCTTTGTAAAGAAGCAGGACTGAGGAAGGAATACACTGACTGAAATGGGGAAGACAAACACAGATGAATGTCAACTATTTTTTTTCTGCTGACAGGAATTATTTTATTGACAGCTTTAACTACATATGTTAAATCCACATCTTCTGAGGATGCCTGCAGTCCCAGAGGAAATGATCATAATTGTATTCAGACACCGTTGCTTGAATCAGCACTGGGAATATTATTCCTTGTGGAAATTTAGCAAATTATGAAAATTCACGCTGAAGTTTCCATCATTGTTCAGACAACCAATAGGCAGACAAGAACGATAAGAAATTGTGAATGAAACCAGAGGACCTGTCAATGGAAAGAGCTCTGGATCTTTCACTGCTTGGAGGCTCCCCAGCTGCAAAATACTTGAAGCAGACTCAAATCTTGGCCGGACATCTTAAAAGATGGAAAGTATTAACAGGAAGGAGGGAAGCACAGTTTTAAAGTTTTAGAGATATAGATATAGATGCATATGTACAAAGAGTATCAAAATCAATGACAAGATACTAAATAACCTAAGTTTAGTTTTATATATTTTAAAAATAATAAGGAAAAAGATCACAGGATTACAGAATAGGCAAGGTTGGAAGGGACTGCTGGATGTCATCTGGTCAAACTTCCTGCTCCAGTAGGGTACTCTACAGCAGGTTACTAGGGATTGTGTCAAGACAGCTTTTGAATATTTCCATAGAAGGAGACTCTATAAACTCTCAGGTCGTTCCAGTGCTTGGCCACCCACACAGTAAAGATCTTCCTCATGTCCAGGTGGAACTTTCTGTGCATCAGTTTCTGACCTTATTGCTCAGGACCACTGAGAAGGGCCTGGCTCCATCCTCTTGGCACCCTCCCTTCCTACATTTATGTACATCCTCACAGGCTAAGCAGGCCCAGCTCCCTCAGCCTTTCCTCGTAAGAGAGATGCTTCAGTCCCTTAATCATTCTTGCAGCTCTCCAGTACTCACTCCAGCAGCTCCATGTCTTGTTTGTCCTGAGGAGCCTAGAACTGGACACGGCACTCCAGCTTTGTGCCATCAGTGAACTCGCTGAGGAGGCATCTGCCCCTTCCTCATTTGTATTTGATGAATAAGTTAACACTGAGCCCAGTATTGAGCTGTGGGGGATGCCACTACTGACAGGCCTCCAACTAGGTATTTTTAAAGTAAAAATGTAATTTAAAAGTTGATCTTAAAAGATAATTTGGTAAGGAAAGTTATTGGTGTGACAAAAAATGCACTACAGACACACCCGCTGTGGAAGTTCCAGCCCATCTACTGCAACTTGCAATTTGAAAGAACAAGAAGCAAAAGAAATATGAGAAGACAGAACAAGCTGGAAATGGATGACTTTGTGGCAAACCCCTAAGGGCAGCTCTAATTCAGAGCTCTAATCCTCTTTAAGTTACATCCAAATCTGAGGTCCAGAGGAATGTGTTGGAACACCTACCCTGCCTTTTCTGAACTTAACCCATATTCTCCCCACAAATTCAATGCTTATGAAAGGTCACAAAAAGGAAGTAGAAGAAATGAAAGGCAAAAAAATCTCTGCTCAGATCACTTAGTGTCCAGATGCTCCTAGGGAGCATCATATCCAAAACTATGAGAAGCAAAACAGCTGCACTTGTAAGCCTGACACAGACGAAAGCTCCCGACTCCATCTAGAGGTACATAGCTTGTATTTAAGGAATGCAGGCTGCAATCAGCATCCATTTCTGCCAAATACAGCCAGTAACCTGCAAATCTAATTATATATCGAGGAGTGAATGAATGGGAGAATGACACTCGGTGCCAGGGCACTGAAATTGCACATAGCATTCAGTGTAGAGTAAAACAAGAAAAAAACAATCCTGATGTAAGTGTATAAAGGCAGCTTCTGAGCTGACTGTTACCACTTAGGAAGGAGTCATAAGGTAAAAACAGTTAATTGCATGAAAATATAAGTTCAGTGTTCAGCAATAGTCAGGAAGCAAAGAGGAAGTGCAGAATTGTTAGGAAGGGAGGAAAGAGCAGATTATAGCATTAGATGTGTGCAGCATCTGAATCTACAGTTCTGTAAAGAGTTCTAATCTTTCTGAAAAGACATGAGCAACGCAAAAAAGGGGTCAAGATGGTGACAAGTGAGCAAAGGCTTTAGCAGCAGGAACAGCTTAGGAATGAGATTCATCAGCCTGGAAAAGGAGTGCAGCAACCCACACATTCAATTTCTTTTGAGGTCTTTCAATTCTTCTGTGCCATCACTGAGATTAAATATGAGAAAGAAGAAAGGATACAGTTGTTTCAGCCTTAGTAATTTTGAGAACAACAGCTTGGATCTTAGGGGTAGGATGTGGAAATTTTGCATTCTAAGGCTCTTTGAAGATATAGCACTCTTTGAGGCTTAAACTCTATATTCTGGATCAGATCACAAGTAGTATGAGTGTAATGACATTTTTTTTAATTGAAAAACTGAAGAGTTATAGCATGCAAATTAATTTTAAAAGTTTTCTTATTAAAAACCTAACTTGTGTTTAAGCATGATGCCTGCTTACTCTGCTATATCAATACCTAAAAAATAATGCTTACAGTTAACTAGTTACATTTCTTTTTTAAAATGCACACAATGCATTCAGAACCCTTAAGTTTCAAATTCTTGTAAATGTTTTGATAGGTTATTTGGGGCTTTTTAAAATATGATTCTCCCATTTTTTACTTTTAAAGAGCATCTGTAGCAAAATCCAAACAGCTGCCTGGTAAACACAGATATTCTCTCAAAACAGGCATGAAGATTGGACATGCACATGACAGCCAAGCCCATGAAGTCCTTTCCTTCCCCCAGAGGCTGGGGGTGTGGCATGCTCAAGTGTATTGCTTTGATTGGGCTTGAGGTTTCTCAGAGCACATTTTGCTGTGCTTACATGAAAAACTATCGGGCTTGGGGGAAGAGAAAGGAGAGGAAGTTCCTCTACAAAAGGCAGCAGCACTAAAAGCTTTGTTAAGAAGCAGACCAGAATCTCTAGGTTACAAAATCTTTGTCCAGATTACATACTGATACCAAACACCAGGCTTGCCTCTGATATTTTCTCTTTTTTTCCATAAGAATTCTTTTAAAAATACTAATTACAGTTGCTTTTTTCAAAAAATTTTATCAAAATTTAAACATATATAAATTGCAAAATTACAACTATATAGTAGCAAGTAAAGAAAAGATCTGCCAGCACTTCTTACCAGGCACAATATGTATGAAAGATATTCACCAATTAAGCTACTGTGAACTGACTCTATGTATTACATAGTCATTCTCATTTATTTGAAACAATAGTTGCATTTAACGTCCAAGTCTTTGAAAAAAAAAAGCTAAGTGATCATTTGGCACAAGCTTTTTGGAATTTTATTTGTGTTCTGTTTCTTCATGCCTTCTGATAGAATACAAAATAGAGGCATTAGTGCAAATACACAAACAATATTTAGTTGTGTGAAACCTTTCTCTCTTCCCAGACAACAGTGCACATTTTATTCAAAGGTCTCAGTGTCTGGAATACAATGTCTATAAGGGAAACTTGTCTGGTTTTCTTGTTTTTTCCCCTCTTCAATTCCTGACACTGACATCATGGAAGGTGTCACCACTAGTGAATATTCACAATCATAAGCATCATTACTTAGCTAGAGAAGACACTGGATCTTAAAATGTTCTGAAGTTTTCAAATAAACTACATAAAGTATGGCATTTCCAGGCTTAAAGAGCCTGGAATATTCCATCAGATACTGTCTTTATGTAATTTATTTGCCAGCATCAGATTCTTTTAAGAGCCTGTTTACCACAAGGGCAATACACAGTCGGAAGTTCATAAATAGGGAGCTGTAAAGCTGATTTGTAGGAGAGACCTTTCATGCCTCCTATTTAAATCACCATGAATCTTCACACTGACTTGCTCAGGGTTAGGTGATAGAAGTCATTTCGAAGAAGGGTCCCATCTAAAAGGACTGCTCAGCCTCTATGACAGAAGCCCCAAAACATCAGTGCAGTTTTTGCTTCATAATTCTAAAATGTATTGACCAAGATTTTGGATTGTGACTGGACTTAATTGCAGTCTTGGTGGTTATGCCTCAGTTGACATTAACTTTGAGACAAGTACATTTCAAGAAATATATTGTAACTGTGAAACAGCATGCACAGTAACTTCAGAGTGCGTAACTGCAGCCCCAGCCTGTCCTTCACGTATCTTTTCCTTTTTTGTAATGAAGAATAATCATAAGAAGGACATATCCTAATCTCAGAGCAGATATTCAAAGATTAGAAGCCACTGGAAAGTGTATTTAAAGATAATAAAGTTTAAAAAAAAAAAAAAGAAGGAGAAAAAAGAAAAAAAGGAACAAAATGTTAAAAAAATTCAGATTTTAACATACAACCTTAGACCAAACTCTTTATTGGACCCTGCTTATAACCAACTAGCTCCTGCTGTACACAGAAAAGATCTTAAAATTCCTTTTGTACTTGCAGTGTAAATGATCATGCAATCTACTTCCTTGCCTGCTCTGAAGAGCTTACGAACAATGCAGGATATACACTGAATAAATCCAAAAGCCCATGGGCAAATTTTAAAGTAACCTCTAACAGTAGTCAGGCAAATTACAATCTTGGTATCACATTTGCATCTATGCCTCTTTTTGAAACCATACTGAGATCAAGAGACATATTTGAAGGGTGTTTGCAAGCCACATTCACAGCCTCTCATGTGAATGAAACGAAATTAGGCAAAGGATACTGCAGGGAGTTGAGGCATGAAACACTGCAGAGAGTCTGTGTAAAACAGAAGCTAATCTGTACATTAATGTATAAAAAGAAGGCCCACATTTGTAAAGCAGAGGAAGGAGAGGAAGGAACCACAGTATCTATAATGCATGAGTACTGAAATATTTGAGTTAAATAATGAAATCCTGATGTTTTTCATGGATAAGGAGCTTTAAGTATTAGTCAAAGAATTGTCTTTGTCTGATAACAAGACAAGACACAATTAAGCTAGCTCTTCATGATTCACATACTTAATGATATTCTTTAGCTATTTATAAACTTGCAGCAGTTATAATTAGTAATGCTATTAGTGATACCTCATCACAGCATTAGCCATAGTGCTTTTACTCAACAGAAATTATGACATTAACTTTGGTAATAAATCTGTTTTTCTTGTCATCCTGTAAACTTAATAGGGAATGCTTCTCACTGAGAAAAACAGATTGATTAAAAAGGTGTCCTGCACTGTCACAGAGCTGGTAGTCAGGGTCTGTCAAAGTGTTGAGTTAAATATTCAGCTTCCTCAGAGGGCAGAAGCAGAGGATCACCTTGATGGGTTTGAGCATTAAAAAACTCAACAGCCGCAAGGCACAGAGGGAGTGTACGTGCAGGGACTGGGAGGATGGAACAGATGCTGTGCCCCTACACCAATCACTAGCAGTGCCTAAGTAATTCCCAGTAGCTCCAGATCTCTTTAAAACCTCAACCAACCAAGCCAATTTAGCGAAGCTTTCTTTTCCTTGGCTTATCTTCATAACACTTCCCCTAACTTGTTAACAGAGCTGTCTGGGCTTCAACTAAGTACAGAATTATCCATTGACAAGAGATGTCCTTTAATTTCAGAGCTTATCTGAGGAATTCATGCTAAGAAGTAAAAAGGGACAGAGAGGAGCTTGGTCACCTTTACATATGCATCACTCTATAGCCTTTAGCAGACTGTAGTCTATAGCACTGAAAGACCAGAGAAAAATGCAGACCAGGAAACATCAAGCTACTTTAAATGACAGTACATAAATTCACATGTATGTACTCATACGTTCATACACATGTATATAATGTATATTATCATACATTCACAGTCCTTTCAAACACTTTCACCTAAAATCCACTACTTTGCTGAAGGAGGCAATCTTTCCGAAGAATAAAAGATGGAGAGGGATAAATAGAGAAAATTCTCTATATCAGGCTTTTATAAAGCTTATGACAGAAAAAGGCAGGCATCTCACTTTGTGTTGTGGCAACGTGCCATGCCATGTTAACATGCTAACTAAGAGAATAACGGGGAGGGACCTGGTCTGACCTTCTGCAACTAAAAACTTCACATTCTGTGTCTTGCTGAAGTGAACTGAGAAGGCTGGAGGCTATGGCAGAGCCATGTTTTTATTTTTAGTCTCAGGTATCTTCACTTCCATCGGAGCAAATCCAACAAATGCAATGAGACCCTACAACATTGCCAGTCAGCATATTGTGTCAATCAAGGCTAGGCTTGGCATTTGACTCTGTGACTTGTCCCAAAGAAGACTTGAAGATATCAAAGTAACGCTACAATCTGTGATTTATTGTGATTACTTTGTCTTAGTTGCACAGAAATGTGAAAAACTGCAATGAGGACCAACTAGGTATATTTCTTCCCCCACAGCAGTGAATATTTTTAAATGCAGTCTGGACAGAAAACTAAAAGCTGACACAACTGATGCCCAACTTTTATTCCCACAAATTGAGATGGCAGCTCAAACAACTACTTTTGTGACCACCTGTCCATTTCCTTTCTGGAGGAATAAAACCAAATACAACAAAACTTCAAACCACCAAACATTCTACAGTGACATAATCTATTTTGACTCCTGCAGTATTCATTTTCCAGCCAGTGGTGTATACAGTGCTGCCAACAACAAAAGAGATTCTGGAATGAGAGCATGGTCCCTTGCTTTCTGAGCAGTTCACAAAGAACAGAAATAAATATTGGGGGGTTTTTTCCTGTAATGTTTTTAGCTGTTTTTGTAGTAACAACTAGTTAAAAACTTCTTGTCAGTTAAAGGAAGGACATGTATTTGAAGGAGCAACATTTCAAAAATTCTAGAACCTACAGGTTCAAAAATAAATCCAAAACCCTTCAGGCATCAGACTCTCAAAGTTGCACTTGGGCATCTAAAACCACTGAGAGGACTTACAAAATAACCATTCAGATATTTAAACCCTGGAGCATGCTAAGGTATCCTGCTAAACCATTTTACTCATTTATCTCAGTGTAGGATGTTGTTGATTCTATGATGCTACGAATAACAAGAGAAGAAAAGAAGTGTATATAGATTTACCTGAGCCTGTGCATCTGAATATTTGTTTTTTATAAACATATCCAACATTTTATTGCTGTCTCTCCTGACTGTAATTCTAACAGTGACCCCCAAACCTTCTCCACACTGACCCAAAGGTAGGTGATCACAAAATCTCAAAGTGGTTAAGGTTGGAACAGACCTCTGGGGGTCCTCTGGCCCAACCCCCCTGCTCAAGGAGGACCATATAAAGCTACTTGCTCAGGGCTGTGTCCAGATGGCTTTGGACTCCATCCAAGGATGCAGACTCCACATCCATTTGCTCTGGCAATTCTATTTGTTTTTGCACTCCTAGGCATGAGAAGATTTGCTTCCTCATAGCTCCCTAACAGAAAGAGTTAAGTTCTGATATCAAATAATGGCATTCAGATGCTTTCACAAACCAAAGTACTACAGAGTTTTACTTGATGAAAGCAGCAGTTGCCTCTCCGCAGGAAATGCACAAACTGAAATCATTCCACAGGCATTGATATAAAGGTGGGGCCAAGGGGGGAGGACTGGAGAAAAGATAAAAAGGAAAAAAAGAAAAAAATAATTCCCATAACATATCTAATGCCCCAGCTGCTTCAGAGCATTGGCTGAGCAAAACAGAGAACTGCAATGAAAAACTGAAGCAAATATAAAAAGTCCCAGCTGTGGAAATTATTACACAAATGCTCCTCCATATTGTGTAGGTCCTGAGCAAATGTGTACATCAAGTTTATCCCCATCTTGGAAAATAACTTCATTCCTTAAGACAACAGGCACAATAAACATCCAGAGCCATTCTACAGAAAAGTATAATGAGGTGTTTTCAGCAAAGAGTCTTAAAATGTTCTTGTGCAAATGAAGTATACAGTTGCTATTCTCACTGATGAAAGAAATGAGTCAACAGACCTTTTCAGAGAAAGTTGTTTTGCTCACAGATATACGGATACTCCCACTGGAATAAGCACTGGCTTGTAAAATGGGCTTTGAACCCTGTTTTCTTTCCCTTTTTAATGAATAGACCCAGTGGGCAGCCCACAGCACAAACAACTACCTGAGCAGAACAGAATGGAGTATCAAGTTTACTTAGCTTTATTGTTAACTGACTTTCTACTAATGAAGAAGCCCATAAACCGTTTTGTTGCAACCCATCAACAAAGACTATTATCAGGGTCTCATAATGTCAGCTAGATTTATTGTTGTCTACTAGACATTTAACCAAATTAATAGCTCTCTGCACAATTTCGCTGTAGCTATAATTTCGTATATAAGTCACATGCTGCATAAACATTTCTCAAGGAAAAAGGTCAGGTTATGCTCTGAAGGACAGTCTCTGTAACAACTTGCAAAACTCATGAGAAAGCCATAACATTTTTTACCACGCCACGGGCCAGATTCTGGTTTCTGTTTTAATATCACATCTCTTGATTTACACAAGCATAAATGAGACAGATACAGGTTGTTTTTCAAGGTTATTTTGGGAATGTGGAGTTGAGACAGTCCTAAAGCAAATGTCCCTATTTCTTGCACAAATCATCACGTCATCTGTAAGAAAAAAAAATGCACCTTGGTCTGTGAAACTCTGGGGAGGATGTGGCAACCCAGGTTCAGGAGAAGCTCCAATGTCCATGTTGCTTTCAGTGTTTAATACGACACTTTTGCCATGTGACAGTCAAAGAGAAAGACATGAATAATGAATTAAAATCACATTGCGACTCCACCCAAAGCCTGAACTCCAACCTGAGCCCCTGACACCTGACATAATTGATAACTAATGCCACAATTTCTAATAAAAACAATTTTTAATCCTCTAAGGAGCTGTCACAAGAGAAACAACATAGGCAGTAATTATGTGAGGCTCAGGCAAGCAAATACTTCATCTTTTATTAATTCTATGCATTTAACAATTGAGCAAAGGACTTCAGTTTCCATTCCTTCAGTGTATTGTGTGAAGATTTTTACCTTTGAAAAAGGAAGATGCTTTAGATCTTCCTCTTGGAGAAAAGCAAAACAACAAACTACAAAGCAAGGGAACTAAATATTGAACAATGAATTGCTGAACAATTCAGACACAGACTGAATGTTGAAGGGTTGAATCTTGAAGCATTATTTGCTAATTTTGGAGTAAATATTTAACTACCAGAGTAAGATTTGCAAGTTTCTGATAAGGTTGATGATTCTGTGATAGATTGTATTATTTTGCTGTGATCTTTTTCAATGTCCTTCATTTTTCTTCAGAAGTGTAACGTATTTGAGAATTCAAAAAGCTGCTTCAAAGGATTGTTCATTCTTTGTGGAGACACATCTCTTTGAAGTAGGAAAGGAGAGGGAGCAAAAGCCATCTCTAAATTTTTGTTGAATCTCACATGCAAATTCTGGGACAAACTCAGGCATGTGGTCATTGGGGCTACTATGTACATCTAAAAATGCATGGTCCTATTTATCTGCAATGTAAGTGTGTCAGTACACACCGCCTGGGCTGCCAGCATGCCTCCAAAGCCTGCAGTGAAGGAAGTCCTGAATCAGGAAAGTGGAAGCAAGTGAATTGCACCTCACTCATGCTCTGATATGTGACTGTAAAAAAGGAAGAGCTTGCAAATAACTCCAAACGGGCCCAAATAATAAAAGTCAAATAAAATTTTAATTTCTCCTCACTTTCCCCGCAGCCACAAAAAATGTGGTCTAAACTCATTAACACACAAGGCTGTCTTTTAGCTCTTATTTGGAAAACCTTTTTCCTGATATCCAACTAAAACCTCTCCCGACTCAGCTTCATGTCATTTACAGAGTACTTCTCTTTTTTGGTCGTTGACATTCTCACATTTGGAATGTGCTAGACACTGCAGGGCAGCTGGTTCCAAGAAAGAGGTGAATTTAATCATCCCTCACTGAGCTTTACTTTACATGTTGGATTTGATTAGGCATGAATATAGGAAATGCCTCTAGTAGATGGTATCTACAGGGAGTTAATAAAATCATGCATGGCTGTTGTTTTCCAAGTTTCAGAAGCAGACAACTGAAAGTGAAATGGCCCGAGATTCTTTTTGCTCTTGAACCTTTGCTGAGTCCATTTCACAGTGAAGGGAGGGTGTGAGAGGGAATCTGTATTGCATTACATTTTACTAACGGAGTGCTATTATACTGTGCATAAGTATCTGCAAATATAATTTCATGCTCTCTAACAAGACATGACAAAGATCATAATTTCCAGATTCAGAGAAAAGAATGGCATTAGATCAGAGGACTTTTAGCTGACATGAAAGCATAATGGTATGCATAGCTTTATCCCTGTAATACAAACCACTGTGCAAGTATAAAATTTCCAATACTGTTGGGACTGTATCTGTTCCAATACAGTCCTTTTAGCGGTCCTGTTTCGAAAGTCATCCCAGATGAAAGTAGACAAACCTGAGGGCAAAGAAAAGGTTAAAATCCATCTCCAGAAGGTCAGTGGGTTTGCATTTCCATGGACAGCATAAGCAGTGAGAACCCCTGTTTCTGCCTCAGTGCCTTTTGCAGTTATTTTTACATGTCAGCAATGTTATCTCTTATAAAACAAATTCTTTGCAGAAGCTTGTGTCATCCAGTGACACTTACTGTATTGGGGAATTTACCAGTACTTCTGAGTCCTCTCAGTGTCTCTGAGATTCAAATTCTAAGTCCCAAACCAGTATCTAGTGAATTGAACAACCTGAAACCACATGGATTTCTAGTTTTGTATGTCTGCACACTTCCTAAAGCAATTAAGTAGGCAGATCTATGTTGAGTCCTTTGATAGCAGAAGCTCTATTATTCTTTTCTCAATTACTTAATCCTCCAAGATCAACTTTGTTAGTAAAATCCCTCAGATTTTAAGGCCAGACGTCAATTATCCTCTCTGCACAGTGGTCATGGTTGCATTATATCATCAGGAAGATCAGCATGGCCATATCCTCACTCATTGACCCTGCCAGTGGGTTCCTGATTCACTCAACATCATGTTTTAACAAGAAGGTTTATTCCCCAGCTGGTGATGTGAGTTCGTTTGTAAATGTAGTTTAAAATAAATCCCTTCCCTAAAGCTTTTAGTTCATTTAAACAGGCAAAGCAGGACAGGGCTATGAATGAATTCAAAAGGAGGAAAAGAGGAGATAACATTGCTTGGGTTTCACCCTTTGAAAAAATAAAGGAAAGAAAGAAACAAACAAAAAAAAAGAGGATAAAAAGGAAAAACTGAGGTTTGAAAGCTAGCATCTGCCATCTCTAGTCTTTTTCCACCTGACAAGCCTGTCAAAACATGGTTTGAAATCAAGTTTGCTACAAGGCAAGTGGGTAACCATGTTAATCCCTGGGCTTCTGGCACTCCAGGGAGAGCTCTTTCACAGTGTTTTGGCAGTTGCTGGTTCCCTCCTGCAAACACTCGCTCCAGATGGGAAAGCCATTTCCTATCTCACTTCACTCCAGGTTTAATCAAACCCTCTTTCTCACATTATTTATAATAAACCCCTTAAGTTTCATTGTAACATTTACCTTAGAACCTTAAATACTATGCTGTAAAATCACCACTGACATTAAATTTATGTAGCCTAATCAGAAGTTTGCATTATACTCTAGGCTATTTTTTTAAATAACACAGCAAAAATTTCTTGATTGCCCCAATAGATCTTTCCACCATTTCTATTAATGTGACATTTAATTGAAAATTTTGATAGCATTTCTTTCAGGAAATTGTGATATTTCTGTAGATGGGCAACAAGTTTCATTTCCATTTTATCAGTATGGTAAAGACTTACCTCTTGAAAGAAATGAAAGACAATACTGCAGGGTATCTAGAACAGACATTTACTGCAATTAAAACATCCATTGTTTAAATGCTTCAAAGGAGTCTGTTTAACATTCTCTGCCACACAGTACCAGGCCATTCCCAGAAAAACAACAGAGTATCCTTAAATACATGTAAAATTTGCTGCCAGCCTCAATGAACACCACAGTATCAGTGGGTTAACAAGTCCCTAATTGCCTTCAAGCAAAATATATCAGCTGTCTCCAGCTCCAGTCCCACAAGTGCATCTCCCACCAGATTTTCCTGTTACCTGGCACCCGAATTTGTTGCTATCCCAAGGTGAACCCCCAAAATCTCCCCATGCCTGCCAGGAGGCAACAGTCAGTACATGTACTCCCTTCACTGCACTAAGGATTCGGGCTAGCAATTCACGAACTGTAGGCAGAGACAGTGGGAAAACTCTGCCTTGAAAGCTAACCTCAGAACTTGTCTATGGCTTGAAGCTCAGTGGTGCCCTGAGGAGGCAAGAAATCTGGAAAGCAATATTTATAGGACTTTCAGTATGACCATCCATTTCAAGCATTGACTGCTTTAAGAGTGTATGAGAATAACTGCATGCCATCCTATGGGAAAGTATGCCCTTAAAGTATTCTAAGTGTCTTAGCACATTTTCAGAAGAGCATGGACACAGAACAACTGTCTGCGCCATGACAGCTTTGTTTGTAGGATGTAACACTATTAAGTTATATATCAGGACAATAACTAACCATGCTCAGCAAAAAAACCCTCACAGTTGTGAATTATATTGTGATCAAGCCAAAAAGTTTGCTTCAATGATGAGACTTGTTCAAGTCACCTTTGAACGTGGCTTTACCACAGAACACAACTGAACCTCAGAAAAATGAGAATTTGGTCTCATTTGCTTTCTGCCTAGAACTCACAAGTAACTTTCTGGTGCTTCTCGGGGTGTTTTTGCTGCTGGCTTTCAATTATACAGCATCATTTTAAAAGAAGTTATTATCATCCTGTGATACTTGGTGTGTCTCTCACTCAAACAAGGACTTCATGCAACAGCTCAAATTCAAGCTTGTAAGTACAGCCAAAGCCTGTCCTCTGAAGACAGTGACTGGAGGTATGACATTTTCAGATAGACTTTAATTAGGTAAGTTTCAGAATATGATTGCCACCAACCAAAAAGACAAATAATTTATCTATTCTAGATTACAGAGGCTGATGATGAACCTGGGAAATTATTCAAATACCATCCAAATTGGAAGCGGTTTTTTAGAACTTTCTTAAGTAAAAGACACCCAGAAATTGTTTCTTTTTCTGGATTTCATTTTTAACAGTGGACCTCCAAGGCTTTGGGCAGCAGAGCAGTGGAAATGTACTCTCTACAATTTAAGTAGTTTTTACCCTCAAGCTTAAGAGTAGCTATTAAGTTACCAACTTTTGCCACCTACCCCAATCACGCTTTCTAATCACTTATACTGTTAATGACTAACAGCATTCAAAGCCTTACTCTGTTGTCTACTTCAGAAGAGGATGGACCCCCCCCAGTAAGTCCATTTTCCCCAAGCAGTCAGACATTTTGTAATCCTTTTCCTCCCAAAAATGAGCTATTTCCTTGCATGCCAGGTAGCTTCAGGCAGCAATTCTGTTTTTGTTAGACCACTGTTACCTGTGTTCACCTCCAGTTGTTTTGTTAAACACAATAAATGAATGACACTAGCACAGATGAATTCCAAATAACATGGATAATTAAATACAGGTGGACATCCTGCTCCTACCAATGCCTCTCAGCATTTCATAGGGCACATTAACTAGCACTACCTGGCTTAAACTATTTAAAGGAATACTGCTTTATTCCTGCACATTTCCATCTACTGTTGAGAGATATCAGTTGTTCAGCTTAAATAAGTGTGTTTTAAATAAGATGAGTTGCACAGAGTTATAATGCTGTGTGATTTATTATGCTGTTTGTTTTACTTTAATTGATTAGCACAACTAGCTGGATTTGCTGAAGCCTCAGGCTGCAAGCTGGGAACTTTCACCCTATTCAGCTGGAATGGAGTTGATTTTCTTAGTTGATTTTCCCTGGTAGTCGGTGCAGTGCTGTGTTTTCCCTTTATTATGACAAGAATACTGATAACACACTGATGCTTTGATTGTAGTTAAGTAGTGTTTATTCTGAGTCGAGGCCTTTTTTAATTTGCCATGCTCTGCTGTCAAGCAAGTACACCAGAAGCTCAAACCAACAGGAGGAGAAAACAACTGTCAGCAGAAGCTGCAGCTCAACAGGATTAGGACAGTGAATGGACACAGGAAGTTTTCACATAGCAGAGGAAGGCTGGAGGATGAGGTGATGCACAATAATGAAGCCAGTAAATCCAGTGCAAGTGACAGGATTTGGCTGAAAGATAAGCTCAGCTTAAATCATGGCATATCAAATATGTGTTTGCCAGATCAGAGGATCAGTGCATCAAAAATCAACCTATGAGAGTGCTGTTTATTTGGGACAATTGTCAAAGCTGCAGATGTTGTACTTATTCTCATAGTTCAATAGCCTGAAAATTCATTATGATGGAAGCACAAGTTACAGTTCAGTAAACTCTCAAACATATATTTTATTTCATTAACTTCTTGTAGTCCCAGTGATATCTGAGATCAGTTGCACTTACAGGTCATCCTCTCCATGCACAAGGACTTCTTTTATTACCGTTTAGGTGAAAATATATAGAGAGTTTATCTTATGACTGAGTTTGATCTATGTTGTTTATACAGTAACAAAAATCTTCAACAGATAACCAAATAACTTGCACATAAGCAATGAAAAATCTCACATTTTTACTTTATCTCATATTTAACATTTGATCCTCTATGTGAAATAAATGACTTTTATTGCATGCAGTATTTAATTTCTATTAACAGATATTTATGTATGAAATTAAATATTTCATATATCCATTAATTTTATAATTTTAGAAGTTAGCCACTCTGAGGTGCGCTAATCAGATTTTCCATTTTGTGTGAAACGTAATTTTTTAATGGGCAGTAATAATTTTCTCTGCATAATAAGTCACAAAAGGTGTTCTGAATGCTGATCTCTTTAAATATAAAGCTGTCTTCATCAACTTCAGCAATACTGTCTTGCATATTCACTGAAATGGATTAGTCCCCTTCAACATCCTCCCCGTACTTCAATCTTTGCCTAGATTAATCAGAGCCTAAAATGTTTTTGTCCTAATAAGTTTCTTGCTTTTATTATGCATTCATCACAAGGTGCACTTGTTCATCCTCATGGCAGAGGCAAGTTTCTGAGCAGTAGCTGTAGGTACCTTTCTGTTAGGACAAGATCAGCACTGTAGCCTGAAGCATGGAACATCCAGTCAGGAGGTTATCAGTGTAAAGGTGATTACTCCCTTGTTCCTTCAGTGAGAAACCTTTGGTATGACTCACTTTCTCCCAGTTTATCCACCTATAAACTTGTGTAGATGGCACAGGAATTCTGTCTATTTCACTCTTCCAGCTGTAAAACACTGAATATCATAACATTTTCTTTCAAACTTTATTGGTCAAACTTTCTGGAATAGAGTGATTATAAATTCATTCTTTTTCCTGTCCTGAAACACAAAGTAGACAGCTGTACTACAGAAGTATATATATAAAAAAATTTTTGTGGCATTCCAGTATTTAGTAATCCTGAGCTTCATAAAAAAACCGCAACTAAACATGGCAAAACATTAGACTTAGCACTTGTGTAGAGAGATGCATAGGTCCGAAAATGGAAGAGTTGCATTTGTGTAAAGCTAAAAAAGTCTGGTGATCCTGGCTGTATCATGGCTAATTACATTGCCTCCTCAATCACACTGCATCATATTTTTCAAGCAGCAAAAGTGTCAGAGAGGAGAGATTGCTCACTCAAATAAATTAAAAGTGGCTGTCATAGGGAGAAATGTATTCCAGATAACCACAGCCTGCTTGCCAGAATGATAAATAAATAAATAAACAATGACACAGCTGTGTCCTTCACCCTCAACAGTAAATTAAGGGCAAGATGAGGGACCTGAAGAAAGCCGGAAGAAGATTTTTCATGAAACTGTGAAGACATTTTATAGTTGCTTGCCCTCTCACTACAACAAAGCATCAGTCAGAGATGTTTCAGTACACGAGCCATTGGAAGGACACAGTCATATGTATATAGGAGATCTCTCCTCCCAGAAAGCAGTAGCAGGAGAGGGAAGTGGCTTAATCCAGTCCCAACAGTCTGGTCTTCTGGCCTTCTGCGTTTCAGGTTTTAAGCCTCGATGTGACGTGCTTTGGAATCAATTCCCAGCTCCTGGGAAGCTCAAGGAGTATAGTAATATTGCTGTGGTGTCAGAGGTGGTGTGTGAGATAGTGCCTCTGTTGTGAGATAGTTCCCTCTGCTTTATCAAAGTCAGGAAACTTCATTAATCATGTACCTTTCCGTTTTCCCATTGTAGTTCTTGGCTGGAGTTTCTTTTGCTGACTCGTCAATAAAAATACACCAAATCCCACTTTGATGAAATTTCCTCTTCTACAATAAACCAGTGCGAAGCCCTTTAAAATCTCCAGCCTTCAATGTGTCTGAGGTTTGCTTCTCAATTTGAATGTGGGTGTTTCTCATAACCTGGAAAACATATAAAACGTGATCCAATTTTCAATATTATACAGTTCTCAAAGACTTAATCCACGTATTGGTGTTCCTTGTGTGAAAATGTGTGAATAAAACTATTTCTCAATAATTAATAAAACATTACATCTTGAGACAGAAAAGAGTATTTATTACAAACAGATACATCTGTATTTTTAGTTTTAAATACTGCTTGCAATTTCTGTCCAGGAGAAAAGTCTCTAAAACGATTTTCACACCATTTGGTGGCCTAGATAATAGAAATAGCTCTTCTGGAGGAAAGAGCTGGTATTACCTCCGAGATATTATGTTCAAAGATGGCTGTTGCCATTCTGCACTCTGGCTGCCTTTCATCTTGTTAGCAACCCAGGAAAAATAACCCAAATGACAGGTGCCAATTACAATTCTTCATTGCTCAATTCCTTTAAAAGCCCTATTCAGACCTGGGTCCAAGGTCCACTCATCTGTTCACATCTTTCAACTGAATACATCAAATATCCCAGCAGCGTGTGTTCAGCTTGTGCACTACACTGGCAATCGCGTAAACTTCAGTGATCTCAGAGAACTTTTACATCTCTGGAAACCTAATGGTAAAGTGAAGAGTTTGTTGTTCATCTCGGACTGTTCTCACTACATGTTCAAGACCAGTATCCAGCATGAGCAGGTTGCTCCACCAGGAACCAGTTATTAGGTATGCGAGTTGCCATTTCAGCAAGACTCCCTAAACACAAGTTCACTCAATGAAGGTTACTAGACATATTAAAAAAAAAAAAGTAATGTATATATAGTAATATATATATATAGTAAAGCAAAATATATTAAGTAAAATATATATAAAGTATATATAGTTTACATATAAAGTATATATCTATAAAGCAAAAAAAAAAGTAAAAAAAAATATAGTTATATATATATTATATATATACACATATATAAATATAAACGTATATATATATATATACACAAACACAGATGTATGGGACACACCATGGATCTTTTTCTGGGCTCTTGGAAACTGCACAGCTCGAAGCATCATGATTAGACCAATTTCGAACTGGTTATGAGTCCTCAGGCAAGATTTGTTAGCAGCTGGCAACTCCCGTGGAAAACAGAAAGAATTGCAAATATAATTTGCTTTTGAAACCTGAACAACCTTACATAGACATCAAATAGGAAGACGCAAACAACCACAAAAATTACAAACTTTCTCTTCACCCAGGGAAGCAGTGTGGGCTGAAGAAAATCTGTTGCCTTACACCACCTGTAAACCTGTAAGGAACAGAAGAACCATTTCTGACAAAACAAACAAACAAACCAATTTGGACATAAATATGATTCCCAAATGAGGCTTCTATGTCTAGAGGAAATTGATCAGCAGAATGATTTTTCTCATGAGAGCGAGTTTGCTTCCACTGTCTATGCACAAAGACATTTTTTACCATGTACTCTCCACACAGATTGCTCAGGCCCTTTGCAATTTGCTTGCAATCACAATGTACAGTCTACTTAGGTGCTTGAAGTTTCTTCCATAAATGCAGGCAACCAACAGGAGACATAAACAGGAATAACATTCCCATTGCAAAGTTTGACTTGTTTTCTTTCGAGTTGAGCTGAATTTTTATTTCATATCATTCATATCATAAGGAAGATATGGCTCAGATCTTCTATTCTAAAAGTGAAATATATGTCAGAATGAGGCAAAATACAGAAGAAAGGAAAGCTCTTTCTTTATCAATCTGACATGCACTTCCTACCTCCATTCAGTGTCCTTCATCACCCTCTGGATCCTTTTTCCCTTTTTTGGTTTCCTAACGTTCAGATTTTTCACCTTTTGCATTCAAACTCAAAGGCAATGAGGGACTTTACCTTTTTATTTTTTTTCAAATAAAAATTCAGTCAAAATAGCTGTCTCACCAACAAAAAAAAATGCTTTTCATAAAGCATCTCAATTTTCCACAGAAAACTCTAATTTTCATAGAGAAGTATTTATGAGCTTTTTTGGCTGTGAATGATGACTTGTTTATCAAATAAAAGTGAATGTTTCTAACCAAAACTTAAGTGACAGCTTACTTATCTCCAAAAATAAACATATTGCTATGAGAACTGAATCATCTCAATCTGGTTCTTTTGGCCCGGCATCTATTGGCTGAATTCTCTGTTAAGCTTTTCCTGTATTTAAAATATTCACTGCATCTCTGCCTGACTTAAATCTGTCGGCATCTATGACAATTGAGAGCACTCTGCAATGTCTCCCTCATAGCACTAATAGGGTATTTCCCCTTTCCCAGTCAGTGGGACTTTCATCAGGCTGATGTGTCTTCTCAAGAATGATGGATAGGGGCTTAGCCTTGTGCACTTCTCTCAGGACTCACAGATGTATCTCAGCAGGTCCCGTGGAGTTGTGCACCTTCAGGTTCCTTCAATGGTCTTCAGCCATGAGGCACTGTCCCCTGTGTGAGGGACCCCAATCTGAAGCAGAGGAACAGCATGAAGAGAAAGGAACAGAGACAAAGTGTGGTGAGAAGACCACAACACCCATTCCTCGTCCTGCTGTGCTGCCTGCTGGATCGGGAGTGAAGCTGAGCCTGGCAAGAAGAGGGAGTGATGGAAATGCATGTTTAGTTTTGTTTTTATTTCTTGCTATTCTACTACTTCGTTATTGATTTGCAATAAATTAAATTTATTTCCCCAGATAGTACTTTTTGCCACATATTTTCCTCCAGTGCACTAAGAAACCCAGTATAATGTCTTCCATCTCCCCTGCAGTTTCTTTCCAGTGCCACGTGTCAGGAAGTTCACCCTGAACATCCCACAAGATCAACCTATTCAGGAATGAAGAGTTCAAACATGCCTTATAATCTCAATTTCCTAAGTGAGACACTTTGAGCTAGCATCTCTCTTTAGTTGTTTGGAAAGGCAAATCTGCAAGAGTTTGATGAAGAGGTCAGACTCCACCCCTTGCACTCAAGTCCCAGGAGATGTGGTGACAATACATGAAGCATGTGAGCTGACAGAGAGCAACTCTGTAGACAGCTACTTTTATGCCTGCTGGCTCCCATTGCTACCCTAAAAAAAAAAAATCAAACCCAAATCCATGGACATAAGCTCTCAAAAGAAAATGAGAAACATCTTCCCAACATACAGACTCGTCACACCTGGGCTTTGCCTCACTTGCTCTCTAGGAATCTGGGAAAGAGCAAGCAATCCACCAGAAACCCCAGTGAGCTATGAAGTAAGGAAGTTTTTTCAGCTCATCCATGATATTTATTGCAATTGTAACCACAAAATACCAAGTTTATCTTTGTTCTCCAGCTGCTAAGTGGCTAAGAAAAGGCTAACACAGTAATCATCCATACGATTCATGGCACCACTTTCCTATTTTGTAGAACTTCCACTATGTACTTATATGCTTCAGCAGCAAATTCATAGCAAATTTGGGTCAAGAGTCAAAAAGTTTATGTACAAAACTTAATAACTCAAGTCTGTTTCGGCACCACTAGTTTGAACGACACTTCACACTGGCAAGTATATGAGCCAAAAGAAGATGTACTCATCATTATTGCACAGACACACCTAAAGCAGTGCAACAGCCAAAATGATATAAATTAGCTATGTCAGAGCATTTACAGCCATTGGCATGTCCACATTAATTGACCTGCATCCTGCCTGAACTCTGTTGCCCATATAAATCAAGAGTTTAAATTGCTATTGTCGAAGTTAAGCATTAAATTAATTAGTTGCTGAGTTTACTGGAGTCTGACTACTAATAAACAGGTTGTCCGGACAATATTTGTAAATTAAATGTGCTTAACAGTGTCGGTGATAAGTTTGAGAACTGCTTTATTCAAGACTTGAGAAGAAGAAAAGAGTAACAAGTCAGAAATCACCTAAGAGAGAGCCTAGTGCACTTTCTCCTTGAGATTATAGATGAAGCAATAAAAGTAAAGCTACACTTGGCCCAAGCACTTCTAATAGCGGTTTGCTGCTGGAAGTGCCTCAACTGCCGACATAAATATCTTCCCTTGGGATAGATAAACCACATCAGGTTTTCAAGAATTTCAAGCTGTGGCTTATACCTGCTGTCGCCTGATGATGATCTGTGTTGTTATGATGTGTTACAGACAAAAGCAGCAGTAACAGAGGTGTGACAGGACAGGAAGCACATAGATCTGATATCCTGTCAGTCCACACAGACCCAGTGTGCTACCTGGCATATGCTAGCTAGTCGAAGAAAAGGTTTAAGTTTGTATTTCTATGGCTCTGAAGAATTTTTGCTCTTAAAAACAGCACTGTTTCTGTTTCTTGATGGCTAAAAAGTAGCATTTTCAAGTATTGCAGAGACTTAGCAATGGGGCACTGGGAAAACTGCTTCACAGACCTGTCCTCTCATGCATTTGCCCTCTGAGAACTGGAGATTGGTATCACTTTTATGTTCATGTTTCAGCAGGGCCAAACTTCATTGTGCCTGGAGATAAACCAGCATGAGATCTAGGAATGAGCCATTCAGGAATTTGGTCTTGTAGGCAAGCATATACATTGTATATACGTTGCATATACATGGCAGCTCGTGTACCATCCTCAAAATCCCATGCTTTTCAGGAAAGGGATGATTCTTTTGAGGGGAAGGGGATGTTCTTGATTCGCTAGAAGGACCCTGAGATGTAAGTGGGCTGTGTTGCTCCTTTCCTTTTGTTTGAAATCACTTCTGAATAAGACATTTCTGCCAAAACAGCTTTGCCAATTAGTTGTTCTTGGCTAACAGGACGAAATACGAGCATGCTGCACAGTCATGTATAACATCTTAACACCTCTCTCCTGTCATCTACATGAAAGTGCATCCCATTACAACAAAAACAGACTCCAGGAAAGGAAAACAGTGTTCAGCCTGTGTATCAGCAGAGCGGGTGAACAGCTTAGTCTGATTCATCTGAACTTACAGAAAAAACAATTTTGGCTGTTCCACTAAACACCGATAAATTAAAGCTCATTTTTCCTCCTTTACTGTATACTTGTGTTTTGAGTATAGAGCTCTGAGACACAATCAGGATGGTATTTAGATTATTTACCCTTAGAATTACTCAGTGCTTAAGATGGAAGTATCTCTTACATCCAACTGCATAATAGTAAAAGAATTCAACATGATTAATGTTTCTGCAATCAATACCAAATGAAGTGCAGGTAATTTGCCACTTGTTTTAAAGTGTTTAGATTATGCCTCAGTGATATTTTGATCATATATATACACACCACTACTTTCTGCAACATCAGCATAAATGGAGTGATAAAATCCAAGGGGCAAGTAAGAACAAAAAAGACAGACATGCCAAACGGAACCCCTGGGGTCTCCCTTCTCCTTTTTTCAAGAAGTACATTCATAAAAGTCCATTTTCCCAATAATTTTCTTAATATCTCGTATTAACAAGTCCAGATGAGCACTGCCTAGTAAACCATGACCACCCTACTGTCTACACATGCTTGACTGGCACCTTTTACTCAACCTTTATGCCCAAACATTCCTCGATCTGAGCTGGACAAGGATTTATAGGTAAACTTACTTATGGTACTCACGACTTGCTCACAGGATATGCTATTACACAGTAATTCCACAGTCCCTGGTACCCAGCAGACCAACACTTTCGCTGCTCACAAGCTGAAGCTGACCCCACATAGGAATCATAAAGGCATAAAGGTCATTATTTAGAAATGTGAATTTAAAGTAAAAGATAATTTTTCCCTGTTAAGTGAAAGGAAGACAAAATCCTAAGTCTAAACCCTAACTCAACAGTGACCCTGACCATAGCCATAACTCTAACCGAGACCCTAACACTGATCCTGACCTTGAATCTAACCCTAAACCTAATCCCTAACTCTAACCCTAACCCCTAACTCCCAACCCTAACACTAACTCAACCCTTACTCCAAACCTAATCCCTAATCCTAATATTTATCCTAACACTAACTAATCCTGACCCTAACCCCTACCACTAACCCTTAGCCCTATTCCTAGGAAGGAATATTCAGGATAAAAACACACTCAGACCCCATGGGATATCAGTGTCAGACATTCATGAGCCCTAAGCTTCTGTTCCATTCAAGACAGGTTCTATCACAGTGTTAGTAGAAATATCTTGAAAAGTGGATGGATTTCCTTTTTTTTTTTTTCAGTCCATGAGGAAGGCACGCAGGGAGAAGCATGTCAGAATCTGAATTGTGAGAAATACAACTTCTGAGTGAAAGCAATAAACTGAGGTTCAATGGACAAAACATCTCTCACTTAATTTAGGGGTCTTTTGCGGGGTTGGAGAAGAACACATACAGGCAAAGTCTTCAGAGCTAAACCCATGACAGACAGGTAGCTAAAGCAGAGAGAAGAAGAAGAGTAAAAGGAGATCCTTACCTTATCCGACTTGGTTCTGATTCTTAGAAATGAGACATGGCAATGAGATTGTAATATTTAAAGCAGGATTGTCAAGAAGCAGCAAGAATCCAGAAGGACCCCTTGACCCATCACCTTCAATTTTGAGACATCTATCTATGTAGGATTCTAAAGTTTATGGAAAGGTTTTGCCCTTTACATTCTGGTGGGATGAACCACTATTCTGATAGTTTACCCAAGAAGAAATTCAAATATTACAGCCACCAAGAACAGTATTAGGAGCTAAAGCAGAGAAAAACATCCTTTCTGGAACAGACCAGATAAAAATCTTTGCTACGTTATTCAAGGAATCTGTTAAGATGACTAGTCAAGGAAAAGGAGAAAAGGAAATTAGTGAAATAATATGGGAATATTATGGGAAACAAATCAGCCTAATCAACAGTCAAAACCAGTAAGAGACGTTGCAGCTGTACAAACCACCAAGCTCTTCAGAAACTCATCAGTGTTTTTGTATCTTCACTACAAGATTAAAAAATGTTTTAAGGGGAGCTGATTGCTGCCAGCACAAACACTGTTAGCTTGTCCAGCTGTATGGCCTGGCTCACATTATAACACAGACTTGCAATTCTTTATACCTGCCTTTCAACACAGCATGGACCAGATTCCTGAAAGGGCACGACTCCCATGCGGGAAGCCAAAAGGAAGCAGTCAAGCAGCATCACCAGATGCTTCCATTAGTCTTAAGAAGATGGATTCTGGCACCTTTCAGGGATCTAGCATGAAGAGTTTGAGTTTAGGTAAGTTTCTTTCAGCCTTTGACACAAAAGCATCTTGCCAGTGGCACTCTGACCCACGGGCTGCAAGGAGTAATTCAATCACACTGCCAAACCCTGAAGAGACCAAACAGACAACTGAGTAACCAAATTGCAATGAACACATATTTTAGACTTTCAAGCAGAGAAAGTGACAGTCTTGAGATATTTCCATGGTACTAATGAGAGATTTTAATCATCTGAATGTACTTCAATGCCACAGATTCCATTATATACACCAAAGGCAACATCATTGCTCATCATTTGGCTCACCATTGCTGTCAAAAAGACAATTTAAATGAGGAACTAGCTATGAAGAATACTATTTAGAGACATGTAATATATTGAAAATACGTGTTTATTATCTTTTCCATGATTCCTATAAACAAGTCCAGGCACGTGCATGTGGGTAATCACCTTGTGGCTTTATAATACGATTTTTCCAAGTCCTGAACAGTGTAAGTCTCAGAGGCCATCAATTAACTACCTGATATCACACGATTCCCTGCTGTGAGGTTTTGGGAACTGTTCTCTGAGTCCACTGCTACCAAGCACTGCCAGGAAGAGGAGCAGAGCAGGTTTGGCACTTTCTGTGCTCCCAGTAGTCACACAGATACATGAAATGGACCCTTCCAGGATGGTGGAGCAATCTCATGCATCCCTGCTATTGCAATGGATAGCTTGTTTGGTCCTTTTGTCCATAATGATTTGTTAACCCTTCAGCACAGGTGTGTTCTGCATTTTACACAATTGCCAATAAAACTGTAATGATTTCAGAACCTACAAGCAATAAATTTCAAGCAGTTATAGTCCTTCTTTAAACAAAAATATTTTTTAAAATCCTTACCACTGGCAAAGCATTAAAAAAGGAAACTAAATGGTCTTTTCATCTACTTATTAAATTTAACTTTGATTTTAATAAACAATTGACATAATATATATTTCAGACCTTTACATACAAAATTAAGTAGGATGTAAAGGAAAGGTTATTTATCTAAAGGGAAGGAATAGATATGAAAAACCCGCTGTCATTCAAGAATAGCAACAAAGTTGCAAATATTTTGAACTTTATATAGCCCTGCTCTTGGACAGAAGCCAGCTTTCCTGCTGTTTCATGTTCCCTCCATTAAAGACTTGACTAGGAAAAGAAAATCCTAGTTCCAACACATTGAAATACACTGATTTATCTACAGGAAATTATTTACTTGTTTAAATCCTTTCAAGAGTTACATGCCATAGAGCTACTACTCTTTTTTTCTTACATCAGAGAAGACTCACAGACAGCATAAAGGAGGGAGGATTCTCACAGTCCATGGGGCACAGGGTGGACCACTCTCTCAAGTCATTCAGACCCCACAAACAGGAATCATCAAATCATAACCCTCTTGAAAAAACAGCCAAATTCAACCTCAGTCTTTCCTGAGTTTCTTAGTTTCCATCTCTCACACTTGGAGGATGCCCCAGAACTTCTTATCTGACATTCTGTACTCTTGATGCTTGTGCTAGACTTTGGGATCAAGCTTCCGACCTCTCTGTTTCTGTGTGGATGGTGAAATATGATCCTTCTGGTTCAGTGTCCAGGTTTTCTGGTCTGGAGAACCATCCTCATGAAAGGATCCAGGTCATACACCAAGCAAGGCCCACCAAAAACGTGGGAGTCTGGATCAACAGTTCAAGATCACTAAATTACACATTTTAACAGATATAGATTTAGTCTCCTGCAGGTCAAGGTAGGTTCTCCATTCAGAAAGTCACCCTCAGGACTACCCTCTGTACTTGTACAATTATTTATTCCAGTGGCAACTGCTTGAATGACGAGAACCTGTGGCTTAGATATAGGCCTATGAAAACATTTCATATTCCCAGAGAACTTTACGTGATTGAAACTAATACGTTTGTCTATTTGACTCAGATTTGCCTGAGTGCACTTTGTGGAGTTTGCTCTGCTCAGGAAGCTGCTGTGCTGGCCTTGGACTGTGTTTCTGTAAGGAACTTTGGACAGGTTTATCTCACACTGCACACCTGCATTTTCCCTATTTCTTATCCAATAAGACAATTTTAGGAATTTAAAGTCCTTTCCATGCACTCTCTTTATGGAATAGATGCATGTAGTTCAACCAGTTCTGGATCCCAGGACAGATGGCACCTGTTTTCCATATCCTGGGTCATGTCCCCCTTTGTTTTAACTTCTTAAATTTCCAGTTTCCTAAGTCTCACTTAGCCATTCTTCTCCTCTGCAAGGAAGATTGAAGACCTGTTTTCTCCCATGTCTAAGCAGCCCCCTCGGCATCTCATCTGTTAGTAGGAGTGAAATCAGTACAGTGGACGCCTGTCTGTCCTCTCTCAACTCAGGGCCCTGCCATCAAGTTGCAGGTCTTCCTTTGTACAGATGCATTCAGTAAGGGGAAGGAATTTTATGCTAACAACAACCTTACAATCAGGTGCAGCAAGACGCGAGTGTGTGGATTCTTGTTGAACAGAGGGCATGCACCTCCTCTTTGTCAAGAGAAAGGGGGGGAACAGGATTTCCTGGACAGCATGGTAGGTACCCAAAAAGGGGTCATGAGAGAATGATATGAGATTTGGGAGGAAGACACAAGAATTGTCACAATCCTACTTCACAACAGGCAGTTTTCCAGTGTGACATCCTTGTCTAGCCAGGCTGCAGAGCAGGTGTCATCAGGAAATGTGCAGGGCTTCCAGCAAAGAGAGGTTCTGAACAGCAAGCAGCATGCAGTGGCAGTGGCACAGAAAGGCCAGAATACGACTTTCCCCTGGACTTCTGTGGCTCCTGGCTATGTCATTTATCCTCCTTTCCTTGAGCAAAATAAGAAACTGTCTATGCTTCCCTACTTTCCTTTCATTGCTCCTTCATCTCATGTCTTTGTTCTCCTCAGGCTACAGATGTGGCTCAGAATCCTAATGAGGGATGGGAAGACTCTTCCCTGGATAGAGAGATATAAGTAATTAGATTGGTTGCTCCACAACTCCCTTTTATTTTCTGGACACTGAGTATATCATGTTTTCTGTAGGTATTTGTTAGTACTGAGATCTAATAAGTATTAAATTAATGATCTAGTTTAAAGTATTTCTTGTCTTATTTTGAAATTAAATTATCAGTCCAAATAGGTGAGGTGGAGGGAGTCAGAATAAGTAGTGTTTATTTTTTAGAGAAATTCTTTGTGTTTCTCAGGACTGAAAAAGTCTAGGAAATAGAAATAATTTTATTTACTGGTTACCATAATTTTAATTATACTGATCTATTATAAGTCCTTTAAAGGTTAATCCTGAAATGCCACTTGCATTTCTTCTTGCTGCCCTTCGAAAGATTAATTTTCCCTCTAAGCAGATCCAAACTCTCTTGCTGTCAATTGATCACAAAGCCAATTGTCATGATCACAGAGCTGGCTCGAATTAGGAGAAAACATGTATTTTGCTTCCACTATAACAATTTCTCACACCTTTTGCTTATCCAAACATATTACGACTAGGAAAAAGAAAAAGGACATTTTTCAATTACAGGTAATATGGCTGGGTACATTGACAATTGCACTGATTTTTCATGCCATGTGGTGAACATGTTCCTCTCAGATGACAAAAATCAGTACTGCAATTATATACAGGGGAGGTTTAGATCAGATATTAGGGAACATATCTTCACTGAAAGCGTAGTCAGGCCTCAGAACAGGCTGCCCATGGACGCAGCAGATCACCAACCCTGGAACTGTTCAAAAACCTAGTGTGACTTGGGATATGATTCAGTAGTGAATAAGGTGGAGCTAGCTTAACTCAATGATCTTAGAGGTCTTTTCCAAACTTAATGATTCTCTGATTCTATGAAAACTAATGAGAGCTCTACCAGCAGCTCCTCTGGGCAACTTCAGACTGAGAACAAATTGAGTCTTTTAGGCAGGAGGCAGAAAAGCAAGTAAATTAAACAGAACTGCTTTGCATCAGCTTCCATAGCAAGCAGGGGCAAAAGGCCTAGCAGGAATTTACAAAAAATAGAAAAATAAATAAAATAATAAATAGAAAAAAGAAAATCAGAATCTGCATTTTCTAAACCCATGCTGACTGCCCCTGTTTCCCTGGTTATCCTATACTTTCCGCATGATGACACTCAAGATGATCTGCTCTATAACCTTCCCTGGCACCAAGGTCAGGCTGACAGGCCTCAGTTCCCAGAATCCTCCTTCCAATCCTTCTTGTAGGTGGGCATAAGATTTGCTAACTTCCAGCCAACTGGGACATCTCCAGTTAACCAGGACAGCTGGTAGACAGGAAGTTAGGACGTCAACCCAGTGGATCAAAACCTAGTTTTGAAATGTCTAGCCTATTAATTCACACAACATGTCTCATCTTCCAATATTTGCTAAGTTGTCCAAATCTGCTAAGTTGTCCGGAACTCACTGACACCAACTAAATTCAGGATATAAAGTCTGGGAAAAAAATACCAAGTAACAACAAAAAGAAAATTAATCTCATAGTTTTTTAAAGCAGCACAGAAGGTCTTTGATGTTCAGCATTGGCGCAGTGATTAGGTTATATCCAGAAATTTCACTTTATAGAGCTGCCCAACCATACCCACAGCTCTTCTTGGTTAGGCTTGCTTTTCTGTCTAGCCATAGGAGGCCAAAGGAAATGCCAAGAGATATGTTCCAACAGTCACTGCAAAAAGACACTGAAAAAACTGGTCCAATTTGAAAAAACATGAATCCTCCAGCAGCTCTTGGGGTAAGCTTTGTTGGTGTTTTTTGGGGTTTTTTTGGTCTTCTATGGAACTTTTTCATTTAGCTTGTACATATCTTCACTTCTTTTAGACGAAGAATATTTTCTCTCCAGTGAAGAACAAGAGGTACAAGATTCTCCCAGGAAGTCTTTGAAAAGGTTTTCACCCAATTCACTGTGACTTAGTAACAGTCAAAGTACAGATTAATGGAGTTCTGTTTTGTTTAAGTTGAAAGTTGCCCATTCTTCTCCCTGTTACACAATTCAAGGGGCATCAGAAAATAGTGGAGCTATTCAAGGCCAGAAATAGCGGGGAATAATAAGAAATAATATTGCTATTCATTAATTAAGTCCTGTCTCCTTTGTGATCTTGGCATTACGTCTCAGTCAGGCTGGGTGAAGTTTTCCTTTCAGTCTCAACAACAATCTTCCTTTGCTTTCCTTTGCTTTCCTTTCCTTCCATCTGAAAAATAACTAGCATTGCCATAACCATCCCATTCTTATCTCCACACTGGTCCCTCCAACACCCTCACCAATGAAATGAAAAATGTAGATACTATTCAGTTCTGAAACTAGTTTGAGCACACCCCTGAAGAGGTATATTTAACATTTAATCTATTGGTGCAAAACATCCACATATATTAATCCCTGTCATCTATGGCTAGCAAATATTTGTACAAGAGAATACTACATAGCTAAAGAAAGCATGAGCTAACCGCTTCTGAATATATTTTAAACGCAAATATTTTTGCCCTATGTCCAGTCCTGCTGGTAGGTCATTTGCAAATCAGGTTTGAGTGACAGGTTTTTTTGCTAGATTATAGAAAGCCACTGACCCTGGGTAATGAATATTCTCTGTATAATCAAGAATACATCTTAACATAAATATATATCCTGCTGTGTAACTGTACCTGAGCTGATTGTGAAATGCTGTTGTGCTACCTCCTGCTGCTATGGTTCAACCACCTAATGATCCCTGGACTGGATTTCCCACAAGGTCCTGCTTCCCAGGTCTTTTCTGGGATATACGGTGGGTGTCTAATACAGAGATAAAGAGATTAAAGATATCTTAACAGCAGGAGGAACCAACCTGGTATCACAGGCCCAGTTATATTAGTACTGGAGACTTTATGGGTGAAGGGATCCAAAGTATTGCATTTTCCTCCAAAGAGGAAGCTATTTATGACTTAGATAAAATCCTGGTCTTGCAGTGTGTGGAGCAGTACTGAGATTACAAATCACGGCCAGGCTCACAAGAAAATGGTCTCCACACGACTCCTTATTTGTCTGAGGAAAGTCTCTAGGAATCAGGGGAACATTCCTAGTTTAAGCAAACACAGAGTTACAGAATCATAGAATAGTTTCAGTTGGAAGGGACCTTAAAGACCATCTAGACCAATCCCCCGGACATGGGCAGAGATACCTTCTACTAGACCAAGTATCTCAGCCTTGTCCAACATCACCTAAAACACATCCAGGGATGGTATCGTAACTTCTCTGGGCAACCTGTTTTAGTGCCACACCACCCTGGTGTGAAAAATATCTAAATTAACCCTACACCCTTTAAGTTGAAAGCCATTACCCTGTGTTGTATCACTACATGCCCTTGTACAAAGACTCCAGGTTTCTTGTAGGTACTAAAAGTCTACAGAATGCCTACCCAGAAGTTTCCCTTCTCCAGGCAAAACAACCCCAACTCTCTCAGCCTTTCTTCATAGCAGATGCTCCACCCCTCTGATCATCTTTGTAGCCTTCCTTTGACCTCATTCCACCAATTCCGTGACCTCCTTCTGTTGGGGGCCCCAGAGCTGAACTCCAGGTGGGGTCCTACGAGAGCAGAGTAGAGGGGGTTAATCACCTCCCTCAACCTGCTGGTCATAAGACTTTTGATGCAGCCCAGGTGCCCTGGTTTCAGCCAGGGTGAAGTTAATTTCTGCTCAGGAGCTGTTGCAGTGCTATGTTTTGGATTCTGAATGAGAATGTTGTTAATAACACACTGATGGTTTGGTTTTATGCTAAATCATGGTTATCCTAAGTTAAAGATGTTTTTTCCTCCCTTGTCTCATGCTCTCCCAGTGAGAAGGTTTGCAAAAGAAACTGAGATGGAACACAGCTGGGACAGGTGACCCAAACTGACCAAAGGGAGGTTCCACACCATAGAATGTCATGCCCAGTACATGAACTGGGGGGAGTTACCCAGAGAAACGGCTGATCTGGGTTCAGGAAGGGGGGTCTGGAATTGGTCAGTGGGTGGTGAGCAATTGCATTTCATCACTTGTTTTACTCTTTTTATTATCATTATTATTATCATTATTTACCATTAATACTGTATTTTACCTTACTTTCAACTATAAAATCGTTCTTATCTAAACCTATAAGTTGTACTTTGATTCTCCTCCCCTTTCCACTGGGGTGGAGAGGGGGAAAAAGGAGGGTTCAGCAAGCAGATGTGTGCTGCCTAATTTCCAGCTGGGCTTAAACCACGACCCCAGGACACGGGTGGATTTCTCGTCTGCAAGAACACAGTCCCAGCTCATGTTGAGCTTCTCAACTCAGTAAGGAGTACTGCTGCAAAAACAAAGTCACTTCACAATACATAAATCCCAAGAACACTTGCAGTCAATCTGAAGGAGGGGGCAGGATAAAGGTAGAAGTATTTTACTCCAGTCAATTTTTGGGATTGCAAGTGTACATGAAAAATGCTGACTTTTCCATGGGGTTTTTTTCAGTTTGTTTGCAATATTTTTTCGCAAGCTTTCCAAATAACATGAAGGGGAAAACACTTTGCTGTTTCACTAGTGTACAGGGAACAGACCCTATCTCTTTCAACTTTCTCCCCAGCAGTATTTCCTAGCTGTGTAGGTTTCAGACTGGCCTTAATTCAAGGTTGAGGAATAGAACAGGATTTGAATTCCACCCATCTCTAATCAATGTTGAAAAGTGTGATTCTGAAGACTTCCAAATTTCTTTTTACTTTGAGGGCTCTTTTATAGTAAGAAAATCAGAAATGTCTCCTAGTCAACACTGGAAAAAAAAGTAGTAAGGAATAAATACAGGTAATAAATACAGTTGTCAGCCGGATGCAATACAAATCCAGATATGGTACACATCCTGAAGAGGTTTCATTTGCCTTCATCTGAACAAAGTAATTTCTGATTTTTAATAGGGTTAAAACATTTCCCGTTTGAGACAGCAGGAATGCTTTAATGAAAACCTCAGTCTCAATGGATGATATTTTTGCAGTAAATTCTAACTAAAATGCTGTTCTGGTATCCTCAGAATCCCAAACTATTTAAGGCAACAATTTATTCTTTTCATTGTATCTAGGGAAGTGAGGCCTTGTTCTTTCTAGTCACAATTATTTCTACTAACTGTTATTAATAATAGCAAGAAAATATCATGAAAAGGACCAAAAGTCTATGACAGCTAAGTAAGTGATCATCAGAGATCCTTTTTTCTTACCTAATTTTCATGATGGTGTATGATTGTTAATCAGAACATCACAGTTGAAAAACTCCCTGTCATACATTTTAAAAAGCACACATTTGAAATAATTTTGACAATTTTCCTGCACTTTCTGTGTGCAAGAATGCCCAAATGCCCAACACAACTGATGTACTGATGTTTGAAGTTGGGCTTAGTTTCTGAAGTTTCATTTCTGAGAAAGAACTCTGGCTGGTAGCACAAACTCTGAGCATCCAGGCTGTGTTCAGACAGAACTGCCCGCTGGCTGAGGTACACCGTTAAGAACTGGAAACTGTAAAAGTGGGAACACACGGGAAATTAAAAAAGTTCAGCAGAACAGATATTTCCTCATAGAAGAGAAAAACAAATCAGTAAACCCTAAGAATTCATGCTAATAAAGAAATCATGAGCATTCCTTTTTTTTTTTTTTTTTTTTAAGTAATGGTTGCCAGAGAACTTTGGAGAGCCTGGAGAACCACTCTGCTTACAATTACTTGCATGTTCCATATTCTGCAAACCTTACACTGTAACGTTTGTGACAATGTCAGTATTTTCATGCAAGCAGGATATTTTTGAGTTGCAATTTTGTCTGCCCCTGCTGTTCATTCCTCACCTGGAGCCATAATGTACTCTCCTTAACATCATAATCACATAGCAACCCATGTTGGTGTCACAAAAAAAGGGCTATGACTTCAGCTGAGTGATTGGTAGGAACAGAAGGGTTTGTATAAAGAGAGACGCTGTCTGCATGCAAATGTGTCCATTTAAGAGGAAAAAAAAGAGCGAGAGCCATTAATTACGGAGCGATATGTTAGCTGAATTGCATTCTCATGGAATATTTTTCAGACTCTATGAAGCATTCAGCACATCTTAAAAGAAATAAAAAAGCACAAGCTGGCTCGAAATGTCTGTTGTTATCATTTGGCACAGATCACTGGATTCTGGCCCACCTGCAATCTGCAGCAAGTTGTGGTTTGCCTTTTGCTCACTCTGTGAGGATGCTGTTGATTCACTGTATCTGTTTTCATCAGCCAGTCCCAGTTTCAGTTCTTTTCTTTATATGAAACTCTCTGTGCTCAAAGGCTGAGCATGCCAGAGAAGTGCACCAGAGCTTGGCATCAGCTGTTATCAAATAAAATAGTTGAACAGCAGATGGACATTAGAGACCTTGGTTGCTCACACAGCAGGTGCCAGATGAACCTGGATACCACTAAACAAGCAAATAATGTGCAATGAAGTTGGTAGTCAGGCTGTTTTCCTGTTTTCTTCCAAAGGCAGGGAGCATGAAAGCATATCTACACACCAAGGGATGTAATCCTGCTTCCTCAGCCAGGAGAGCTTCTTGCCCTTTCTCCATGCTCTCAGGTTATGCTTTAAGGTTGCTTGGACAGTCTTAAAACAAATATATGGAAGCCAAAATTTAATGACAACACTGAGATAAGAAGTGGATTATTTTAAACCCTTCTCAAGACTCTCCAGCCTGGCAAATGGATTGGACTCTGCCTAGAAGCTGTTGACAAGAGTGTCGTCACCTAACCTGAAACAGAAAGAGCATTATTTCACCCGCTAGCTTGTTTGCTGAAACCCTGCCCCAGCAAAAGCCAGAGGTTGAGAACATAAACAAGCAAAAGCAATAGGAATTGGGTATTCATGTGAAGGGTCTCTTGAAAAATCTAGTCCAAGACCAAGGAGGTGTGCAAGGACGAGACATATTTGATATGGGCTTGGGCAGCTCATAAAAAAATATGTGTCCTCAGCTCCCTACAAACTGAGTTGAGAGAGTCTGGCATGTTCAGAGGGAAAATGAAAACAAATATATGAATGGTCTGCATGTGTCCATCTCTTTGCACTGATGGAATCAGGCTCAGATGACTGGTCCTCTGCTTCCAGCATCTCAACTTGGTGCATAAACCAGTGGATGAACTCAAGCCTAATACTAACTTCAATTTTGAGCAGTTAAAGTGAGGCTTTTTACATGAAAAATCATGTAGAAATCTGATAATTCATTGCCCATTAAAGTGAACTGAAACATAAAACTCTCTTTTTTGTAGACATTCTAAAATAATTGTTTTAGGATGTGATATTAGTTTTTATACAAACTTTTCTGTTCTCATCTTTAAAGTTTAATTTCATCTAGATAGTTTTTACCTTGATTTTCTCTTCTGAAACAGAACTGAAACATACAGTTCTTCAAAACTGAAAAATTGCAGTATTAAAGAATACTTTAAGTCCTACTTAAGGAATGAGAACTATTATCTATAAAATTACTTGATTTTGCTATGAACATTTTACTGAAAATGACAATGTGGAGAAAACTTCAATGGAAATGCACTAAGATCTGAGTTTGAATAAACATATTTTTCTTAGTATTAGATATGCCCTGATTAATTGCTGAATTATCTTCCCGGCTGCATAACTTCTGACAGCCTAATTAGAGTCTACATTATAGTTTCAGATCTTTTGATCTTGATCTCAGAGATTATTTGAAAAAGTTTGTCAGCTGACGAGCTGCTGAGAATCTGGTAAACCCAAAACTAAGACTGATTAGACTGACAAGATTTTTATGTCTTTCCATTTAGAAGAAGCTCTCAACCTCATTTATAATGGTGCTAAAAATGTTAGGTCTGATAGGCACTGGTGTTGGTCATAAAACTTTCCAACAGAAAACTTTCCAGTGAAAAGATGGAAATACTCTAAAACCTCAGTCTTATTGGGAAACTAAAGGAAATTAATAAAGGTGTTAATATTGCTCCTTGTTCCATTGTGGAAGGCAATAAAAAAATGAGTTTAGACTGATTCCATTGCTGCCACTACAGAAGCAGCATCTGGAAAAGCCTTGGGAGCTGCAATGGCACCAGCCATTTTCTCCTTCTGCTAGTAAGTATCTAACAGGACATACCTTCCAGTTTTATACCAGCAGACCAGGCAGTCCTTTAGAGAGAGTAATGCTTGACAGAAAATGGCTTTTCTCCTTAAGTCACTGTTCTTACACCTCCTTGCTTACATGGAAAAACAGAGCTGTGCTTGACATCATATCCTCAGGATTCTCCTATACTACAACATTAACCCCACACTTTCATCCACAGTGGGGGATGAAATACTGCCTCGAAATTCTTTTTTTGTGACAAAGAGCAAAATCGGCAGTTCTTAACCCACTCTGTTCCTTTGCTACTAGGAAGTACGTGTAATACAACTTTCAGTGTAATACAACTTTCAGTGATGAATTCAGTCTGCCAGACACATTGCTCTTGACCATTTTTATGCATTTCATGTCCAGTCTTCCCATAAGTGTTCTGTCTTCAGTTAAGTAGGGTTGGTTTTTTTTGGTTTTTAATCTGTAATATCCTTTTTTTTGGTGTCCACACCGGTAACTTGGAGAAAAGTCGTTTTTGTTTCTCTATAGAAAATGCTTTGGCTTTGAATTTTCAGAGTTGCAAAAAAAATATAGCAATATCCTGAGATACCTTGTGTCAAAGTGCAGACTTGTTTTTGAGCCGTTCAGGAGAGATTTAGCAGCAGAACAAGATGTTCTACCCCAGGGTGAGATAATATCATGGAGCAGGAAAACAGCACAGCTGTGTGGAGAGAGAGAGAGTTCTTGTTCTGGAAAAAATCTACCTGTTTTAGGCAAATTGATTCTAAACAGACAGAAGACAAGCATCCATATCTCAAAGTTTCCATATAGACAGTTATCCTCATGGAATTCCATGCCCATGATGACTGGGTGCCCAGCTGCATCTGTACTACTCTCCCCAGTTTGTGTCATTCTTTATTTAAAAGGAAGTAAATATGAACAAAGCATTACTTTCCTTTGGTAAATATTAACACTTAAATCCATCTCTCAGCCAACCAGATTAGTGGGTTACGAATACAAAGACAGCAGCATTTGGTGAGATGGAACATCAGCCCACACACAGGCAGATTTTGGTGCTGCAATTCACTTTTTCAGTTTCTTTACATTAGGGTTGTAAGCTCTTTTGGTCTTAAGTCCTGAACACTATTTCTAGCACAGTACAACACACTTCTTATTTAGCCATCTCATCATGGATTGCATTTAGCTGTGTTCTCACCGATCCTTTCAGTAAATTCTTGCAAAAAGTGACTTAGAGTGTTGGAAATATTTTTAAAAAGCAGGGCATTACAACTGGAAGAAAGCTTTTTCTAAAAAAAAAAAGACGCATGCATGAACAAAGGCCAAACAGCAGTATTTAATAGTAAGACAGTGGAGAGAAAAAAGGAGGTGCACTATAAAGCTGGAGTCTAAATGAAACACATTAAGAGGTATAGTAAACACTGATCTATGTAATGGACACCACAGATTCACTGCCCATAAAAGTAAGTAACAAGGAAATGCTGTGTGAATGGAAGAAAGTTTAAACACAAGGGATACTGTTAAAAATTTTATGTATCTCAGGGCTGATATACAGCATGCAAGGGATATGCCTTCAAGGGCATAAAGGGTTTCCCCTGTGGTACATTTTCTGGAAACCATTTGTAAAGTAGAAGCACATTATTCAAACCACCCCAGGAGAACAGTTTTTTAAGGGTATATATTTTTATACATTCTAGAAGCAATAAAGGAGCTGTCACTGTGGGTGATTTTCAGTCCGTTTAAAAGACATTGCTTAGAGAGGAAGGAGGTCTTGTCATGGCATGCACTAAGGCAAGAATCCTGGAGAACTGAGAGGCTGGTATCTTTCTTCAGAAGAGAGAGGCAATGGAAAACAACTGAAGGACTTCAGTGCTAGCTGTCTCCACTCAGAATGTCTACATAGAGCATTTTAGTCTGTACTCAGCTCTCTGAAAATGTTGCACTTGAACTTAACAAAACGAAACAGAATTTTCCAACTATAAGAACACTTCCAAAATGTGAATTGGTTTAAAACGTCTAGTGGCTGCCTTGCCAATTTTTATTAATAAGTAAAGCAATGTGATAACAGTCCAACTTTTGTCCTATTTTTGATTTAACGTTCATCATTCTACAAAATTCCTCGGACAGTGTAGGAACTAAAGGCTAAAAGGCACTGTTCAGGAAGGCAGTTCATATCTGCAGTACTTTGAGCAATTAAGAGGAGTGTAAGATGATTGCTTTAGAGATAAATTATATTTCCTCTCAACAACTGAAAAAAAAAATTGCAGAAGGCAAAATTCTTTTCTGGAAAAATGATATTAACGGTGTGTTGAAGGAGGAAAGCAACAGACTTTGCTATTATGAAGAAGATGAAACCAAAGTAAAATAGAAACCAAATGATACTGAGAACAATAAAACTGCATGTGTGGTAAATAACACCAAGATACATAAATTGAAGCACAGATGCAGCACAGAGTTAAGCCAAGGGTCTGAACTGACTCATGGCAATAGACAGAAGCATGACAAAGTCTGTGAAGGGAACCAAGTGGTTGTTAGACTACTTAAAGCAACTGACTGTGCAGATCTAGGCAAGGGAAAGCTAAAACATCACTTCAATCTCTTCCATATATTGCCTTAAGTGTGCTGGAACCAGCAGCCTTTAGACACTCCGCTTCTGCTTTGCTTTATGTTCCACAGCCCACTCACCAGGGAAAGGGACTTTGGGCAGTGCTGCTGTTCTCCAGCTGCTCTGGAGTTGTAACAAGAAGCTGCTGGGCTCTGTTGTGCCATTAGCTCACAGCTACCTTGATGATCTGTGGCAACACACTGCTTTACACTATGGGATGGACCTGTCATGAATCTGCTCCCCTGCCATGGCTTCTGCCCATTCTATATGGAATTCTGTGCAGGACTTCTCTCCTCCCCAGCCTTTCAGCTGCCAAACAGACGCAGGAAAGCAAGTGATTTTCTAATGACCATCACGAGCAAAGGAATTAGAATTGTTCTCCTAACACTTCACGCTGTAGTTCATCCTCACATTCAGCCTCAAGGTCCCATTTCAAACTTCCAAATATGTTAATGAGGTGGCATCTTGCCAGAGGATGTCTCACTCCCTCCCCCTATACCATGATGAACCAGCCAACATGAGTGGAAACACTGCCGCGGATGGATGAAATTGAAACTTAAGCAGACTCAAAACAGCACCAGGCTCCTGAGCTGGCTGTATATTCCCCTGTTGTATATCCACCACCACCCATAAAAAGAAAAATGGAGTCATGCTTTGTTGACTACTAGCTGAGTGAACAGAGTTTGCCCTCTCCTAATGTGGAAAATTTGTGGGACGTGTCAAGAAGGTGAAACAGCTCTTTTTGCCTGGCTTCCTAGAGGGAAGAGGCAGTTCATCCAAAAAGATACCAGTCAAGCAGCACATGTGTTGGTCAGTGAGCACCTCTGCTTCCTCAATGAACTATGATGCCACTGGGGACCACAACAGCCAGTAATCATAGAATGGATTATGGAATAAATTCTAGAATGAATTGGGTTGGAAGGGACCTTAAAGATCATAACGTTCCAACCCCCCCTTCCCTCGACAGGGACACCTCCCACTACACCAGGTTGCCCCAAGCCCCATCCAGCCCGGCCGTGAACACTTCTAGGGGTGGGTCAGCCACAACTTCTCTGGACAACCTGTTCCACTGCCTCATCACCCTCACAGCGAAGAATTTCTCCCTAATACCTAGTCCAAACTTATTCTCTTTCAGTTTGAAGCCATTTCCCCTTGTCTTGACACTACATCCTCTTGTTAATAGTATTAATCTTGTAAATAGTAGTGATCTCCAGCATAAGGTAGGGAAAGACATTAACTTTGGCTGACATGGCATTTCTTCATGTTGTGCTGGTGTCACTAAATTAACTGTCCTGATGGATGCATTACAGTAAATTACACCGAGTAGAAAACATCCCAGAAAGTTAATTAATCACTTTCCAGTGGGTAAATATTTAAGTGCTTACAGAAGCACTTTTCTTCTTCCAGAAAGATCTAGCAACTCTTTCCCCAAGGTATTCAGTGGAGCTCAGGAATAATGCAAATTAAATGTTTGGAGAGGCCTGTGCCTGAATTTTTAAATGCCTAATTTTACCAGAAGATTTCTGATTGCAGAAAGAGTAAAGTTTAGTTTCTAGTGAAGTCTCATGTCTCCAGTGGACCTCCTCTCTGGAGTATTCTCTTAGTATCTTAAAACAGAAAAAAAAAGGTACTGCTGCGTTTCCATCCTGCAGGTTTTAGCAGGCTCTTTCTTGAGTGCCTAAGCCCGTAATTTCATGAAAGCTGTCAAATAAAACCTTCTTACATCATTTATTCTGTCAATTTTGATTGAAACATCATGGTTTGAAAGTGGTTTTGGAACACATAGATGTCAATTCACACAGCTACACCACTTCATGATTGTATTTACCATGATTTTTAAGTCAGACAAAAATCTGTTCTACAGGTTCTGAGACCCAGATTTTCAGAAGTACACAGACAATACTCTTAGAGCTTGCAAGCAATTTAATTGGCTGCATCCAAATTTTAGTGCTCTGACTAAAGTAAACATTTTGTTAAATAATTTCTGTTGTTTTTAAAAGGGTTTTCTACTCCAGTAATAGAGAGGATCTGTGTAGAAGAGAAGCCGAGACAATAATGAAACAAAGCATAGCTCAGGCTTAATTCTCACTTACTTAATACTCACAAACCCTAGTGCTGAGAGCCACAGTTCCACAGACTTTCAGCAAGGCCTGGTTTCCAGATTTTGGAGTTTCTGGCTCAAGATTAAACTAAAATTCACCTTTAAGTTTCTTTGGGAGTCAGCTTGCATGTGGAAGCAGTATTTCTCTTGCATCATTTTAGGAGAGGGAATTAGACATTCCCTTTTTGTGTCATCTGTCTATGCTAAACAGCAATTTCAAGAGTAACAATGTGAGATATTTCTTCATGACTTGCACACGAGAGATTTTCTGGAGGCTTTTAGGAGAGAGGTGGGAAGAAAAACGCTCAACTAGTTCTTCATCTGACATAAGCTGATGGAAATGTGGTGAAAACAGGGAATCTTGTGGATTTACATGAGCCTCCAGGCTTTACATTAATGAATAAGTGCCATTAAGCAGTTACATGTGCTCTCACCTGTATGAGCATTATTGCAGATGAAGGCAGGAAAGCTCATCTATAAAAGCCAGAGTGGATGGCAAATCAAGTTAAGTGAAGACTAGGATCATCAGACATGCAGGAGAATGACAGCACAAACATGACTGATTTAATGGGAGGGAATACATTTAATTCAAAGTGACAGTGAGACAGGAAACCAAGCCAGGGGGCTGAATACAGAGACATATGGACAAAAAGACCAAGGGAACAAAATTATGCTAGCCAGATCAGATTACCTGAAAGATGAATAAGTTTAGACACTTACAGCTTTCGAAAGACAAGTTGTCAGTGTCTTGAGACGTCAAATGCTATCAGCTCATTACTTGGGGTAGAGACACACTGGAATATTACAGAGCAGCTCAGGATGCAGAGGTGACCAGGTAGCACTAGGAATGATTTCAGCAGTGAACCAGCTGATTTATAGACAACAATACCTTCTGTGTGATTTTCCAATGCCTTCTTTTTAATCCATGAATAGTTTAATGTTTTTCTGCTCCTGTAATTCATCAGAAAGAAAGGGGTTCCTGCAGGTTAGCTGTAACAGGATAAAGTCAAGTCTAGCCCTGGCCTGAAATGCATCCCATTTGTCTAAAAAATCTGACAGCATGAGGTGCCTCAGAGGCACAGAGAGGTGAAACAACTTGCCTAAGCCTCTTCCAGCATTTCAGAAAAGAGTCTAGTGCATTAAATATGTCTAAGCAGTCTAATTTCAGATTCATCCCCACAGGCAACCAAGAGTATTCTTCAAGCATATGTGGCATAGTAAGATGCATGTCTTTACTACCGCCACTCCTCCCATGTGGCTACACTTATCCCAGGAAGAGGAAGCAGGCAGGATGGAATTGTCTCAATACAGATTCAGAATTCAGGCTCTTTGAAGGCTACGGTGCCTTTGGATTCATTCAGTCTCAGGGGAAGAAAGAATTTCTGTTTATTGGGAGTTGGAGGTCTCACACCGATGTACTGTTTCAGCTTTCTAACAGCAAGCTAACTGAAAACAAAGAGAGCAAAGAGAGCAATAATAATCTGAAACAAACTTTCCATCAAATCCACTTGCTCCTAGGTTTAGTAGTTCAGCAAGATTAATCCAGTAAGGAGTAAGACCATGTATCTAAATGAGCAAGGACCATACTTGATTCTTCTGCCCTTGAGCATCCTTAGGCACAAAATAACTGTTCCTTGTGATTCCTCATGACCCTTGAGACATCTGGGTGGAAGGCAGACAGAAACAGAGCAAACTGGCGGCAAAATTCAACACTGTGCCCAAGGGCATTCTGCATGGGAACTCAAGGCACTTCTGTATCCAGAACCACCCTTCTCCACTGATTTCTGTGCCTGCTGTGAAGCTGGTTCCAGGCCTTCCTCAGTAGACTGAAGACTCTCTACTTCCAAAAGCTTTGAGACAAAAAGGGTGTCGCATATAGAAAATGATCACGGTGGGGGAAATGAATGTTTCCTCATCACGCATTAACACTTGACTAAAAAACCCCAAATCTACTATAGAAATATAAAAGGTAGAGGAACATAAATCTGCTAGGTAGAAGTATGCTATGGAAGCATATTATGGAAGTATGGAAGCATACAAGGTGTTATTACTTACCTCATTGAAAGAGTGGGATTGACAGTCCGGACCTTCATCCAGAAATGGTAATTGAGTCAAAACCAGAATGTGAGCCCAGTGACTTTTTATGAAGAGAAATTTGTCATTTCTTTCTTTCAGCTGACATTTCATCTACAACTTGATTGTGTTGGGTAATCTGAGCACTCTTGTTAAGAAGCAGAATACTCCACATAACAGAATGTCTTACATTTTATCAGAACAGACTTAGTATGAGAGGAGATAATTTTCCTGAAGTTTTCCCCATAAATATCTCAATGTAGCTTTTTTTATTTTCTTTTCACACATACGTGCACTTTCCACTCATTATCTTCATTTACTATGGCAAGAAGGGCTGACCTCATGTGCTCTTGATATCCTGAAAAAAGCAGAAAAAACTGCAGCACTCTTATCCCTGTCCCCACATACCCTCCAAAATCCTTGAACAAAATTAAACTGTAATAGGTAGGCTGCAGAGCTCTCTGGCTACAGCATCAAAGTTCCTGGATAAACCAAGTATCTTTATGCCAGGCACAGCTGAACCCTGTTTTAAATCAATATTTTGGTTTTAACTGCAGGCAAGAACTTGCTCCTTGAATTGGTTATAAACATACAAAAGAGTTACTGTTTGTTTAGTGATGTGGGAAAAAGGAGATTCTTCTTATCGGCTGAACAACTTCATCTGAGGGGCAATAGGGAATTTATTAAGGTAATTTCTCAAAGCCCCCCAAAAATGAGAGCCCCTATATTTTAGATGATATAGGGGATAAAGTAAAAGTAGTTCTGATCCTGAATGCAAAGAACACTACTAAAAGCACAGTTAATATCTTTAGGGTATCTGCAAGTTTTCCAACTGGTCTTAAAATAAAGGTATGATAAGCCCTGTATTTGCAAGATTCAAAGACCATTCAAAAGCAATAAGTCGAAAAGCAGTACTAGTAAGGAATATATTCTGGAGTATGGGAACTTAGTTCTTCATACAAGAATTTAAATCAAGGTCGAAGAGTCCTACACACAAGTACCAGGCATTTGGGCAGAGAACTGACAAAAGAAATATCCCAAACATTTGAAAGGAGATGAATACAAGCAGAATGGTAGCAACAGACTTTAACTGAACATGCAGGAAAATAATCTGCTTTTTTACTAGATGCCACACAGGCAGTGAAAACATAGGCAAACACTGCCATCCTGGGATGAAACCAAAATGCCCTCATATTTCACAAAAACACAAAAGGTCTTGGAGCCATTTGTAAGGACTGTGTTAGCACCATACAGCATAGTCCCAGGTTAAATGGCAATATATAGGTGAAGGAGGATATGATGTGTTTAAGAGAAGCAGCTTTGCCGTCTTGTATCAGGGGGAATATTTTCATTTTTAGAAGACCGGTACAGAAGTAAGACTGAAAACCCAAAGTTGCCTCTATTGTTTTCTTCTGGTTTATGCTAGTCAGAACAATTTTGGTGGAAAATTGGAGAAGATAAACACTTCTAGGATGGAAAGGGGTGGGATGAGGGTGGAGTGAGGAAGTGGGTTTAATTTCCTAAACTTTACTCCAATTTAGGACATAAAGCATCCTGATAAGAAAAAGCAGACAGACCCTAAATCATCTGAATCTACTGCCAACTCAGTTAGCTGGTAAGTAATTAGATCTTGAACTTGAGTCACTGCCACTACATAAATAGAGAATTTTCTCTAGAAACATTGCTATAATCTGTGTTCAGGGTTTGGTTTCTTTTTCTGTACATATAGAGTGAGAATACAGTTGTCAGAGTTTAAGCCCTTCTCCTACTAACAGCATTGAAATACAGAAGCAAGAAAATAGAAAAAAGCTTATCTTAGCAAACTCATAATTTTTGAAGCATTTGAAGTCTAAATTAGTTTCACTCTATTGATTAAAAATATTGCTTACAGTGATTTGCCAAAAAATTTTGTTCTGAAATTTAAATCGGGCAAAGTATTTTGTAGCAGATTGCCATAATAATTTTCTAAAGTAATAAAATCAGTTATCAGAATTAATGATACATAAAATTCATTTAATGATTTTACTTACATTACCTTGCTTCCCTCCCTCATCTGTTTTCAAACCAAATTTCATAACTTTATAATGTGCTTTTACACCATGCAGTGACCCTTCTTGCAGCTGAAAGGACAATATCGTTCAGTACAATCCTTTTAAAATTGCCTTGTTGATCGCTCAGAGCAAAATCAGAAGGAAATGCAGAAAAGACATGAGGACAGCTTTGTAGCTGTTGTGACACCTGAGACAGTGAAAGCGTGGCAGATGTCAAATCAAGCAAGGGCTTTTAATGCCATAAAAACAATGAAGTGCAGAGTTAAGTCCTTTTGCAGTGCTTTTAAAGAGAGTGAACAAAAGAGATGTTACTCTTAAGATACCAATGACTACCAATGTAGTACAACAACCACATTACAGGTTATGCTGCAAGTTTTTCTTCACCAAGGCACAGTTGTTGCTTTTCTAGATCTGGAGAGCTTTCTCCTTTCTAGAGAGCCCATTCAGGGAAAAAGCTCTTTGTTAATTGGAAATCTCACTCAAATATTTAGAAAGAAGTACTACAAAACTAATCTTGCATCTACAACGTGAAACATGAGAGTAGAGGAGCTAATGAGTAAAGCTGCCACTGAACAGAAATTTTACAAATGCTTTCAACCCATTTCAGCTGGTAAAAGGGAGCAGGTGGTTTACAAACTGATTCAGTAAGATTATGCTGATCTGAAATTAAACATCATTATCATAAGAGAGCTGCTAATATGAAATATTGCAAGAACCCCACCCCCTAACTCAAAAATACGTATTTTTGCCACTGCCTGCTGCATTTACTAACACGAGATAGCATAGTAGCTGTCGTTGAAGACCACTGCTTGGTCCACCAAGCAAGGCAAGCTAGGAGACCTGACATGCCAGTGTAGCTGCTTCAGTGGCAAAGACACAATCCCATAGTTCCTATGCAGAGTCGGGGACAGTAACAGGCAGTGACCTTAAGAAAAATACAAGGTGAAAAAGCTGCTCTGAAAACAACTCAGAAAGGGCAGGGAGCAAGTCATGCTCAGCAGAGAGAAAGAGTAGGCATAGAGCCACCTACAGCAAAGCTCAGGCCAGGCTTAGAGTCCAGGAACTGTACTTCTACAGACATCACAGGTCTGGGGGAAGAGAATGTGTCCGGAAGTCCCAAGTGAGGCTCCTCAGGCAGTTAGGACTCAAGTCCTACCATGATCCTTTTAAGACAGAATCAGAGTCAGCCCAAAACAGCTGGAGTTGGAGGGGCTCTCTGGACATCATCTGGCACAACCCCCTTGTTAAAGCCAGTTCACCTAGAGAGGGTTGCACAGGATCACATCCAGGCAGGTTTTGGCTATCTCCAGAGAAGGAGACTCCAAAACCTCGCTGGGTGACCTGGTCCAGGGCTTGGTCACCCTTGACACTTGTTCTTTATTCTTCGTGTGCAAGGGTTGACCAAGAGCTTGTGGTCTGGGAAGTCTAAGACCTCTTTTCCGCTAAGGAATAGCAGAAAGCTGCTCTATTCATGATCTCTCAGCTGTGTAACCAGTTGCTCAAAACAGGAAAAGGCTCTACCTGAACCCCGAATGCTGAGGAGGGAATTGCATAGCTTTGAGAAACACATGAGACTGTGGTGGTGCCTCCATCCGCTGACCTGTGGCCGACACCCATCAGTCGTGCCCTGGCCATCACCTGGGCCGACGAATCAAGATCGGAGGGTGCATCCATAGGCTGGTTTATGGAGTAAGGGCACCACCTAGTTTTCCAGAATCTTCTTGAACCTTCTCTTTTAAAAGGATTATGATTGGTTGATAAGAAGAACCCTCCCCCTTTGTTGCAATCTATTGGTTGTAAAGTTATGGACACTCCCCTTTGCCTGTATCCCATTGGCCCTGAACCCTGGATCCTCCCATTTTGTTCCTCCCTCAAAAAGTCCTGCACAACCTTGGGACCCTCGGAGCTGTCCCTATCCCTGTTCTCGTCAATAAACCTATTCCTGTTTCACCCAGAGCTCTCCTTCTCTCTAGCCTCTTTGCTTTAGGGGAACTTGACGGCTAGCTTGCTAGCAGTCTCACAGCAGGCTGTCCTCTGCTTGGGGTGGCTCTGCCAATCAGCGCTGCACGGTCCGGAGGAATCCGACCCCCAGCCGCTTGACTTCAAGCCAGTCCGTCGAGCTATCCGTGAGGCAGTCAAGCGGTCAAGAGACAAGGAGCAACAACGTGACAAAGCATGAACACATTTCAAGAGGATGTCTAATAAGCTTAGGTTGTTGACAAAAGAGTTATCTTCCAGTGCTTGAATTTTTCCATCCACAAGGAAACAGAAGCGCAATACAACATTTCAAACACGACTTGCTTTCTGCTGCTAACATATAAAGATGTAAAGAGCCAACCTTTGTCTCATGATCAGGTGAAATAAGAGTTTGCTGAATTTAGCATCTACAATTCTTTAGTTGATAAGTTGCCAGATGTCTATGTTCTTGTAGACCTGGCTTCAGGCATTTTAAGTTCTGAGCTCACATTGTCCAGAAAATAGGAATCTTAAAGACCTCTTAAACTGGACACCCAGCAGCACCCTAGTAAGGGGTTTCAGGTAACATCTTCAGTTCTGCAGGCTTAAGAAAACCAAACCCAAGAAGCTTTGATTTCTTGATCACTATCTCACAGATGTATTGCTTCCCAGAGAAAAAGTAAGTATAGGAAGAGCACGCACATGTCTAATCTCTCAGAGGAGATAATAAAGTGTGGGTCGAGAGTAGACAAGCCCTTTGCAGCCAGAAAAGTCAGCTTGTTTACACTGAAGGTTGTGTTAATTCCAAGGTCAGATTTCAAATGCACCTTAAGGAAAATATTTTTTTTAATACTATGAAGTAATAATTAAAAATCTTTTCACAAGCACTAGTAATTACCATTGCCATGTATCCTTCTGTAAGATCAGGTGACACACTAGTGTAGGTAGTTAAAACTTTTAGCTGTAAAAAGGTCACAGTGAATCTCTGTTTCGTACACCTGACAGTATGTTTTAGAGGATAATCTTCACATTTCTTGTGTTTTCAGATGTTGTGGATGACTGCCTCTAAACTATTTTTTCCTAGTAGGTGGTAGATTGCTTCCTATGTGTTCCATATTCAAATATGGGAAATAAAATCACTAAGGTATAATAAACTGCTGTTTATCCATTCCAGATCAGTAGGACTGCAAGCATGTGACCAGAGTAATGGACACAAATATAACAAAAATTAAAGGGTGAGATTCTTATCCTCCTGAATTCCCTATACCTATCTACCAATATAAATAATTTAAAAAGGTTTTTCTAAGAAGAACTGACCTAAATTTTTTGGCAGGTTTGACACATTTTGTTTAGAGTTCAGAACAAGATAAGACTGATGTCATTTGTTGGATAAGATGGGGTGCTGGTATTTTGATGCAACCACTTCTGCACAGCAACTATGGTATGACTATGGGGATACAGCTTAAAGGGGGAGAGACACTTGTTAAATCCTGCTCTGAAGATCTGGGATAAGAAAAATACTATTTTTTTTCTTTAAGAGAGGGCTAAAGAATTGGTCTGGGTGAGATGGTAAGCAGACGGGGGATCTATAATTCTGGCTACTTAGGAGTGCCTTGGGCGAGCAGGGATTTACATGTGCACTTTAAATGATGTCACAAAGGGCTCATTGAGTCTGGCTGGAGTTAAGGTACAGTAGCTCTGAGCCTGCTCATATTTCTGATCTGGTTCTGGTTCCAATCAGAATATTTTTGAACACTTCCAACTCTTTAAGCCCTTAATGTGCTCACATTTTGGTCTAACGCAGAGCAGAAAAATACCATACGTCATGCTGGAAAAAAGCGCACATATTGCATGTGTATTTGTATTCATTTTTCAAACTATTTATATTTCCTTTCATCCTGTGAAGGACTAATGGTTTCACGATGAATACTTGTCCATTCATATGTAGATGTAGGATGCAGATAAAATATGACAGAAATTTCCACAAAGAAGAGATTGTACTTTATGCTGTGACATTTCTATCCTTTTCTTTTCAGAATGTTAGATGCTTTTTAACCACAGAATAGATAAATTTAATATGGAAGCTTTTGTTTCAGATGGGAAAGGTGGCTGATTTTCTAAAGTGATGGGAAAATATTACAATAACAAAGAAAACATAAGAATACTTAGCATTTATAAGCTGGCTTTCCTCCAAGTGTCTCAAAAGCATATTACAAGCAGGATTGAATCTGTACCCTGAAAAAAAGGGTACCTTTTTTTCCTCTAAAAGCCACATTCTGGAAGTAAACATGAAAGAGGTGGAAGGGCACAGCAATGACCCAAGTCGTATACTTGCAAAATGTCTTTCTGCTTTCTGTGTACATCCTTAAAAATGTCTGGTTGATAACACTTGTCTGGATATTAAAGTTGGTATATTTCCCAGCTTGCTTGTAGTTATATGCCCTTATTATGAATAGATATGGAATTGTAATGTGCCTAATTACAGCTTCATTACTGAGACAAAATGGATTTTATCCAATTGTCTTCCTGAACACTTAGTATTTTATAGGTTAGCTACTAGACTATTCCCACTTGGCGAAGGGTTCAATTAGCAGGTCAATGACAATAGTGCTAATGAATGACAGTGCAAACCTACCCATTGTAACACTGAGGAGGGAGTTCCATGCTAGAGAGCAGAACTTCAATTGATCTGGTTTATTAGGGCAATAGTTCTCTGCAGGTTTGATGAGATAAAGTTCCATTAGAAGAAGCTTTACCTTATTTTAAGGAGCCTTGTAATGAATTTCTGATCCATCACACAGATGGTTTGTTACTGGCAATATGGTGGGGTAATTATTGACACCCTATTCTGCTGGTGACCTATAAAATGGTGCAGAAGGAATTGTGGATGCCTAAAAATCCTGGAGAACTTTAAATTGTGTTTATATGCATCATTCTAGATGGCCAGAAAGTAAGAATGCTGGTAGAACAAGTCTAGTAAATGGCTGACATCAGTAGATATTGATGTCATGTGGTTGGGAAAGGATATGACATTTAAGTCTTGTCCATCCACAAGAAAAGAAAGTGAAAAGGAGTAGACACACTGAAAATCAATGTAGAGAACTGCACTCATCTGCTCAGAAAGACATATTTTTTGAGTGCCCAGTGCAAAACGTCTTTGCTTCCGATTATTGAAAATTCAGTAGGAAGTGCTTGGGGGTCACCTATAATAAAGTCAGAATTATCCATAAAAACAGTTTACTGAGTTATGCTTAATAAAGCTTTACTTATTGGTAACAACCAAATACAGTTAGGAGAACTGTAGCCTGGTTGTTGATAACACACCAGAAAAAAGTTAGCTTTTTGGTGACGATGAATTGCTCTATTCATTCCAGTAATTAAGTTGTAATTCTCATTCCAGCTAGGTCAGGATGGACTGTCCATGAAGTCAAACAAATTCAAAGAGAAATAGGACCAACAAGTATATAAATGCTACGAAAAATCACAGGAAATCGGTGTTTTCTTATCTGAAAAACCCACCACCAAAACTGAAATTTGCACATCAGGAAAAAGAGCTACATTAAGCATCTTTACAGAGAAGGAAGGATTTTTTTTTTTTTTTTTTTTTTTTTTTTTTTTTTTTTTTTTTTTTTTTTGCTTAGGTCCGCACACCCTTTCCCACAGCAGTTCTGCTTCCTTGGGAAAATTCACAGCATCCAACAACACCCAAATCCAAAGAGAGCTGGGCTTGGTTTGCATCACCCCAAAGACCATGCAAATCAGAAGGAACATTTTGAGGGGAGGGTCATGGTTTGAAATTCACCTCACTAAACACTTTCCATTAACCTCTTCTAGAGTAAGAAGGGAGATCAGTTTAACCCAGCTGCTGGAAAAAGTATCCAACTCCCTGTATCTACCAGCCAGTGGCAACACTATAATGGATGAGAGACTGAGAAGTTTGATGGATGAGTCCTGGTTTGGGATATGGAAGTCTGAGGATTTCCCTGTTTCCTCAACTAACAACCCAGGAGCATCTGGAGGAACATGAAGTGTCGTCATGCTTTGGGTGTGAAGGCTGAGCTCAATCTCTTTCCAAATGGGCTGCTAATATCCAAAGTCTGTGTCAATTGGGGTGAGGTGTGACAGAGCCAAAGCTTTAATAAATGTACACTGGTATTACACCTAAGCTTACAAAGCCCAAGATTTCTGAAACATCCTTTCACATCATGGAAGGGGACTATTGAGCCAAGATAGTAGAAAGACTCTTACAGCTTCTTTTGGTTTTTTTTTAATCCCAAGAAGAGATCATGATGTAAATGCTAAAATCTTCTGTGTCCATTTTTTTAAGTTCATTTGCCTAACAACTCATGTTTACACAAAATGCATGTTAGATGCTCCAGGGAATTTTCTGACCTACTTACCAAAAGCAGTGCTGAGTATTTGATTTCCTTAAATTAAACTAGACAAGTTCTCAGGTTTAATGTTGTTTGTTTTGTCTTACAGACAAATAGACAAGGCAGAAAGTAGACTATGATGACAACCTTTGGTTTCCTTTTATTTCTTTTAAGGCATGACCATTCACAAATGGTCAGCAACATAAAGTCCTGCTTCCACAAAGGTTTAGGCAGCCCAACTCCCTTGGGCAACCATATTGACGAAAGATGTGTGCATGGTTCTCCCGTATCACAGTCTCTCTCTGTCAAGATATATTTGTAAGAGTTGGCAGCAGTGACAGGAATAGCCTATGAACACTGTCCAAATGTCTGCAGTGCTGTCTGAAAAACTAGAATTTTGAGGAGTCAGAGTCACTTTCCTTCACCTCTTTCATGTTATTTTCTAGAAATCAATTTTAGTCACACCACAAAATTAATTAGAACCAATGCTAAGTCAAAGGTCTTGGCAGAATGAGGCCATGTTCTGCTCTCAAAACGATGTAAAAGTATTCTAGTTTCATTCTATTTAATTGTTATAAATAATCAAGTGAGCAAAAAAGCCCTGAGCAGTATATGCTGCTAGTTACAGAAGTGGGAATTTACATGAAAACCAAGTCACAGACAGCAAATCCTCTTTGATGCTCTTCTGCGATGACTTCAGTGGAATGATGCTGAGGACCTTGTTCAACCATCTAATGGACTTTGAACTTTTTTTTAAACTATTTTTCAGAAGACCTACATTATATATTGACTTAATTATCAGGCTTGTGGTAAATAAATCAAGTCCAAAGTTCACAAACTCTCCCCCTCCCATACAACAAGCTAGAACTTATTTTAATTATGCCCCATTACTTGGCGAGAAATCAAATGAATAAACAATAACTCTAGGCCATGCAGAGACATTTTTCCCAAAAATTACTTTTTTTGAAATGTGCTGGCATTTGTTTAAGAACTTGCTTCAGACCCTGCACACAAAAATTTCTGCCTAGATCTGTCCAGATTAGTCTAGATATCCAAGGAATAAAATAAACAGCTTAAATTAGCTAGGTAATATATTTATGCCTGAAGTTACAGTGTCATCTGTTATATTAATTATTATGCATATATTGATGTATATGTATATATACATATTTTAATGTATAATATTGTATTATAAATTAATGTATAATATTGTATTAAATATTAATAATGCAATATAGACTATAATAATTTTTAATAACATAATATATAAAATTTAGTAAGCATAAAAGGAGTAAGGAGTGCCTCTGAAAATATAATATGATTTAGAATCAATTTAAAAAGTGACATGTATTGTCATCCAGTTTGCTTCAGATGGTAGGGGGGAAATGACATGTCCATAAGTCAGGCTCCCCCATGCACAAGATTTTTTCCCCAGGACTATCACTCATGCCTCAAAAAATTATGTTATTATTAACTTAATAATTGTGTTAATTATTAACTTAATTACCATAAAATCTTAAACAAAAGATTTGAAAATCTGTTTCTTCTTGGCTTTAACTCCTTTTAATTGTTTTTAAACCCTTTGGGGTTTTTGTCGGCTGTTTATTCAGATTCATCTTTAGACTTCAATACCTATGACCAGCTCCTTTTAGGCATTTCATACATGGAGAGTGTAATGTTTAATACCACATTAACTAATTTAAAGATAGAATATATTGCATAAACCAATATTAAATAAACAATATTAAATATAAGTTACACTTAGAAAAATACATAGTAAACACAATATACAGTTTAATCACAATATCATTGTGATCCCAGCTGTCCATCTTTATGATGCTGTGCAGATGTGGGTTGAAGCCATTGCTCTTTTCCAAACTTTTTTTTGGTCTGATTTTATACTCGGTGTTGTGTGGAGCCACAAATTGACTCCCTGCTTATGGCCTGGCTAAGTCAGGGCAGTCACACTTTCAGCTAACTGAGTTTCACAGGCACATCTGCCTTGGCCATCTCTTCTGAACCTTCTTCCACCAGTCACAGCCATGAACAGCAGAGCATTGTTTTCAGTGTTTGGATGAAACTCAAAGTGCCACTAAATACAGCAGTGCAGGAACGGGACTTGAGAAGATTAAAACCTTCGACAAACATTCGAACATTCTGACAAATATTCATCCAAATTTTGGAAAAAGCACAATATCTACAGTAGGGCAAGAGCTGATAAAATTGTGAAAGACCCCACAGAAAGCAAAATCAGACACAGTAGCAAAGAAATAAATAACTGCAATAATTTAAAATGCACTCTTACACTCCAGGGGAATATTATTTTTAATTATTGTTTCTAAAATAACCCTTACGTGCAGTGTTTGAGCTGTAAGCTGAGTAGATTTGAGGAAAATCAATAAGAAATGCAGTTTCTTTTAGCAGCTGAATATTTCAAAGAAGGGAAAGCATTCTGTCTTGTCCTCTTTGAAGCCTCTGCTTAGAGAGGGTGTGCTCATTTCTGAAATGCCAGTGATCTCCTTTGCTCACTTTAAGACTTGGTAGATCTCAAGGATGCTCCCTCCACACATCGTAAAACTGTTAGACTCTACACACAGCTGAGCTTTGAAGGAGTGAAAGAGGCTTTAAATCACCTCCTTCTGAAGCAAGAGATGTGTTTATTTCTTTGTTATGCTCTTTCAGAGTTGCTTTAAGCCATTCGTTCAGCGGAAAGATTGCTTTATGGTGGGTAATTTCATTTTTAGCTGAATCTGTCCAATACACCACTGCTTCAAAAAGGTCGTAATTCCATTCCAAGAGGGATTTTGCATTTTTAAATGTACTTCAAAATCAAATGTTTCATTAGTGTACTTTTTACACCTCTTTTGACACTGCAATACAACATTTCCTTAGGGACTGGAAGATTTTGAGGAAGGGCACAGTGGGCAAGGGAATCATATAAGTGTTAAACTAAAAAAAATATCTTGAGTGAGTTATTTCATTTGCACCGTTATGAAAAAGCAACGATTATCCCAGACTTCTTTATGAGTTGAAAAACCAACCAACAAACAACACACCAAAAATTTAAATAGATTTTCAGAGTTCTGTTACCCTGGATGATAGCCAGGAAGTTCTCTGCAGTGATGAGCTCCCTGTTATATAGAGTCAAGGAGAAAGGTTGCTTGATAGTGAGCATTTCTGAAATAGTAGGTATTAATTCAATATGGGTTTTGAAAGGATAAGGAGTCTTTTGTGAAAGGGTTTCATGATCCAGTCTCCCCTAACAATGTATTTGCCACCAGTACCCTGATGACTTTTGTTAGGCAGATCCTGTTTCATCAATGAAAAAAAATCCAAATATTTTCAAACAATTTTATGTTTCAGAGAGTCTATACTGGCATCTGGTGCTGTATCCTGAAGAGGGACTATTTGATACTAATCAGTTGGCAAGTTTTTATGGGGTTCTGTGGTTACAGAATTCCTGAAGCAACTACTCTAGGCGACATGGAAGTGCCTCAAAATGCTACAAGCAGGGATCGCTGTTTTCTGCTTTCTCTTCTAGAAATCTCCAGTTGTAACTACCCCTATTCTGCCACAGAGATGCTTGATCTTTGGGAAGTCACTTAAACCTGCCTGTGCTGCTAGGAGCTGTGACCTGATTGGAGATTGTTCTTTCCTGCATCACAGAGCTGAATATGAAAGTCTGGGAGACATGCAGATGTCACAGCAGTATCAAAGTAAAACCAATTGAAGGGCTGACTGATAACCTCTGGATAGCAGCATTCAAAAGTATGGCAGTAGGGGACCAGATGCAAACCTGGTCATACTCACAACTGCCTTATGCCCCCAGAAGCTGATCCTTCCTGCCTGCTCTCACATTTATGCCATATGAAGAGACACTCAGTTTTGAGGCCATAACAATTTTATGGAGCAGTGAATTGTCTCCTTTCCACATTCAGATTTCAGACAACCACACGCCCTCCGTGGAATAATTGTCATGCAAAAACTTTGGATCTGAGCTAGCTGACCAAACTAAACACGTCTATAAATTACTGATGTGTACATCTTTCCTCTCATCTAGTTTCCAATGCTCTTTTCTTTCCTTCCTATATCCCTTAAGTTAGTGTTTCCAAGACAGCATACTTCCAAACAAAGCACAAATGTTTCAAGCTGGCTTAGCAAAATTTTGTTTTCCAGCTGGTGCTTTCTTCTTCTTTGAACACAAGCATGAAAAAAATGCACTTTAACTTTAAACAGTAGGGGTTTTTATCCTGTCCGTACTCCTCTAGGCATGAAGGTTTGTGTTTGGTGTGATACAAGTTGGGCAGACAGGATGTTCTAAAGGTATAATTAAGACAACATCTGAAAGGGTATCCTATTTGAGACAAATTGTGAAAAATAAAGTTGAAGATAAAATTTAAGATAAAATCTAAAGACTTTCCCTGAAAGATGATCTGTGTTTTGTGGATGTATCAACTGGTCTAAAAAATAATACCTCAGCTCCTTATGAACATTGCTGTCTTTATACAAGGAATCATGCACAGGTTGGGTGAATTGTGTGAGAGTGAAAAGATGGCCAAAAATCTAAGCACTGAATTGGGTATTTCCAGACAACATGGATGATATTTAACACCATAAACAAAAGAATTAAGATTTCCAGGTCATGGCCTGGAAACCGAGCAAAACCGTGCAACCAAGGAAAAGGAAAATTTTAATGCATATTCAGCAGTGGAATGATAGAACATCACTCTCCCTAGTAAAAGGGGTACATACTGATAGCACATTACAATGTGCAATAGAATGTATCTTAAATCCATCTTCTAAGGATAGTAAAACATAAAATACTTTTGGACGATAAAATCACTGTGTTGGAGCCTTTCCTCCTTTCCATGGAGAGAGTAGTCAAAAAATTGACACTAGCAAGCAGTTTCTTCTTACCCTTCTGCCCCTTGTTTAAATGCCTTTATTAGCTTCAAATGTATTAGTCATCCAACTCCATGCATATTAATTTATTTTCACAAAACAGGGGTCTTAAGAGGGAATATGTGATTTCTGTGCATCAGAAATGTGTCAAGAAACGCTGAACATCAATGGACAAGGGAAGTAAAGATAAAAAAGAGAAAAGAAGTGGCAGAGGGGAGCCAGAGGCTGAAAAGAGAAATGCAATGGGAAGGATAATTGTGGTGCTTTTGCACAGCAAAGATTAAAGAGAGCTGTCTGAACATGGGAGCCACACTAATGATGAGCAGGGGAGCCTAAGCATCCCTGGCATCCAGGTGCTGCAGAAGCTTGTGCCTAGGAAAGAAAAGAAGAAGAAAGAAGTGAGGCAGCAGAAACGTGGTTGAACTCTGGCCATTGATGATTGAGCTGCTAACAAGAAAGCTGTTCTATCACCAAGCTTTAGAGGAAAACACTGGGGAAAGGCACGTTGGGGAGGTGAATACTGAAGCTCTTGCTGCAGGTTGAAGATTGGCAGGAGTACAAAGGTAATGCTTAAGAAATGGTTCCCTTGTTAGTTGTGAGAGGCAAAGTTTTGGTCTAGAAGACCATGTCCTCTAAAGAGAGAAGCTTCAACAGCTAAGACACTGTTGAGGTGTGCAAAGAAAAAGAAACTAAATTGTTTCTGTAAAAGGCAGATGTCTGGACAATCTGGCAATTATCTTGCAAGTGCTTTTGCTAAAATTTTGGTCAAACCATGTCAACAGCTCTCTATCTCTAGAGATAAAAAAGAATAAGCACAGAGCTGAAGTTTCCTCTTGTAACTTCAGGTTCTGTGTCTGTCATTAAAACAGGATTTCTGCCCTTAAAATTGTGCAACTGTACTTTCTTTTTTTATACAAAGCTTCTTTATTTCAGTTCTGAACTGTTTCATCAACCTATTTCCCAGGAAGCTACAGGCAAGTTTCAAAACTTGCTTAACACTTATCTTTTTTTATTTCCAGTAACATAAATACATACATTTTTCTAGTTACATAAATACATACTGTGATGGACTGCTGTTACGGAATGTGGAAAACACTCACTGCCATCAGTTCTTGTGCTGAAAACAGGGAAGAAAACCTTCAGCAATAGAGAGGCCTGCTGATCTCAGTGTTATTCCATCCGTATGCTCACAATATTGCCTGCTTACAGAGAAAGCTGTATGCATTTATCATCTTTACTCTCCCACTTCCTGTTGTATTCAGCAGGCTGTTGATAACAGCTGATAGCAAATTGAGGACGGAAAAGGATATGTGCAGACTCAGTATAGATGCTTGGAATAATATCATTATAAGGCTGTTATTGATTTTCCCCCTGCTTTGACTGTTTCAGTGTTTTGTACACTGTTGAAAAGAGATAATGGATTTTTGAGGGGTGGATGTCAAAATTGCACTCATACGCTTGGCCAAATTAAAGCTCCGAGATAATGAAGCAGACAACAGTTATTAGGCAGGCTCTTACAAGATTAAAAACCCCGTAGACTCCAGCGATGACAGCTGTGTCATGGTCCTTTATTCTTTAACCTGGGATCTGGGGCTCACAGCTTACACGCTTTGCAGGGGTTGAACTGCTGCCTTCCTCTAAGACTTAAATTGTTGAAGCTGCTCAACAAAGGAAGCGCTAACATGGGAGATGAAACATGTAAATGTCTTCACCCTCGCTTCTGATTTTAAGGAATCTGTATAATAGAAGGTGTCAAAATTGGTTTAGTTTTAACAAGATACTTATAGCTGAATAAAAATCTTTACACATTTGAGTCCAGAACCATTGACAGACACCAAACTGCAAGTTTTGACTGAGGTTCAAAACACATTTTTTCTTTCACAGGAACCACTGATCCACTGATTGTGTTTTTGCTAGCACTAAACTGCCTCAGCTGCCTTGAACAGAAGAGCACACCTTCCCTTATTGTTTCAGACTTCTAGAACTGTTAAAAAACTAACCAAAGCATTGTAATACAAGATAGGCTTTTTTAAAGCCAGGCTGGAGTAAGCTGCAAAAGAGAAGTCTCTGAGAATTTTTCTCCTATCTGACCACAGTTCTGTGGGCACACATTCTTGCACCAGCAAGGATCTCTTTTTAAGGACCCTTTTTGTAACCATATAGTTACAATATGGTATGTTTTGAAGGATAATTCCCATCCAGAGGTGGCATAAAGGAAAAAACGTCTGTGATGGAGGGGCGTTTTTATATTTCCCTTGCAAAATCAGTTTGCGTAGGTGTGTATTCATGCATGGACCTCACAGGAAATGTGAACCCAGGGCTTTGGGTGAGAATTAAATACTGCAGAAGTTACCTGCTTCCCCTGCTGCAGAGATGACTTATCTGTGCAATACTTTTCAGCAGGTTTCTGAGAATGCCATTAGGAGATCCACAAGCTGTAAAAGAAACAGGTTTAGTTATGAGTTAGAGCATATCCAAATCCTTCTTTCCTTATCAATATGGCTACACAGTCAGACCGCCAGAAAGAAGAGCTCAGCTAAATTTGGGCTTTGCATTGGAAAAGGAAATAGGGAGAGGAAAAACTCTGGATGTTTCTTAGAAGATGTGGTATCACTGACTGCTGGTAGACACTGGGTTTGTGTTTGGATGTGCAGCTGGTGTAGTGTGAGTTTAGAGCCCACTATGCCTGGCTTGCTCAGTGGCCTAAAGGCTGGCTCATCAGGCCAGGTTCTGGCAGGAGGGCATTGCTCCCCCAGGGCAGCCACTGAATGAGTTAACTTTACAGTGTTTGTTCTTCATTTTCAGGAAATTATAAATTCATTTTCTCCAGAAACCTTAAAACAGTCCTGCACTGTAGGCTTAGGGTGGAGTAACTTCTGTCCTTTGTGCTGCTTTTACTGAACAAGTGTCCCAGAAAAGCAAAAAGAGCTTGTGTTGGTAATTACTTGAAAATGCAGAACTTTCTAGAAGGTGGAAACAATTAGTTATTAGGTTCATTGCATTTAGTTGTTAACTTCTAGTACTTGAGAACATTCTCCTGCTTAACCATGTGTACAAATGAAATTTTAATTTAATTTAATTTCATTCTGTACATAGATGGTGTTTAGTAAATTTATTAGGATTCTTTTTACACTTTGTACTCTTTGCTAAAAAAGTGATAAATTAGTTAGTCATTCTGAATAAGCAATTTGTCAAGCCTGTAAGACATATAAAACTAAGTGCATATATAATTTATTACCTACTCTAATAGTAGAAAAAATGTACATTTGACAAATTCTAATTAAAATAATCAAGAGATTAATCATTTGATAGAAATTTATTTATTAATCAGAATTAATGCTCTTAAAAATGTGTTTGAAATTCAGACTACTACTAACCTGCAACTTAGTAAATTAGAATATATATTTTTTTAATCAGCAATTTAAAAAAATGTGGCGATTCAGTAACATATACAAAAACCATATTTTATAATACTTCCCGGTGTTACATATGAAAAATCATTAAGAAGATATTTCTCAGCTGAAGTTATCAGAGTAATTTCTTATACTATATTTTGGATTTAATTTAAGGTACATTTCATGAAACATAAATTTTTCTTGGTAAGTATTTTCATATGGAAAATATCCAGAGCATAACCTTCAGTCCAAACTACTTTTCATCAGATAGAATTCATCCTTTTTGTCATAGCCTAACTTGCATGTGTGTACAAATGCAGTATTTGGAGGCTTTTAGACACCAAATATTGTGAACTTTACAACACACAGGTTAAGAGGTTTTCCATCCAGTTGTAGTACTTATCATTAAAAAGGCATAGCTTGAAGAATGACCGTTTTTTAACTTTAAATTTTGACTACCCGAATTACCAGGACCACAAGAAAACAGAATCTGAAATTTACATTTCCAGAAGCTGCTGAAGTATTTTGATTGTGCATTGCAGGAATTAATCACTGTTTCGAGTTACTCATAAAACCTTCCTTTTAGGAAGCTGCTGAATGACATGGATCTGAACATGTCACTGAGTTTTGGGCTCAAGCTCCGTTCTAAGCCAGGAGAGTCTAGTATTAAGAGGAAATCTAGAAAGGAATGATCTCATGAGGACCTTATAATCCAAAAAACTGAACTCCTGTTAGACTGGCTTAACTGATTCTTGGTTGCAAGATCCTCATATTTGTGGATTAAATATACCAGGGAATTTCAAGTACTGTAAGTTAAGAAATGTTTTGTGATGATGCATGTCTCTGCTACACAAATAACATGTACCAGAGACCCAACTCAAGCTACCTTCTTTTTACTCACTTCTCTCCTCACTTTATCAGTAAATACACAATGAAATTGATCTAGGAAAACTTAGTGACGTTGGGGTTTTTCTTCATCCAAAGCTGGGAGAGGCAAAGAAAGATTATTCCTTTAAAGCAACTACTAAGGAAGTTACAAGCATATCACTATTGTGCCTGAAGAAATAATGCTGCAAGAAATTATAGAATAGAATTTCAACGGACGTTGCACAGATATTTGCAGATGCTGCTGTGGAAAAAAACAATTTTCAAGTGCACAGGTTTTTCATTTAAAGGCAAGTGAACAAAAAATTATAAAAATTTGCAAGTAAATTAAATTATATTTAGGGTATTTTTAATAAATCAAATGTTGAAATGGAAATCACTGAGAGGCCTGCAACTGCCTGCCAAGTCTGAAACTTGGGGGGAAACACCCTTGAACACTAAGAGCTTTTTTTAAAGAATAAAGATACACCCACTGCTTTCCAAAATTCTAACAAGGGATCTGAGTCCCGTATCAAATGTAAATGAAAGCATCAACTGCAAGAATTCAATGTGACATTAATTTTGAACATGCTCAGCCAAGGCTACGTTTAAACAAAGATTTCTACTGTATTAATTACGTTCCTTGCAAATGAGTGCTAAACTCTGCATTCTGATTACTGTAGGGGGATGTACCAGCCATTCTTAGGGTAAGGTTGGCTAAGCACCTGCCTTTTTGAATAGATAGGTATCTAAACCTCCTTGGAATGCAAAACCAGACTAAAAAATATTCTGTTGTTTCCTCTTTCCTGTGCAGCCAAAAGTACCCTGAGAGAAGAGATGTCACTGCTTCTGCATCTAATAATACACAATGCATAGAGAAGCAATCCTGTAAAAGTTAGCTGTGTCTGTGATTTATTCAAAGCTGAAAGGACGGGTATGTGGAAGCTGGAAACTTGTCTGCTGTGACCAGCACGTGGTCACACCTGTACATAGACAGAACACTTTGAAATAAAATGTATAATCTCTCTCATATGGAGATATCTAATATTTTATTTGATATTAAGAAAATATCAGTGTAAATCTAGATTAATCCCTATTTAGCTAAGTGCTTTTTTTTAATTGAAAAATAGATCTTTTTCTGAAGTTGCATATTTTGGTTGATTCTTACTATACTTTCAGCTCTTCAGCAAGAAAACTGTATCTGTGTAATGGATAACTAAGAGATTATTTTATATCTCATGCGTTGTGATCTGTCTTGAAACATTTGGACTATTTTAATCTATAATAGCCTATATATGCTACATGTTTACGTATTAACATTTGAAATTCAATTAATTCAGTGTGATTTTTGACCTAGAGGCCTGACTTGACTTCCATATTTGTCTCTGAGGCAATTTCTTATGTACTATAAAATACTTTCATGCATGGGGGTTTTTTATAGTTTTAACTACATCATATGTTTGGGGACAAACTTGGGTGAGGACAATTGCACTTTCCTTTTTTCAGGAGCTTTTTTTTCATTAAGGTTTTATACTGAAAATAGGAGTGCAAATCAAAATTTTGAACTTTATAGAGGTGGTGAATCTTCTTCTGGTCTCATGTCAAAGGCTTTATTTAATAGCTGTGAGTAATGAAATAAATCCACTTAGGTCCTTCTGTTGTTGACAACTTAAGGCACACAAGTGGGAACATTTTGGCCTAAGTTTCAACCTTTTTTCTTTCCCTTTTCATCTAAGATGTGATGTCATGTAATCAGAATCTGTAATTCCCATCACCTTATGGTAGTTCTGCAGTCAGGCTGTGACAGTTCAGATTTAGTCTCAGTATGAATTATATTAAGGAGCTTAAAGAAACTTAAGTGGGTGGACTTGCTACTTCATCAGCAATGAATACGTGATCTTTTGGGGGCTTGAATGCTTGTTCTTCTTGTGTATTCCTGTTTTCTCTGTCAAAATAGTCTACCATTCATATTCTCATTCTTAGTGTTGTTTGCCTGTTGTACAAAATATGCAATTTAACTCCACCGGCCCTTTTCTTCACAAACTCTAATATCAATGGTCATGCTTCAGTGAATTGTTCCTTAAACTTCAGGGCTATTATTTGAGAAAATATATGTCTATCATCTATATCTATATCTACATATTACTTTTTTCCCCACAAACTTTTTGAGGTTCTTTTTCCTTTTGCGTTCATTCCCTTTAAGCTTTTAAGTGTCTACACTTGGCGGCGAATTCATAATTTTTCTCTCTTTAAATGTATCCCCTGAACTCTTGCATGTTCTTCTTACAAACTGTGAAATATTTCTGTGCTTTTGGCAAATTTAGTCCAAGTACAAAGGTGACAGTAACTCATAGGAGGCTGCTCTGTTGTGACCACCTTTTTTTTATTCGGGTAACTATGTGCCAGTAAGCTGTTCCACTGATAGTCTGGCTCTTTAATCAGCTTTGTGTCTGCACACCAGGAGTGTTTTCCTATATTTTGGGTTATGAAATAAAAGATATTATCACTTGCATACAGAAAAGCCTGGAGAATCAAGTGTGGCTTGTTTCTCTATCCACCTTTGGTGCATGTCTCGTGTGCTCAAGCGAGGCCTGGTTTGTGTGTAACAAGGAAATTGGGTGTCCATCAAGAGGCCATAAACTGGGGCTGTATTTTCAGATATTTTTTATGAATATGTAAATTGGGCACACATTGAAATCTGATAAAACTCCTCGTTGTCAGATATTATGTAAATACTGAATGCATATGAATAGTCCCTTCATCACTCTGCACAGTGTTTTGTCCTCCACCAGAATAAAGTTAACAATACTCACCTTAAAAAGGTACATTGATTTATTCTTTTTTGCAGCTTCTTGGATGGAAATCAATGTTATTTGTAATTTTATGCAGTCTAAATAATAAAAGGTTGGTTACTGGGACATTGCCCCTTTTATTTAGAATAACACTTTTGTGTTGAACTTATTGCTTATGCTTCATTTTGTTCCCTGTCCCTAGATTAATTTTACTTAAAAGAAATAACAACAAAGAAAACAAAAGAAGCAATACAATAACTTTCTTCTATACTCTGGCTGTTTGTTTTTTACATTAGTCTTTGAAGTAAAACTGCCCATGTGTTGTTTTTATATTATTTTTACACATAAACACCTTCGCATAAACTTTCCCAGATCTTCTTTCTCAGGCACAGTTTCTCTGTTAGCCAAACTCAGGTTCACCATTTATTTGTCCCGACAAATCACTGTCAAAACCATTGGTCTGAACATCTGGTCCAGCTGAAAGGTCCCCAGGAGAGCTTAACCGAAACAAACAAAGTTAAATGTCGAAACTAAGTGTGCTTATCCACAGTTTTTATGAGAAAGTTCTACTCTATGTCTCTTTTTTTGTGTTGGGGTTTTTTTTACACCTATTCCTGATTCACACATTCACACGAGCGCGTTTTCATTGCAGGTGCTTGAAAGCAATTTTTTTAAGACATCCATCTGGCTGGGCAAAAAAGTACTGGAAACTTAATCGCTCAGGAAGTAATCTGTTGAAAACAGGCATTGTAATTGAAATCTTACACCCAGATGTCATGGATGAAGCTGTATCTTCTCTCGTAACAGAGAAACTGCAATTTATTTATTGATATAAAATAGTGATTTAACAAAATTTGATAGTAAATGTGGCAGGGTTTTAACAAGAGCTGATGGCAAGGTACACTTGGTGGTTTACTGCATAGAGGACAGGGTTAGATAAAACTGCCAGGGACACCCTCCCATGAGTCATGAGCTTCAGAGAGGACTCCCTTGCTTCCTAAATTCCCTTCTGAGGGGAGTTTGGGTGCAGCTGGATCCAGACTTAGTCTGAGACTTGGTCAAAAGTTTGTGTCTAAAGGATTATATGTCTACAATCCATCCTTTTTATCACTTATCTAAGATTTCAAAGTTTAACCTGCTATTATTCACACTGCAAATCTGTTGCAAAGAATTTCTCTGCCTCAAGGAGCAATTTTGAGAGGCTTCCCCAGTCATGGGGAGACCCTGGTGTGCAGCCCACGGCCATGCTGGAGAGTTCAACAGGCTGTTCCCTATTTATGGAGTAAGATGATTGACTTATAATCATATGTGGATACCATCTGTATCTTGGGTTGTCACATGTGCAGTCTGGAAAGACTTGGAGAGGTCTCTGGGGAGTCCTTCTTGTGGCCTTTCCATGCTCAAAGGGGGCCTATAAGAAGGATGAGGACAAACATTTTAAAATAAATAAAATTTCCCAAAATAGCTGCCAGTAAAGCGGGGAAAATGCAAGGGAAAACCATCTTTGACCAGTCATCATGAAAATACATTCCTGAAATGAATGACAAGGACATTATATTTTTCAAAGCACTTCTTTCTACCCAAGTTCAGCAATAAACAGTGTTCTGGATCCGGAGCTGATGTGCATTGAGTTATTTCTGTTGAAGTCGATGATTTACAGAGCTGAGGATATGACCTGGTATTCTTATAGTACAGCTGTGTGAGACTTGGCATGTTAACGAGATACCATCTTAAATGAGGTGTGTCTACAGAAGAGTTAACATTTAAAATATGGAAACATTTGCTTGTTGCCTCACATATGGAGATTTGGCAACGGGGGAAGTTGTTCTCCTATTTATAAAATGGTGATTACTTAAGTAATGTTTTAATGTTTTAATTTGGCAGACCCCAGACTCCAATCCTGAGGATTGCAGCTTCAGAGGGCAGTTCAGGATAGTTTGATTTAGTAGGGATGGTTGGCTGCCTTGCATTTCCCCCATAATAAAATAGGGGATTGCTTGCTGAGTTACTTCATCTTAAGAAGAATTAAATTGTCTGTGTTTTGGCTAGAGCAGGCCAGCAGATGCCTTCTCCCCTTCTTTCTGCTATGTTGATTAAACCTTATGTGCCACTGGCAGGTAGGAATTCTGGGCTGCCTTGAGGGGGCACCTGTGGTGTGCTCCTTTTACCAAATGCGTTCTGGTTAGAGATCAAAAATCTGCCAGCTCCAGCAGATGAATATGCAGGTCTTTTTTTTCAGTCTGTGTCTCCAACCTCTAAACTGCTGCAAAACAGGCACCAGTAAGGCAAGGACAATGCTATGAGAAGCATAGTGCTGCCATGTGCTGCAGCATATTCCCTTAAAGGGGTAACTCAGGGTTTGTGGGAGAACAGCACTCAAGATGTTCTTGCCAATGGTCCAGTGTTCTGCTGCTCCAGACTGGACATAGACATTCTGGTGCTGATAGGATGCTTCAAGGATATGATTATTCCATATGAACCACTTGTCTTGCTTAATCAAAGAACTTAAAGAATTAATTAATTAATTTAATTTAATTTTTTTTTCTTTCTGTCGCACCCTGGAGATCAAAGTCTGCTCGGGGTTGTTTTGATTTAAGAACTTCCTCTGGAAATAAAATCTGGGATTTTCTTCCTTTGCATGGTAATGGGCTTGCCATAGTGGTGATGGGCTCGCCATAAGTGACCTGTAAAGGTAATATTGAGAGAGATTGGTGTCATAAATCTGCAGGGTAGCCTTCTGAAGTTAATACTGAAAAAGGAATAATTTTATAAATCATAGAATATCTCAAGTTGGAAGTGACCAGTAAGAACCTTTGAGTCCAACTCCCAGATAAAACTTTTGTTTCCTGGGTAGCCTTCTACTGAAAGACATTCTGTGAAAAGACTAGCTGAGGAAACAGTGCCAGACTGTCTTTGAAGCCGCTTTATCTCCTCAGTCTGGTCTCATAAATTCATAAACTGACCCCTGTGCCCCACAGGTACAGTATTTTCCTACAGGTTTATTGTTTTGTCTTTGTTTAACATGGAATGTATCTTACTTCCTGGCTGCTATTTGTGTATAAAATGTGGCATTTTATCTCATGCCTCAGTTCTCCTTCCTCTGTTGCATATCCGTTCTAAAGAGTATAAATAAACCTATATTTCTTAATTTGCCTACTCCTGCTACTTAAAAAAAAAAAATAAAAAAGGTAACACATTTAACCCATTATTATGCATCACTATATTTTGAAAAGTTAGTGTTCAGATTCATAAAAGATAAATTATTGTTTTCTGAGTTTAAAAAAAAGGTTTTTTCTGAGTAGATACTTTTCCTACTTTTATATAGGAATTTCACATTGTATTCACAAGAAAGCATTAATAAATATGGTATTCTGTAACTGACAGTGCGCAGAAGAGTAGGTGAAAGGGTGCAGAGGTGAAGGGACAGATTCATGGATCTCAAAAATTTTAGTTGCCAGCCATTCTCCTGATCCAAAAATCCTGATTATATAAATTCAGGTTGGTATAAGAATTTACTCAGGGAAGTTTTTCACTCTTTTTATCATACAGGCCCCAACATTTCTTGAAGCTATAGAGTGTCTCTTTAGTTGGACGTCCCAAATTTTAAAATACTGGATTGAAGATTTTGTAAAGACTTCTTTGCCTGTTCTAATGTTTTACTTGTTCTCTGCCAAAGGTGATGGATCAGCTAGAAATGATATGAAAAACTGCTGATGGAGGAATATTATTATCATCATCACTAATATGAATATATTCATATGAAAAAATGAGGGAAATATGCAGAAATTAGAATATCTGTAGATTGAAATAGAATGGATTGAAAATTTTCATTGGCATTGGAGATTCATTCATTTTCTAGTTGATGGAAAATGAGGGTAAAAAAAAAAAAAGTAGTAGTAGAATTTTTTTTTCATAGTGTGAATTACCAATAATGCAAGTAAAGAGAATTTGCTGTCCTAAACTCACATTCTTGGAAACAACTTTTTCCACTAAAATGACAACTGCAAACATTACTGATACCTCTTTTTCTTGGTCAAAAATTATTTGATCTTCAATAGACTTAATTATATAAAAGTTCTATGTCTTTTAAGTCTATTGTCTCTCATACTTTGAGCTTTTACACTTCTTTCAAATATTTGCTTTGGGGAGGGTTTTTTATGTGTTTTTTAAATTTTTTTTTCTTTGTTTGTTCTTGGTTACTGCTGGCACTCCATAATATCTGGTGAATTTTTGCAATGTCTGAGAATGCATGCTGGTAGAAGTAGCTAGTAGTTTTTTAATTAATCCCAAAGTCTTCTTAGTCGCTGCAGTTCCATCTCTCCAGACATTTTTCTTGTTTCACATGTTTTTGACATGAAATTTTCTTAGGAAACGTAGTTTCTTCCGCCATTATGAATTATTCTGCAAACTAACCATCAGCAAAGAAGGTATCTCCTTCATTATGCTATGCCATTGGATACGTCACCTTTTAAGTTTATTATAAAATACACGGCAAAGATGCAGCTCTGAAAAGTACTGATATAGGCTGGGAAAATTCTAGGTAGGGTTTTTTTCTGTCTCAGGATGTAGAAGATTATTTGTTTGTATCTTTTGTTGTTATATGTATATATGTTTACAGACCTCAAAAAGCATAAGAAAAATCTCAAAAACAAAAAACATTCAGAAACTTAGAATCAATGTTTTATTGTGCTCTGTGTACCTGGAGCTATTTCTGTATTTTACAGTAAATGATTAATCAGTGCAAAGAGTCCCTGGGCAAGGACTCTGAATGTGACTCTCGCCATCTTCCCCAGCTCTCTGGGTGTCTAGCTACCAAATTCGAGGTTTGGGATACTGTTGCAGTTTGGTCTCCAGTAAACTAATTTCTTAAATCCTTTTTTATTTCCTTCCATGTTTAAGTTGCTTTGATGCCATTGCCATAAAACCAAAAAACCCACCCCAAACCACCTCCTTTTGATTAGCTTGAACTCTGAAAAAACATTTCTTGTGCTTATTGCGACAAAGGGAATTTAATGCTCTTTGTCTGACAACCTAGAAGTCTCTTGACTGGAGAGAGGATTTTTCAGAGAAACAAAAACATTCAGAAGTTATTTGCATAGTCATGCCTTGGGAGCGTGGCTCATGAGGTAGCACTGTTTGAATTAAGCCCCTCTAGGTGTGAAAACTCTGTTGCTAAACTGCTTGTTATTCCTATGCAGCAAACATCACCATTCAGAATCTCAGTCTCCCTATCTGTTAAATAGCATATTGGTATTTATAAAGTAATTTGAGTACTCTCTGTGAAAAAATGCAGATGCACTTAAGCAGCAAATAGTATAAGAATACCTTCCTATAATTTCATGCTTCATTGGGTTCAGCTTTGTGCCAACATCCGACTAGAATATTCATTTCAAAATGAAAGATTAAATCTAGTGGTTCTGATTATGAAAATATCTTGCTACCATAAACCAGTGTCTTTCTGTATACGTTTGCTTTCAGAAATGTTTCCATCAGTGTGTTGTGAGATTTTACCTGTCGTTCTGTTACCCAGACAATGATCAGTGCATCCTAAGACTTCTCCAAGTTATTTTGAATGAATTTTTTCTTCTTAAAAGGGCCCCTTTGTCATGAGAAAGGGAGGATTTCCTCAAACCCTCTGTGTTTCATTGGTCTGTCAGAAAAGGTGAGACCCGTGCCCAACCTGACTATCAGTGTCCCATCATGGGGACTCTGCCCTGAGCAGCCCAGAGGTGTAAAATTCTCTCTCTTGGTTCTCAGATGTACAGTCAATAAAATAAAGATCACATTCCCAGTGAGGGGTAGTTGTACCTTGGAAGAAGGTAGCTTTGGGATGCAGGTGTGAGTTAGTTGTGTCAATGACATTATAAAGAGCAAAGTTCACCTGAGGAGAGCAATTTTGTTGCAGTTGCTCATTCAGCAGCAGGACATCTCCTCTCTCCTTTGGCTTACAGCTGCTAGGTGGTTTGTCACCTACACGAGAACATCAAGTTCCCATTCCTGCAGGGGTTACAACAGAGCCTGACCACGGTGTCTTCACTCAGCTTCACCCTTTGTTTCATCCCCCTTGGCACGTATTGTGTGGGGAGTGTCACAGAGGTTTTGGGCATTGCATTCAGCCACTGCATTTCACATTAGAATTCCCTTACTATTATAACTTCTGTTGGAATATGAATATAACTTCCCAATTTTCTCTAATTTTACCCCCGTCATTTTCCCACACCCTCCTTGTGCCTGTTTGCTTATAGATTTAAACAACTCAAACCTTATCCAGTATAATAAAAATAGATTTTATTTGTTGTCATATAAGTTACTGCAAGACAGGAGTGTTCATAATTTTTGGCTTTTTTTTTCCCTGGAGAGTGATGAAAGAAGCAATTATTTTATAAAGCAAATCACTGAAGGTAGATGGTAACAGCTCCCTACTGAGCAGTTCTGGTTTTATATTTGCCAGGTGAATTCCTACAAATTTCAGCGGAAGTATTGGAATGGAGCACTTTTCTGAAGCAATTTTGTAACAGGAAGGCTCAGAGTTACTCACTGTGATTTTTGGTACCTATCTGAACATGTACTGAGCATGTCTACAACACATGTCATTGCTGTGTCTTCTGCTAAGGGTGAAAAAGGAGCAGCCTTCAAGAACAGCTCCCTGATGGGGGTAAAGGGCCAATTTCTGTGGATTTAATTGTTCTTTTTGCAGTGCTCCTCACAGGAATGAACAAGATCCCAGTATTCTCTGCAGAGAGGATAACTCACCCTTAAGATGTTAGCAGCTTTATGTAGCCCAGTGAAAGTTTTTTACTGCTGAATATTCAGTAAGTTGTTTACAGCAAATGAGACACCTTAAACATAGGACTTTTTCCAGAATAAACTCCTTTACGTGTCACCTGGTGGCCATATCTGCTAATGATTTTTTTAAATAGAAATAGGTTTTATACTGGACTTACTGCATATTACAGTCCTGCCGGGAGTGCAAAGGACAGGTCCCATGTCTGATTTAGTTTTGCCAAGCAGAATTTGTTAAAAGAAAAGCAAACAAAAAGGTATAAAAGATGTGTCAGTTGTGCTGATGCAAAATGTTGGCAGATTGGGCATCAGGAGTGTAATAATATTCATGTCCTTATAGTTCTATTTTATTCTGTTTTATTGCATAGGCTTTATTGTAATGGTGTGCTGGTGGCATTACAGCATGTTTTCTTTTTGTTTCTTCAGTGTGATCTGAATATAGTAAAGAACTGAAAACTGGTCTTCTTATTCCCAGACAAGTACTTTGTATATAATGTGGGAGGGAGTAGACAAGTCCAAAACCGAGATTTGCTTTTTTATATTGAAACTTTCAGAAAATTATGCTGATTTCTTCCCTTATAAATCTTTGCATCCAAATCCTTTCAATTAAGTAGACAGGAAATTACCCTAGCATTATAGTATGTTAAGTCTAAGCCAAAGTCATTGCTACTGGTCCTTATTTTGTAGGCATCAAAGGGAAAGCAAGACAAAGGAAGACTATGTTGAATTTCAACACAGTGGCTTGGAGTCATTTTCCATCGTGCCTAAGATGTGCTGTCTGTAATTGGCCCAGATGGCACTGTCTCTATTAAGCAGCTCTTCATAAACTGATAACACAGTGGGCTAAAAATTCCAGCTGTGCTGCTTTGATTGTGTTTACTGAAGTGCCAGGGCCGGTTGCTACCAATATATTATGCACAAGAACTGTTCTTTCACTCTATATCTTTGTTTTCCAGTTTTGTGTCTCCCAATATGTAAGCAAAGTATTTGCCACTGTGAGGGGAATGTTTCATGTGTTCATTCTCTCTGTAAGGATCTGGTCTGTGCATCAATTTTATAATTTTCTTTTATATTTTTTGGCAGCTAATAAGCTGGAAAAAAGTCTCCGTGATACCCTGTAGCTTTAATGCAATAATAATTGATCAGTAATATGGTGACTTTGTCATAATGGCTGCACTCAGTGCCTCCCCTTTTCCTCTACTTCAGAACCCCCTTGCTTCTTGTTTCCCTGAACCTTTGCATTGTGTTGGCTGAGCAAATCTGTTCTCTGAGAGGCAGGTTGCTTATGTGAAAATACGCCACTCCTAGTTGTGATCTTTCTGTTACAGCAGCACAGTTTTGCTAGGCTGGATGCATTTACATTGCTGTAATGATCCCTTATCCTTTGTGTCAGCTTGTGTGAGCATCGTCGTGCTCCCGTAACCACACGTACACGTGGACTGGGCTGCTGAATTCTGACAGCTCCACTGTAGTCAAGCCAGCACAATTTGTGTTGGCAGGAAAGCTCTGAGGGAGTTTAATACACGCTTAAATGCAAATCTTTTCAGAGCTTACAGTGTTGCTCTGTGGTAGCTGTGTTCATCTGCTCTGTCAGTGCTGAAGTGTAAACATTCTTTGCTGCCTTGTGCTTTTGTGTGGTGAAGTAATTGCTGCTCTGTCTCGGTGTTTTTACCCTTTCCACATCCCTTTAACAGCGGAACATGGGGGAACAGCCAATGTGACTTGCTGCACACACCTCTCCTCACTCTTAGGCATTTAATTATTTGTGGGTGGCAGATGCTATGCAAGTACTTTAGGGGATGACATGCATGGTAAGTAGAGCCACTGTGGAATTTTTTAATGAGGAGGTCTTATGAGCTCTAATTCAGTGTGAATCACTTCTGCTTTGGATCCTGCACCGTGCTTTTGTGTGCCTGACACCTACCGTGGAGCCCCAGCTGAATTCAAAGCTCTCTGCAGGGAGACTTGGAAATGCACATAAGTCACTGCACTCAGGAAATTAAAATCTTAGCTGACAAGACAGAGGAATGAAGGATGTTTGTTCCAATTTATGTACTGGGGACTCACGTGTAAAGAGAAAAATATATCCAAAAATGACACTTGGGAGCACATGTTTTCTTCAGCACAGGTATAGGTTGGCTCCCAAAGTGGAGCTGGTCAGAAAAGGTCTGTTGGAATAAATTGACTCAATGTGGTATAAAAGTTGTGAGTTCACTTTTGTCTGGGTTAAACTGAAAATTTGTATAGCCTGCTGCTAGATAAGGAATTTCACTGCCTTAGGAGACCCAGATAACCCTGAGTATGACACCATGAGACCTTGATTCCTACATTACCTTTATCTGAGTGCTCAGGTGGATGTTTATGCACGAAAGTTTATTTTTGGAGGGTGAAATATTTTTTTTTAAATACAACATGTACCAGTTCTGTTTCATCTGCTTTTACATGTTTTTGGATTTTGAAAAATACCGTAAGAAAAGATTAGAGAATAAAGCTGAAAAAATAATCTGCTTTCCAAAAGAAGCTAAATTTGACAAGTAAAGATTCTGTTTTGCTTGCAGAATTGACATTCTATTCAGTAAAAAGTATTCCGTTTCTATTTTGAAATGGAATAATGTTTTTCTATGGAGAATTCATACCAAGTGCAGGAATTCATTCTCTCATGCAGATCCTTAGAGCATAATTTCTGAATTTCTGCCATATTTTCATTTTGACTTAGCTGCAGAGTCTTGAAGATGTGTCAGCCAGTGAACCCTGATAGTAGGATGCGATCTTGCATATATTGGGCACTCTGGACATATCGCTTGCAAAGTATTTGTTATTAACATTAGCATGTTCCATCAGGTCTTCATAAATGATGTTTCAAGTGATAACTTGTTCTAGTAGACAAGTGTATAGCTCATAATCAATGCCTTAGTTTAAGACTTTATTAATTAAGAAGTAATTTTTCTAGCGGTAACTTATGTTAAAGCTTTTTAGATTTGCAGTGAAGTAGAGAATTAGAAAGTGGTGAGAAGGTGCTGGCAGTGCCATCTTGGAATGCAGTTTCTCTTGATCCCTAATTTATGTAATTCTCATGTATGAACTGTGTGTACTCATTTCGTACTCCTGTGACAGGTGTACTCTGTTCCTCTGAGCAGTGTTTCTGTTCCTGTTCTTATTAATTGTAAACTTCCTTAAGGATACCTTGAAAAATGCAATCAGGTCTCAGTAGAGTCACATAACTATATCTAATACTTCAGTATTTATTGCTTGGTTTGCAAGTGTCTCTAACAGGGTTATAAATGCACTACAAGCATGGTTGTTCTTACTAAGGGGAATAAGGTGATCTTGTCTAATGTGAGGAAAGCTCTGTGTACTTTTTACTCCTGTCCAAAGTCTAGTCCTCTTTATGGCTGCTGTGAAAACTGACAGAATGTTTAGTGAGGATTAGCAAAGGTATAATGGTTTCTCTGTGCATCTATACACATTGCTCTGTGAAGTATAAACCCTGAATACTTCATAGCCATTAGGACTTTTTTATACTTTTTGACGTCTTTTTTGCACAGTCTTAGAATAGCAAGCTGTTCATAGAAGCTGGTCTGAAGTTCACAGTCAGGTTCCATAGAAAACTTCTTTGAGTATCAAATGCGTCATAGATCCTGAGCCTGGAGCATGTGTAACGTTCTAGGGTTTTAGTGCCAGCAGCTGGCATGCAAGAAGACATTTTTAGAAGGTGAAGTGTGAGTTCATACACACTGTCATTTGTGGTTACATTACTTCATATTTGAAAAATATTTTTTGATAGAATCCACACTAATTTCTCATATAATCTTAACGGTTCAGAAAAAAATCAAGTTCAGGATAGTAAGGCTGTTGCCTTACTAGTAAGGTTGTGGTGATGTGGAGACAAAAGAAAGATGAAGCTTTGTTGGAAAAGCAGTATTTGATATGATTGCAGGGAAAGCAGACAAGCTTTTGAGCATACAGATCATTTTAGATAAGGAAGAGAAAAGTGAAACTTCAAGCAAATTATGATGGGAACCATTGCTCTGATTTTACAGTTCGGTTTTTCCTGGCCTTTGGTAAGCAGTGTTTAGGCTTGCTTCCCTTTTTTGCTAACCGAATGATTTGCCACTTTTTCTCTTGTTTTCATCATAGAATTGGGTAGCAACCATTCTTTTTTCCGTGAGGGTTTTGGTCTTTCAATGATCTGTCTGGACTAAAGGTGAGTGTTAAGTGCCTTATTCCAGAACTGCGAGTTTAAAATAACTGCGCTGTCATTTCACTGACTCCCCAAGAGTCTGAGGATATAAATCAGGAAAACTGGGGAGGGGTTATATAAAATACTTTGAAAAGCCAATTTTAGAATATTAATTCATAACAAAGATACTAAAATTGTGAACCATTTTAGAACAAGACAGAGATATTGGTTTTATTGCTCACAGAAATTTTTATGCTGTCTCCCTTCTCTTGCACAGATGCTAACAGCTTCCCCTCCTCTCTATTGACAGAGGTTAACTACCTCTCCCTCTCTTGTGGTCCAATTGATTTATGTAATTAGAATACATTAAGAGCTATAATCATTAACCCGCATTTAAGCTGGATTGTTCTATTCTTTGCGTGAATTTATGACAGAACATTAATTGCAAAATTTTGTCTGGTTTTGGTTGCTGTATCAACTGGCCTAACACAAGATCATTACATTTGAATTTTGTCTGGGGTGTTTAAAATCTACAGCACAATGTGAAGTATTTTCAATATTTTACGATCAGTTTTCTGGACAACAGAATTTTCTCAAATTGAAGTGGTATGTTATAGAAAGTGATAATGTATTAATGCATAAAGTTTTAATTTTTCCATATTAGATTATTTTTTTCAAGCTATCTTCAGATGTTTTAAGTTTGTTGTTTACAGAACCATAGAATCATTAGGATCTCTGGAGATTATCTCATCCAACCCCTTTTCAAGGCAGGGTCACCTGGAGTAGGTGACAAAGGAACACCTACACATAATTAGAAAGTTATGGTTATGTTTTCCGTGTTCTTAAGTGTTTGATTTTCTATGTGCCTGGAAGGAATTTAAAAGTTTCTGTCTGTTGAAATCAATATTATCCAGGTCTTTCTCATCTATAACTTGTGTAATGCATAATATGCAGTGCACGCTTAAAATTAAGTGTGAGTATTCAGATGAAAACTCCCAGTGTGAACAAAACAAGAAATTCATTCCTCTAAATGCATGATTACATTTAGTTCCAGTTCTACTTAATCATTCAGGAAAATCTCCATAACTTTCTTATCCCTACAAATAATGCACTGTCACGAACACAGGAGATGAGTAGATTCTATAAGGCAATCTCATGTATGCAATTATGTAATGCTGTACAGGTAAATGCATGGGGCTGTGATTCTACAGTATTGTTAAAGGTTTTGGTTGGCTGCAGAGTATCTAAGCTTAGGATTTAGGTGCAAAAGATTGTGTTGATCTTGCTTTACTGTTTTTATGGCACTATTTATTTGTCCTGCTTCAGTGGTGCGGTCTTGGACTGAAGTTTTCAAGCACCTGCCATCCACAACTATTCCTTCTCATACCAAAAGGGCGAGGTGGAGTGAGGGAATAGCTTACTTTGAGTCAGCACGGGGACAGGGACTTACGGAACAAGGAGCAGCACATGATAGGAAGCATGAAGTAGTGCTTTAGCAGTCACTTTGCCCAAATCAGATACCTTTGCATCTGAAACTGCTCTGAGCTGGAAATAACAAACTTAATGACAGCTTTGAAGTACCTAAAACGCATTGTCATTCTAAAAATCTTCATTTCTCCTTCCATCTTTTGTTTTGACCCATGTCACTGTGAAAATGTCACTCTAACGTAGAGAAGAATCCCTCTCCTCCTCTCAAACCTGGTAACTTCTTTTTTTTCTGTGCTACACGAGTGCATACTCAGTGAATGATCATATGAAAGAGCGATTTGTCTGAACAAGTCTTGGAACTGGTGCTGTTAATCATGAGCAACAATGTCACAGATGATGGGAAACCTCTGTTGTGGGTAGGTGCCCCTCTGTGTTTGTTGCTGCGCAGGCATAGGAGTAAAAAGCCTGATTGACCAGGTCAAAAATGTGCAAGCATCACTTGGAATTTGTTTTAACTGATAAATCTGCTATTTATTCCATGGCGCCAACCTCCCAAGGCTCCACTACCATCTGTACATATTTGCTTCTTACAAAGTCTTGTTATGACAATTAGATATGCAAAGGTTGCCGATGAGACTACTTCTACTGATGGAAATCAACTCTAGAATTTCAATCCAGAACCACCACTTACAGCTCTAGAATCCTTTTGAAGGATTTCCGACTGGTTTATGTCTTAATTTTCCATTTTATCACATAGAAACTAGATAAAACAGAAGCCATGCTTTCCCCAGCTTTTAAATCAGAGTTTTCGAAATTCTTGCTGTTAGGTAATTTATGTGACATCCCTTAAGACCTCACAGAACCCTTCAGACAGAGGAAGATTTTAAGATGGGAGTATGGTAGATAAATAATTTAAAGGGAATCTTTATAGGTTTTAACTACTTTGAGAGAAGGCAAATGTTTTCTTTGAGATTTACAGGAAAATCCTGGGGAAAAGAAAAAGAAAGGGATTTACATGTGGAATATAATATTACCTTGCAGAACGCTCCGGGATTCTGAAGCGTTTTCATTTGATTTGAGACAGTAATACCTAAATGGCATTTTAATATAAAACATGTTGTAAAAAACATGAAAAGAGCAAGCCTACTGTAGTTGGAGCTTTTAATGTTGCTTGTGGCTTCAGCGTCGTATTCAAACCAGCTGAAGTGTACTACAGCAAAACAAAATCCTAGCTCAAGGGGGATCAAAAAGAAGGCATAAAGGGCCAGAATAAATTATGAATTGAATGAAATAATTAATTTATTCACTTACAGGAGCTGACAATCACAGTGAAGGAGAGATGTGATAAATTTTTCAGTCTTTATCATCACTTAAACATTGGGAAGCTCTGGACATTGGGAACGCATGTATTTTTCACTTCGTTGCAGTGGAATGAAGAGGTTCTGTCAAAACAAAGGCCACTGCCAGGCATGCATGATGTATTCTTTCCAAAAAAAAGAAAAACCCAGAGCAGAAAAAGCCACAAAGTTAATAATTTTTATCTGACTTACATGATGACACCTGACAGTGCAAATGTTGTTAACATTTCACGTAGAGGGTGAGACTGAACTGCCTGCTCTGGGCCCTATACACACACACACCATCCCCTCTCCCTCACACACCCTTCTTCTACAAAGCAGTCCTTAACTTCACGTGTTTGCCACAGCTCCTTCTGTTTCCTTGGTTTTGTACATGCAGTTTCTAGTTAAAATGAAGCCATGTCTGTGAGAACTTCACAATTCCACAGCTGAGTGCTGTTTTGCAGTTCCAAGCTGCCAAAACGAAGTCCCATTTCTGCTGGAGTTCCTTTCGTTCTTGGACTTCCTCACTCTCTGTGCGGTGAACCCTTAAAGTTTTTTAAGTCTGTTACATTATTACTTGGCTATAAGGGAGCCACAGTGCAAACCAAGCTGCTTTTTATTAAAACTGAGGTTATGACTATTCTGCTCTTCCAGAAGTGTCTTCGGCTAACCCAAGTAATGGGAATTGATTTTTTTCTTCTGCCATGAGCTTTGTAGCTTGCACTGAAAGTAATGGTACTGATGTACTTATTTTTAAATACATTTCAGGTTCTTCTGAACTCCTTCAGGAGGCCATTTAGGCATCTTCTCACTCTGGACTTGTTATTAGAGCTAACGGAGTGTTTTTTTGCTGATCAGCTGTTAAAATCTCGTCAGGCTGATGTGATTTGTATTGCATGGTGCATGCATTTCATCTACATTTTTATCATCTGCCAAGATGTAAACTACATTCCAGTGTACTGGAATGCTGTGTTCTACCCTCCTAGATAAATCATCATGCTTTCACTCATCATGGTAATATTGCCAATAAGTCTGTGGCAAATTGGTTTGACTTTGGTCAGATCAGGGGGATTTTGACTTTGGGAATTAGTGGTTGAGTAACCAAGTCTTTCAGTCTCACTTATTGCAGTGTGAAGAGGAAAGAGAAAATGAAGTATTTTTTATTTCCATGTCTTGAAAAGACTTGCTAATATTGGCGTGAATCTGAGCAAATGGCACCTAAATAGATGTGAATTTTGAGGAGTGGGATGTTGAAAGAGAAGGCTGACTGAAAATCAGTGAGGGAAAACAATATTTGATGTTCATTGAGGGAAGAATAACAGACTTGAACAATTAAAAGGAGAAGAGAAGGGAAGAGACTGAGAAGGATGACAGCAATTGAATCCCAAAATCATTTCTTTATTTTATTTGATATTTTATTTTATTCTATTATATTACAATAATTTTGTTTTTATTTTTATTTTTATTTGTTTTAGTTTTTGGTTTTGTTTTAGTTTTTGGTTTT